>VXBJ01007200.1:75283-210596 GCA_013400055.1 Nycticryphes semicollaris | reverse complement strand
AAAAAAAAGGGGGGGGGGCGGCAGGAAGGGGTTTTCTGCTTCGAAATTTTCTGGATTTATGTTTTGCAGAATACCAGGAGAAATGAGGAATTGGATGCAAAATTTTAAAATTCTGGATTAAATGTTTTCACATGAATTTTAACCAGAAATTTTGCTGGTCATTGAAATGCCATCACAAAAATTTAGCAAAACATTCTTCTTCTCCTTTTGGAGGGCAGAATTCAATTGTATACCTGTATCTGGCTTCTCTGACAGGACAAAAGGGAGAATACTGCTATGATTATATGAATGGCTATGTATATGATGAGACAGTTAATCATAAATAAGTAAATAACTGTCGAAAGGTGTATCTTTGTATGATGCCATGAATGTAGTTGTATGGTAACAAATCCATAATGTTGAAGAGATTGCTCTCCATGTTATGCAAATCAAAAAATTATGTGTCCCACCTACTGGCTCAACCAGTCTCTGTAAAATGGGGACACGTTCCCACATGAGAACCAGTAGGTCTGATGCAAAGCCAGTAAGTGGGAAGTTCAGAGTACTTGGATGCAGTTGTTCGTGATACATGTAGTTTAACAGAAGCAGCTCTTGCCACAGGACATCATGGATGCTGAACGTTGAAGGGACACTAGACAGAAGTCCTCAGAAGACATATCCCTTGAGAGTTCCTAGATCCGCAGAAACTACTTCAGCCTTGGAAAGACTCCGAGATGCAGGGGCTGGGAGCTGGGAGCAATTAGTAATTAGGGGAAACATTAACCTTTTTTCCCATTCTGCTCTTCTGTTCTCTTCTTCGTCTACTGGGGCTGGTGGACACAGTCTGGTTTAGAAGAGCCACTTTTTCTCAATTTCTCATGTAGTGCACATTAGCCACATTAATAATCACTTTAAACCTTCTAGCCCTCTGGGAGACAGAGCACACAAAGAGGTTAAAGACAGCCATGGTGTTTCTGAGCCAGCTTTAATTCAGATACCAGATGTTCCTACTTGCTTTGTGATCTTTATCTAGTTACGATAAATCATTCACTCCATTTTCTACTGTGCACCTCATACAAGTCACAATAATCAGGATGTAGGAACAGGATTCATGTGCTCCTAATACAACTCACAATAATCAGGATGTAGGAACAGGATTCATGAAAACACAATCACAATAGCTTTATGGGTAGCTTACTGTGTTTGGAAGTCTTGCATTTAGAATGGATGGTTCACTGCACCAGTAAAATTCAAGAAATACTCAACAATACGAGGCAACTATGCAACTGGATCACACTATTATCCCAATTACAGCCAAAGCAGCCTGTAAAAGTAATTTTCCAACAAAGGATAAGGGCAGGAGAATGAGGACATCTCCCCTCCCTTGTGAGGCAAAGGAGCTTCTAAGGACTTCAGTTTTGTGGGACTTCAACTTCTGAGGACTCCAGGGCCTCTGATCTTAATTCCCATCTAAAAGAAAGCATGACAGGATTCGTCATCTGTCAGGCAAGGAAATTCTGTAACCACAGCTGTCTCAAAAGGTTAAAACAATCTGTCATTATCTTGGGAAAAAATAATCTTGAAGACCAAATGGACTAGTTCTGCTCTCCTTCTTCTGTATTTGGATATATTATCCCATCCTGCAAGGTATGCCCCACTGAAGACATACGTGTAGAAAACAACGTGCTTAGCAGAGCCATCTCTAGCTGCCTGTTGTCTTCCCACTGTAGCTCACATTACTGTTCTTTTTAAATGCCCCCCTTACTCAGCGCTGAATTATAGTCAGACAATTCATCCTGGCTAAACTAAATAGGATAGTTGCACACGCTGCAGCCTGTCTGTCACAGATCATCATTATGATATTAATGACCATCTGTAAGCAAAGTACACAGGCAGGGTATTATTAGTGCCAGCAATTTAGCCACTATGCTTTTTGTCGACATGAATGCAGTTTAAATTAAACTGCAGTTGGCAACAGCTGAAGAAGCTTTTACTTAGCCCGTAATGAGCAGATTCCAGTTTTCTCACCAAATCCATTCCTTCAATAACTACTAGTGAGGTGATTGTGGAGTTACAAATACCCTGTGTCTACATCATCTATTTCTGCACCATTGACTGAATGAGCTCAGCAGCTTCCAGATCAGACCCTTTCCTTCCCTTCCTGAGAGTGAAATATGATTTTTGCTTTTGTGTAAATCAGAGTTCTGCCTGTTGTACTTAGGTTATGTCAATTTGAATGAAAATGTTTCTACCTTTTCTTTCGCTCTCCTGAAGCCAAGTTTTTTAAGCTGAAAAACTGATTACTAGAACACAGTACTCCCACAGTAGTGCGAGTTAGTTGTCCACTGTGCTGCTTTGCAGCCAAGAGAAGACATAATACTCTTTTAGAGTCAGTCTCTAGGGATCTAGTACTCCAATTCATTCTGCTGGTTGTGTCTCGGAAATCCTCCAGAGTACAATCCAATGACCGTTGAAGCCAACTGGCATTGAACTGTGTCATAAATCCAAACCTCATGATCGACAGGGTTTAAAAATCCCTTGACAGGGGAAAATTCCGGATGTTTCTGCTGCAATGGCAAAAAGATGTATCAAGAGGTAATGTGTCCTTGAAAGGCCATTGTAGAGAGATTGGTGCTGGTCTCTTCTCACAGGTGATTAGCGATAAAACAAGAGGGAATGGCTTCAAACTGCAACAGGGTAGGTTTAGGCTGAACATTAGGAAAGAATTTTTCCCAGAAAGAGTGGTCAGACACTGGAATAGGCTGCCTAGGGAGGTGGTTGAGTCCCCATCCCTTAAGGTGTTTCAGAGTCATTTAGATATGGTGTTGGGGGATATGGTGTAGGGGAGAACTTTGTAGAGTAGAGCTGATGGTTGGACTCAATGATCCCAAGATTCTTTTCCAACCCGAATGATTCTATGATTCTAAGAGTCATGGCTGTATGCACAGGATGAGAGAGGCGGGAGCAAGGAGGTGGTTTTACTTCTGCTTCTGGCTCTGGTCAGGCTAATGCTGAAAGACAAGGTATAGTTCTGGCATCCTTGATTTAAAGATAACACTGGAAAAGCAGGGAGATCCCAGGCAGAACCAATGCAATTATTTAAGGATAGGTACAGCAAGGATGAGCTACTGTGACAAATAAAGTGTCTTCACTACATATGGGACAAAACTGAATGACTGCACTGAGCACAGGATTTAGCAGAGGTGTATGAGGGCTATCTGGGATCTCTGCAGGGTGTGAGACCCCTGTTGTCCTCATGGCTTTAAGCTCTGTGAATCTGAGAGGTACAACAGAGTTCTTGATCAATACAGGGTTCTTGATCAATAAATCTATTTTGCCAGCTTTCTGAGCAACCAAGTTCCTGATTGTATCCAAGCAACACAATGATGTCTTGCACAGAAGCAATGAGGCAGCTGATTTTGGTTACAGGAGTATTGCCCTGAAGTGAATTTGGGGAGGTTTTTAATAGGCCTCTGGAGTGGTTGCTTGAATGTCACGAGGAAGTGGGGTTTTATTTAAAAAAAAGGGTATACTGGACACAGAATACATTTTATTGGAGTTTTCAGCATTATGTAATTTAAGGACTGTAGGTCAACGCTGGATTTCTTTTCTGTTGGGTTGTTCTATGTTTGTTTGTTAACTTTTAGTTTTGCTCTTATACTACTTCCCCCATTTTTTTTCTTCTCTGTCTCAGACTGTTTCTTTTGATTGATGTTGATATGGAAAGGTTATGCCAGTTTACTCTTGTCCTGTTTCTTGTTTTAGCATCCAATCCTTGCCATTGCCATTCCTGAACACATTATTTGTCTGGGTGTTTGGTTTTTTTTTATTTTATATTTTGATTTACTATGGGTGTTCCTATGCTGTCATATCGTTGGTATATACAGTATGGAGTTTCCAAAGCCCTCAAGACATTGAGGGTTGCCCTGTTTCTTAACCCTAGACATGATATGAAAAACTTACTCTCCTTTATTCTGAAGGCCTTTTCTTTAACATTCCTATGTCAAGCACGCAGAACGCAGAATAGTAAGCATAGTAAGGCAAATATTGCCTGTGTGTTTTCTATATGAAATGTTCATACTTTACATTTAAAAATCTAAATATCTGTTGATGCCATAGTACTAGGTAAGAAAGAATTAAACATAGCCAAAATATTTACATAAAGAAAGGGGAAGGAAAGTACGAATCTTCGCATTATAAAATTCCTTTATTCTCTGATCAATTGGCTGGAACTTTTGGAAAGAACATACAGATAATTTCTGGTGTTTCACCAGCACTGCCACATAGTAGAGACACTTAGCATAAAGTGGATCCAGCAGAAGAGCTGTTAGAAAGGTTCCAAAATAAACGTCCAGTGGATTTCTGGCCAACTGCTCAGTTTGACCATGATTAAATCCCTTCTTATTTGCTGTTGCTGAACGTGTGTGCCACAAGTCTGTTTGCTTGGCATTATTGCTCTGGAATACCTATTCTCTAAGCGATAATGTTTGCCTTCACATATGGAGACATATTAATAAGTGAAGTAGAGCATGAGCTGGTTATTATGTTAGGTGCTTACCTTGTGGTGTTTACTCTCCTTGTATTTAAAAGTCTGAGTTGTCTAATTAGGCAGCAGTGAGAGTTGTTCTTAGGTAATCAGCTACACAGTCTGAATAATTAACAGGAAATAGGCTCATGATAGGCTTGTAGAGGAAACATAGACTGGTATGTGTGCATATGGCAACGTGTAACAGCACATTAGCAGAAACCAGGACTGCTCTGATCGGCATTTTGGCTGTCATCTGCCTTTTAAGTAACACATTATCCTACTCTCCCTAATTTGAGAATAGCTACTTTTGCACTAGCCTGCTCATGACAAGTCTCTTACACCAGAATAAGAAGGGAGGTGAGGGTGCACGTTTGATGTTTCCTTTGTGAATAAGTACAACTGCCTTGGGACCTTCAGGTCCAAAGTACACTGTTATATGGAATATGCCATCTCCTTCCAGCCCTCGGGGACTTCAGATCTGAGAGACTGTCAGAGCAGAAAGAATTGAACACTGATTGAAACATCAATGAAACAAATTTTGTTGCCCTTAACCACAGTATCACCGCACCATACTTTCCAAGCTGTAGATCCCAAAAGTTCATCCTAGTTGCTTGCTCCAGCCTGGTGAGGAAAGGTTTGTGGGAGCACAGAGACAGGAAGGGCAAAAATTTGGTCAGAAACAGATCAAACTCTAAATAAATTCAACAGTAGGCCTACACAACTGCTATTATCAACATATACTTCCAGAGGTTGAACGTTTTTTTGTAGTAACTAAACTAATGTTTTCATGGTTGATTGGTCTTCTGTTAGCATTGTCTCTTACCTAAAATAACATTATTCCTAGAATTTGCCTCATCATGCTTCTGCCTTGAGTATCTTTAGGGAGAGTGAATTTATGCCCTACTCTATTCTGCTCTGCATTATATAGCTTTGCAAAATAAAGTCTATCTCTTTCAATCTCCTCTCATAAAGTATGTTCTCCTTTACCCAAACCTATTCAGTGCATCCACCCCTTAAATCCATTCTACAGACTGAGTTCTTGGGGGTGCCTTGCACAAGGGTGCACATGCTTCTTCCTTAATGTTGGGAAAGTCCTAATGGATACTGTCTATTATTTCAGCTGCTCTTCTTCTTCTGTTCAGAACACATTAATGACTCATTAAAGAATGATTTTTATCTTCTTAAGCCCATGAACTTTTTCCTCTTTGTTGTGTCCAGCTCATGAGCTCTCTAATCAGCTCTCTCATTGGTCTCCGTATGCGTGACATGCACTTTGGCTATGAAACCACATTCCATTTCCAGTGTTTTCATACTACTACAATTCTTTCTTTGTTTTCTTGTGTCTTAGTGATGACTCTCAACCCTGTGTCATCAGCAAAGACTCCCACATTTAGAGCCAGACCACCTAGTAAAAAGTGGTCCCAAGACCTATCCTTCTGGAACTTCACTAATAACTTCCTCTAATCCATTGCCATAACCCCTTCAGTCAGTTCCTCGGTAATTAAATGTTTTGCTTTCATCTCCAGCATGCTCCGTTTAACTAGTAACTTTCCAGGCACTAAGTTGAGGGAACATTTCTTCCTAAAGAAAAAACTTCAGAGAGAAGTCTGAGTTAGATAAAACCTACTTTCACCAAGATTTTTTATTTCATTTTTCTTTAACTCAGTATTTATTCTAAAGCATTGGATGCACTTGATCAGATTATTTGACCTCCAGTTGCTAGCTTGCCCCTCTCCTTTCTCTCCCTCACTCTCTCCCTCTCTCTCTCTTTTTACATACAGGAACACACAATCATAAAGGCATGTTAATTATAAGTTTGGCCTTTGTTCTTGAAATTTCATATTCTATTTCTCTGAGTTCCATCATGGGAAAGCACTCAGTTCACCCAAGTTCCTTCTCCAGGTTTTGTAATTTCCATTATCTCAGCCAAGACACTTTAGAAAGTCTATAATTTCAATTAATAAAATGATAGAGCTGCAAATGTATGTTCATCATCTAATGTCTTTAACATAATCATCTATCCCTACATAATTCTTGACTCTCAGTCATCCAACCTTTCCTATACACATTGTTTTGAAGATTCAATAACATTGTCAGGAAATTTACTCCAGACTTTTTCTATCCTTACCATTCAAATTTCTGTTGTGTCTAACACGAATATTCCTTGTCTATAATTTAAACTCATTAGTTCCTGTTCCAGCCTTCATGGACATGGAAAGCAGACCATATCTTATCTGTAACAACCTTTTGTCTGCTTAAGGGCTATTATGCACCCCTCTGGGACCTTTCAGTAGCATAAATAGTCCCAGTTCTCTGGCTCACACACAACTGGTTGTGTTAGTTTAAGTCCTGACTGCTCTTACTGCAGCCTTCGGGACAGCATCTTTTTCAGAGCACTGTGTTCCAGCAGAGCAAAACTTTCACAGAATCTTTCTCAGTGTTGAGTGAAATATATGAATTGCCTGATGTTCTTTCTCACAGCACTCTTGCCTGAACTAGAAGTGACATCACTGACTCATGTCCACCTTTTGATCTGCTACAACCTCAAGGTCTTTGTCTGTAAAATTGCTGCCTAGCCTATTGCCAACTAGCTCAGATAAGTGGAGTTGATTATTCTTGCTGAAATAGTATTTGCTTTGTTTTTTATCCCTAACAAACTTCATTCTGTTCAGCTTCCTGCTGATTTTCAGTGTTCCTTCAACAGACAAACTAATTTTGAATTTTCAATGAGCTTGTAGTCTATCCTTGCTCCATATCCTCTGCAAATTTAATAAACATACTTCCTATTCCATCATCCCCGTTAATGAAAATATTGAATAAATGCAGACTTAGGACAGACTCCTGCAGAATGTCACTCAATACACCCTTCCATTTGGATAATGAACCATTGATAGGTACTTGGTAAGTATAGATTTCCAATCACTTTTTCACCTCTCTCATACCAGTTTCATCAAGACAGTATTTGCCTGGCTTGCTAATGAGAATGTCATGTGAGATAGTGTCAAAAGCCTTATTAAGGTCAAATAAGCCTATTGCTTCTCTGTCGTTCACACAACCCTTGATCTGGTCAAAGAAAGTTAGATGGATTTGACACAGCTTGCTCGTGACAAATCTATAGCATCTGTTGCTTATCCATTTTTATCTTCTAGGGGATCATTTGTTCTACATTTTTGTTAGAAATCAAAATGAAGATTGGTGGCCTGAGTCCTTTACAGGATTTCCATTTCTTCTTCCTTAATAACCTGAAATCCTATGGCTCTGCTTCCTTTTACACACTTGTCCCTGGCTGCTACTGTTTGTGCATTCAGTTCACTTTTTACTGCCTACTTTCTCTCTTATTTTATCACTTGATTGAAAAGATAAGGCAGAGTATTTATTTGGTTCAAAGCTCTTTATTGCATTTCCTCTCTGCCATGGAAAATATTTTGATATTTTTAACGACTTCTGCATTTCCCTTCTGTTCTGTGAGGTTTTACTATCCCTGGTTTTATAGAGGAAGCAAAGGGCAGCGGGAATTGTACCATGGGGGCCAGGTTATCCAACATAATGATTTTCCTCCACTTGTGCAAGCATCCACTGAGCATGGGAATGGCCTGCTTATCGATGGAGAAGAGCATGCACCCTGCATGCTGTGCATGTGCAAGTACTGCTTCCTTACCCCTAAAAGACACCACAAAGTAACTGCACATAACTTTGCAAGTTTCCACTAAGGCCAGGCTGCAGGTGTGGGTGCAGCAATAAGCTCTGCCCAGCTCTTGGTGGGACAGAGATTCAGAAGCTCACCTGCTGGTCCTCAGGCTGCTACTGCTACTCTGGGAGTTGGTGCAACTTTTGCTGGGTATTAGCCCTTCTAGTGGCAATACTGAAATCCACATGAAAATGATGATTTTTGGCCTTAAAACCAGAATTTCAGCTTTAGGAATGGTACAGTACTTTGTTTTGGATTTGTGATGAGATATATTTTTGATAGTGCACTAGGCTTTTTTTTCATTTTTTTGCTGGGCAATCCAGACGTTTTCTGCACCTCACACCGTCCTGCCAGCAACCAGGGCTTGGGGGGGGGCATAAGAAGTTGGCAGAGGACACATGTGGGACAGCTAACCCCAACTCACCGAAGGGATATTCCTGACCATGTGGTGGAATATACCTCATGCTCAGTACATAAAGCTGGGGTAGGAAGAAGGAAAGGGGGGACGTTCAGAGTGAGGGCATTTGTCTTCCCAAGCAACTGATACACATGATGGAGCCCTGATCCCCTGGAGATGGTGGAACACCTGCCTCTGATGGGAAGTAGTGAATTAATCCCTTGTTTTGTTTTGCTTACATGTGTGGCTTTTGCTTTACCTATTAAGTTGTCTTTATCTCAACCCATGAGTTTTTTCTCACTTTTACTCTTCCAATTCCCTTCCCCATCCAAACTTGGGGGAGTGAGCAAGCAGCTGCATGAAGTGAGCAGTTACTGGCTGAGGCTGAACAATGACACTCCTTCAGCAGGTTTTCTAAAATACCCTAGCAGTGAAGAATCAGTTTTCCTTTCTTTCGCTGTTTTCCTGCTCTTAGCTGTTCTTGCAGGTCTTTTTTTTCCCTGTTGCAGTTATTGCAGCTTTCTGAACTCTAAGAGCTTGCAAACTTGTTTGCCAGCACAGAGAGCCTGCTAGCAGGACTGCTTTTTGAGCTCTCAGCTCCGTTATTAAACCAATCCATGCATATTTGTTGCATTTCAGAAAGTTCAGGCTTCTTGGAAGTGGTTTATTACACCATTTAAATACTTTTACCCATTTTTAAAGGTCAGACAAAATCAATCAAAACAAATCAATTCGCATTTTAAAAACTGTGTTAATGTGACACCGTTGGAGTAACAGAGATTGAGAGACACTTAGTTTCAGGGATAAATTAAAATAGATTTAGCGAAATATATAATGGCTGTAATTGTGAAGACAGAACTGATGCATGGTGGGGAAGGAAAAGGGATTTAGGGCTGGGTCTGCAGCTGATGTAATGCTAGGGAGTGATGCTGATTTTAAGCCAGATGAGAACTGGTCCAGCGCCATTTATTGAACAGCATAATTAGTTCCTGTGGACTTATTTTTTTTCCCTCTCATAGAATTCCTCTAACCACTCCCAAGCAGTGTTATCCACAGTACATGCATCTCTTAGCTGAAGCCTAGCTTCGTACTGAATATGCAGCATGAAAAAAATGACTGCACATATTCATAAACTTTCTTGCCTCTAACCACTTCTCCCTCTCCCATTGACAGGTTTGCTTCATTTCAGATCATCACATTACCTGGCAATCTAGCCGACTATTTTCTGTTTAAAATTCAGACATTAAAAGAATATTATAGACTGTGGTATCGCCCTTGCTCTTCCCCGAGTCAAGACAGAGAAGAGCAGGTTGGAGGCTGAATGCAGTGAAAAGAAACAGCCTGTCAAGTTGAACTTTCCTGCTCTTTGCAATTTCTAAGGAAACTTGGGTGAGGCAGCTCAACAATTCAGTGGCATCTCAAAAATGTAAGGTCTTGCTGCAGTTTTTTCCTGCTTCTTTCCCTGTCTACTTAAGAGGCGGAACAAGCCTCTAATTGCCAAGGTGGTGACGAATTTTGATACTTTGGTCAGAATTTCAGGGGCAAGTGGCAAGCTAAACATTGACCTTTCAACATCTGTCAGTGTCCTTATGGTTTCTTGCTTTTTTTTAATAGCCAGCTAATCACACTCAGCCCTGTTTATATATTGCATAGGATATGAACGTATTTTGGGCTTTTTTTCACACTGCCTCCAAGGTCAGAATATACCTCCATTTTATGTCTTCAAAGGAAAAGAAGTCTAATTTGTGCAGAAGCTTGAGACACAGGAGAAACCCCACATTTTTCCTATTATATTTCCAAATTCCAGCTAGATTACTTTCACCTGAAGTATCCAACGGCAATGTAGTTGCACCAGTTTGGAGCAGAATTCAGTCAGCAGCCGAGGACAGCAGCCCCACAACGTAACGACAGGACTGAACAAACCACTTGGAACCAGATGTCCTGGATCCTTCTGTTCATTTTTAGAAGGCAAAGCAACTTAAGCACTTCAGGGAGCTGTTAGAAAGTCTGGAAAAAAACTACTTCTATATTTACTGACTTTTATGTTTACAAGATCTGCTAAGGACTAGGCCCAGAAATACTGATGTGTTGATGAGAAGCTGCTCTAAATGTTGGTTGGGATTAGCAGAAGATTTGCCAGAAATCTCATGAACAGACCTTGCTTTTGTCAGTTTTACAGCCCAATTGCAGTGATTTTAGAGACTTGGATAACGCATCGCTTTCTGAACTTGCAGATGCTTTCCCCAAACAACTCCCGATTTTTTAAGATTTACCCATTAATCATGGCCACATTAAATCCTTGAACTGATAATATTCAACAGCACTCTGAGTAAAATTGAACCACTTAGCAGTTTCAGCAGTAGAAAATAATCTATTTACTTCTCAAAGTGAGCATCTCTGTGTTAAAAAAAGCCTTATAAGCATAAGGAATGGAAAAAGATACATCTTGGAACTAAATTGATAGCATTGTGTACATTTGATTTGGCGTCAGCTTGGAAGGCTTTGTGAGCAGCAGGGCTGCATGGCAAAGCCAGGATGATTTCTGTAGCCTTTTCTCAGGAAAAAAAAAAAAAAAAAAAAAAAAAAAAACAAAAAACCCTTCTGCAGTGTCTTGGGAGGAAGGAAGATCTGGTGGATACGGCACTGGATGAGGTGTCAGGAGACCAGGCTCTTCCTGCGTGACCTTTTGGCTGCTCACTTAATCTCCCCATACCCAATTAATAACCCCGTCACTGGGGATATCAGCCCTCCTATCTCTTGCTCTCTCATCACATCTGCCACATTTGTTTTACTCTTTGGGTGATAAGCTTTCTCCCTGGTAGTGCCCTTTTATAATCTCCTTTTACAACCCTCCAAGCCCTGATCCAGGCTGCTTTAAAAAAAATAGGTAAGACTGTTGGGTCTGAGCACTGAAGTTCTGACTCAGAAAGTTGTGCATCTGGGCAATTTGTGAAGCAATGTGCTGGCAATGCAGTGATTTTATGGACAGAGCCAAGAATAGGTCCTGAGAGGGAGGAAAAATCTCGGGGGGCAAACCAAGACTGTGGGCAAATGTTGGGGTGGGGGAGAGAGCCCCGCTTTTCTCTCTTTTCTTTGGCTCTACTTTTTGCCTCTTTAGATATAAAGTACACATTACCCTTACTCTGGGCAGTTAATTGTATCACCTATACTATGAGCTGGCTCTGGCTGATACAGCTCCTAAGCATTTGCTGTTTTCAGAATTCTGCAGCTCCCTTTGCTAATGGGAAGCAAACCACCTCCCTGATATTACTACAACGGGTGGGGTTTTCCCCTCTCCTTTCCACCTTCAACTGTCCTAAAATAGCTGTCTCAGTTTTGGTCATCAGTTCTTCAAGGGGAAATTATGCTAGTGAATGGAAAAGTTTTTTTAAGGCCAAGTTTTAACAATTAGTGTGTCAGGTTCCAAATCTCTGGAAAATAGGGTTTCCTAATGGAAACTAACCCTCCTCTTGCCCAGATAACACTGTCACTGTAGCAAATATCATGTGTCTCATGATACTAACTGTCAGCCTAAATTGATTATCCAGGATGTTCCCCCCACACCCTGCTGTAAGATGTCACTGTTCATATTTATAACTGGCCTCTATCTACATACCTAGCAGAGTGCATACGCAAAGTCTTGGCCTCACTCGCTTCATAAATGCTTATTAAAGAAAGAGAAAAACAAGGTATTCAACATTTCTTCCCCGCTCCCATCTGCCTTGAAAAAGATTTACTAGTATCATAAAAGAATTTGTATATTTGAAATTAATTGTAGGTTTCTGAACTTTACCTTAGCTCCACACTATGGGGTTATACAGGTATATATTCATGACCTGGACAGATTTAAACAAAATCATTTAAAAAATCAGCTGTATTCAAGTGCCAATTGTTACTTAACACACAGGCTTACATTTCTTTTAAAGGTTGTTTTCTTCAATGCTAGGGAGATGAAAGATTGAAATCCTTAGTTCTAGGAATTACATTTTTTATGGTTCCTGGAGATGTCTCCCTGAGGACCCAGAACATGATGGTGTACTTTGGTAAGGAAATAAAAGGCTGTCTACTTAATAAGCATGCTGCCCTTTCATATTTTAAGATATCTAAACAGTATTTGCATTTCCCCAACCTGGTAAAACTTCTGAAAAACATCTCAAGCCATCAGGTAAATAAGAGAAGCGAGTGTTCCCTTACTTTATGAGAAAGGTGTTTTTTGATGTTTAAAGTACCATATTCCATTTAAGGAGATCATTATGGCTATGCTGGACAGATTTAATGAATGTTTTACTTTGATCCCTGAGATTTGATGTCAGGAATATCAGATCTCAAGAAAAGCAGCCGGATTTGGATCTGTATTCATCACATGTTTGTAAAAGGAATGGAGGATGAATAGCTGTGCCTTTGAAGGAGGGGAGCTGAAGAAGAAAAAGATGCATATTTTAACTAGCAGCCCTTTGGTAAAACATGAGCACACGTTAATGGAACAGATATGACCATTCCAGCTGCCATGTTCCACCTCTGCCGGGCCCAGCAGATGGATCTGTATTGACTTGGATCAGGCTTCAGAAGCAAAACTGACCACAGCTCCAACGTACAACTTTCTGCATCTCACAGGCTCCCTTCCCATGCAGTTTGTTTTGCTGCTTGAAGAGGACTACATACACAGGCCAGATATTTTCCTTGCTTTGAAAAGTCATTCATCCAGCTGCAGTGCACACGGGATCCTTTAATATTTTGATGAAGAAGCTGAATAGCTCAATATAACAGTTTTTTTCCCCTCTTCTTTCATTAGTGTACGAAGATGAATGAATTGGAGTGAGGTGGACTATGAAAGGAGGCTGAATGTACCTGTCAGAAGCTTCTAAGATGATTTATTTTCAAGGAAAGACTAAAAATGTAAGTCATTTCAGATGTGGTGCATTGTCTCATAAGTAACTCAATAATTAAGTTGCTTAGATGGTTTTACTACCTTTTGTGCTTTGTCAAACCAAATTACTTACAATTTTTGTACATGTATGGAAGAATATTTTTTAAATTTTAGAGCTGGAAAGCAAGGAGATCTCATTAAAAATTGAAATAATTTATTACACTTCACAATGGAACTGTAATGCCCAAGAAATTCAAGCTTTAAGAAAATTATTATCCGAGTATCTTACTGATTGCTGAAATAGTCTACCTTCACAAAAAATCTCCCCACAAAAAAAAGCCAGCCCTTAAATTACTGTTAGCGGTGTACAAAGGGTTTCATCCCAACCTGTTTTAATAGGAAAATCTCAAAAGCAAGCAGTCACTGAAGTTGATAATGGCAGTTAATTACTTCAAATGGAATAAAATATGTTACTATTGTGAAGAGGATCACCTCTGGAACATGGGCAAGCCACAACTGTGGGGAAATGGTGTTTTTTCTTGTGGTTGCCTTTGCCATCTTTGTGTACTTTTGGTACCAAATTTGTAGGTCTTACAGACGTGGGGGCTTTACGGGGCTTTTTTTCTATTTTCATCTTCTTACTTAGTATAAAAGGGCAGGAAGAGGGTACATTGTCTTCTCCCTGCCAGCTCTGAAAACTGCTCTGGAGGCTGTGAGGAGGGCTGAGCAGTACATAAAGAGAGGTGAGATGAGCTTTCATAAAAGAGGATGAAAAATGAGGAGGGGAAAAGAAGGGCAAACAGGAAAGCAAGGAAGTTGCTGAATACTGAAGTTAAATTTAAATAGTGAAAAACAGGATATGGGAATTACTTTGCTGTCTATGAAATGAAAAAGACATGTAGGAAGAAGGAGCAACAGCTGGCTTTCCCTTCACATGAGAAAGCCTATACAACATTTTCAGCGCTAGCTATCTGGTTTCTGTGCTCTTTACAACGCCCTCCTACATCATGAATTAGGTGTAGTTATTGATTTAACTCTGTGGTCATCCAGCTCAGTAGATAAAACATCCAGAACTCTTGAACTTTCTCAGGTCCTTATCTTCAGGAACACTCCATCAGAAATTTTTGTCAATTCTTGATGAAAGAAGCCGATATACAAGCAAACTTATTTTGATTTATTTGTGGAGGATGATTCAATCTCGATCATAGCAAAGCCTGGAAATGGTAGAGTCAGTGCTTGTAGCTGGAGGTATGTTTCCATAATAAGATGTGCCATACTATTTGTACGCCATCCAGCTGGCCCATTGGAATACAGTGTTTTATGTAATTATTGCATAAATTTTAAAAGATAAAACATGTAAATGAACCTGAGTGGTAGTAATAGATGATTTTAATTACCCAGATACAGACAAGATTGCATTAAGTAGAGGAAATATATTTCTAAATCTGGAATGAGAGTGCTTTCTAATTCAATCTGGACATCAGCTGACAGGCAAAGAAACGAGGCTGGGTTTGAGTGTAACTCGGAGAAGAGGTTGATGAAATAATGTTAGAAGACAATTTGGGCTTCAGTATATTAGCTGGGGTCACAAATACACTACAGAGGGAATTAAAATGACAAAGCTACAGGGAGGGGCAAAAGGGAGGACCCCAACAAAAATAGCAAACTGGGATACCATGTGAGGCAAACAAAGCATTAATGAGAAAGACAATAGAAACCATGAAGGATAAAATGAACACTGAATAGTCAGTGATATGTTGACTTGATAAATGGCTCGCTTTACACCTGCTTGTGTTCTCATTTGTCACAGGCTGGGCAGATAGCCCTTCTTTCAAGTGTAAGATGAAACTCCTCTGTGCTGTCTTGGAACTCATAGATCTACTGACCACTGAAGGCATAAAAGAGGAGCTGAAGAATGCTGAAGCTGTGATTTGCTTGCTGTTTCTACCAATGTTGTTGGTTGCTCCAAAGTCACATGTAGGCCTAGCTGGGAATAATCTCACTATCCATTGATGAAATGTGGAGGGGATTCATAAGTGGAAGGTTAGCTGGGGCAGAAAACCTTAGATCGTGGAGATTACTGTAGCCTGCTGCTTCCTCATATGATCACACATTTATACCCTGAGGAACTCCACCACCTACATGAGTGATGCTGGCCAGGTACTGGTGATGATGCAGCTCTGCTGCCGGCTGCAAGGTCCTTCTCCATCACATCTTTGGGGAGCCATTCCCATATTAAGTAACTTCCCTCACATTCTCTCCTCCTTGACTACCTTTGGGTAGAACCTTGCCTAGATGGTGACTGTTACCTGCATGCACCCACAGTGTGTAATAATACGATGTTCTGCATGTTGAACATTTGTGCCTTTAATGGTCTGGAAAAATACTGTCCTCCCCTCTTGTTGCTTGATGGGAGGCCAAGAGGTTCTTCAGTTTTACACTTATTTCTTCAGAAGTTCTTGATAAGCCTCCAAGGAGTACACAAATTTTGAGATTGAGTTTAGAGCAGAGCTGAAGCATGGAATTGGCTCTGGATTATCACAGTGGTTGAAACCCATGCTACAGTGATTCGTTTTATTTTCTTTTTTTACCTGTGGATAAGGCAAGTTGCTTATGATAATCAGCTATAAATCAAATTCTGATTCTAATCTGGGTTTGGCTCTCAGAAGAGGCAGAAGCTGAGGAATGCACAAAAAGTCCAGCCCTAAGATACAAGGTCTGCTCAAAAGATGGAGACCTGAAGAAGGTTTACCAGGATTGCTGACATGAACAGATGAAACAAAAATGCCCAGGGAATTAAAGATAAACACCCTTATTTCTCTGTCCCAAGAACACTGAAGTAAACAGCAAGGTAATGAGACTATCTAGCTATTAAAGAGCATGACTGGGAAGTACTGACAGTGGGTTGCTGACAGTCTGAATGATTTCTTTCCTTCAGCATTCACAAAAGGAGCTGAAGGTCACATTTCTGTGACTAGGATACATTTTCCTGGGGGGAAAGTGAAATGTTAAAAGGCTTTATGATTATACCAGAGCAGATAGGCAATTAGAAGTATTAAAAGTTGACAGGCAGCAGGTTCTTATGAATTATATCTCAGAATTCAGAATTCAACAAGAAGTGGCAATGGAAATATCAAAAACATTTTGTTGCTGAATTTTGACTGGTCACCACAGAGAAGAGTAGAGGGTAGGAAGACCAGCAAAAGGCAGATGGTAGGGTTAAATGCATCAATACTGAGTAAAAATTAATTAGGAGAAAAAAAGAGGCAAGCCAGGTCTGTGTTTGGCTTGAGCAGAAGGAGTAGGAAATGCTGTTCAGGGTTGAAGGCAGCAAAATATCTGGTGGACTTGAGTCTGTAACCAAAAGACCTAGAAATGGCTGTCAAAAGAGAAAGGAATAAGTAGTAGCTGGAGACACAGTGAAGAGGGATTGAAACAAAGAATGGCATAAATTTTCCTGTCCTACACAGTCATATCAGTCCCAGATCAGCCTGCCACTGAATGAATGTCACAGCAGAAGGATGGCATTCCCAAAGTGCAGACTCCAGTTCAACAGATCCACAGATTCAACCATTCAACAATTCCAACAGACCTCCAGAAATGGTTCTTACAGAGGAAATAAAGCTAATCACTGTTTTCTTGCCTTTCTCTCCATAATGTCTCTGCTGTACTCCCATCTCCCACTCTTGAAACACCTTAATCCAGAAGTGGACCAAGTCAAGGTTGACTTTAGTTGACCGTATTGCTAGATACTTGCATGACTTCCATGTCGGAAAGAACTTATCATCCTAAGAAGTGTGTGGAGTCACTGGGGTAGAGGAAAGAGTATTTTGTTCCCCTGGGAAAGTAGGGGGAGGTTCTGCCAGCGTTTCCCAATACAGTCTCTGCTTGAGGGCTGTTTGGCAGAATGAGAGTTATGGTAAGAGCAGCAGACTGAACTGATGCAATTAAACATGCTGTCATAGATGATCTTATGACGGAGAAGAATCATCTCTTTCCTAGCATTAACTACAAATAGTACAGGGGATAATGACCAGTCCTTTAGGCCTCTTTCTACTGTAGTGTATGATGTATGATTTCCCTTTGATTTACTTTCATTTTTTTAAATCTCATTATCACTGTGTTAAGGCAGCATGTAAAGACTCCGCCGAGATACACGGTTCTGTAGAAGAAACAGGGAAGAAACATGTTGTCTTGCAGTTATAAGCTCTTTCAGGCTGGATGGACAAAATGGGGAGGAAATGGCTCCCAAGAGTACAACTGGGGTACAGAGAAAATAAGTGATTTCCCATGTCATGAAGGGAGTTAATGGAGGAGCTTCAGATTGGGTAGGGGTGGGCAGAAGAGCTAATTTGAATGCCTTAATCAGCAATAAGATCCAGGCTTATCCAGAATCTCCGTGAATAACTAACACAAATACTAGAATAAATAACAATGACAAATGAAGCTATGCAGCAATTTATGGAGATATTTTCCCTATTTGCATTTTTATGTCTTTTTAAAAGCAATTATTTTTTATTAAAAGCAAAAAAAAAAACTTTGTAAGAAAATTCTGAAGAATGCTTTGTTTGGTTGAAGAGAAAGAAAAAAACTATTAGCAGAGGCTGATGATTTTAAGCCAAGAGAATCCTTCATACTAGTATTACCTGAAGAATTTACTTTGAGACCTTGTGTAAGTCATCTGATTTCCTCATGGGTCCACGAACCCTTGTGAAAAATAGGAAAAGCTCCAAGATCCCACTTAGAAACAGATTTCACAACCTGGCTGTCTTCCCTTCAAAAGTGAAATATGGAAATAAAAAAGATTATTGTTGTTCAAATACTGGGAAAAAATATGGAAACAAGATGAAATAGGGGAAATGTCTGGATTCTGTAACCCACTTTGACAATGATCCAGGAGTAAACAAACTCGAAGTATCCAGCAAGAGTTAGCAGGGCCATTATTAGCTTAAACAATGGGCACAGTTGTGTTCATTGCTACAGCAGCATCGGTCTATTTTACACTCCAGTTCTTCATTGCAGCCATTCTGAGCAGAGGTGGATCAGGAATCTCAAAAGCATGAAGCAACTTGGCCTGGCAGTAAGGTGCTGAATATCATACCACTTGGGATGTATTCCAGGTTCTGCCCTTGATCTGCTCTGTTAGGAGGCAATTTTGCCTCATTTCCCTTTCAGTGTTTTTCTTTTTTGTCTATTGAAATTTTAATAAACACAGTTTTTAGGAAAATGCATATATAGTGCTTACTATAATGAAGTACTGATCTTCTCAGTAAGACCTAGGCACTCTTCACACTTATCTTTAGGGTGAACTGTCCATTTAATTCTTTCCCAGTTACTCTTCAGCATGTCATTCTGTAAGGCCAAAGGAAAACTTGAATGTTAAAGAAACTACTGTGAGAATCTGCTTGGGAATTTTATATGTACTACATAGCACGACGAGATGAAGCAACTCTAATTTATTTTACAAACAAGTTAAGAGCTGCATTATTTTATGCTTTCATCTAAACTTTGGCTGACAAATGCTGTAAATGGAACTACTTGAAA
Organism: Nycticryphes semicollaris; assembly: GCA_013400055.1. Lineage (NCBI taxonomy): Eukaryota > Metazoa > Chordata > Aves > Charadriiformes > Rostratulidae > Nycticryphes > Nycticryphes semicollaris. The sequence goes on along the minus strand of VXBJ01007200.1, from coordinate 191,593 downwards.
ATGCTGCAAAACTTAAATAATCAATTGGTTCACTTATGAATTTGAGGAAGACACTTTGACCAATTCTATCTATCAGAAGCATTAAGTATTAAAAAATAACCTCATTTGAGCTGAGAAGCGGAGCAAAACCCAAGTGAAATTCTCCCAATTTTTTATCATTTTCACCCAAAAAAGGTTTTCTTAACCCAAAATGGAGCTTATTTCTTCATTATTGGCTAAAAGAATATCACTTTACATATTTTTTGCCTTTGTTACATGTCTAGTCTGCCTATATCAATCCAAACTCTTTATTTTGTTTCCCCATTATTTTATTTATAAATTGCACTCAAAACCAGAACGTTTTCTTCCCTTGCATCCAGTTTTGTGCCAGAAGCAGCTTCTCTAAGAGTGACATTGAATGCATGAGCTTTCCACTGCTGAGTGTCAACTGTTGACAAAAAAACCCAGGTCAGACTACAGTTCTGTCAGCTCCCATCACTATTTTGGTCTCTGTGTGAAAAATCAGTTATTCCTCTTCATTCTTATCTGCATCCATTATCACCCTGGATTAGGGTATACGAGTACCGAGAACTTCAGCATTTTCCTGTGTTGCATGTTTCTTAACGTGGGAATTTGTCAGTGAGTGAACAAGCAAAGTGGAATGGAAAGTAGAATTTGTAAATTTATCTCCAAAATTTAGCTTGATCTGTTTTTAATCACAAAGGAAACCCATCGTGGAAATAGTAATCAAGATAGTTTAGAGACTGTATCAAAAAGATTAAGTAACCTTTGGATTAGAAAAATCTGAGAAATTGTGGCCAATACTTTTCTTTCCTTCTGAGGAAGGAGGGCACGTAGCTGAATTATGGCACTGCTGTCCAGAATGTGTTTATGTTCCCAGTGCAGACACTAGTGAATATATACCCCATGTGAGATACCAAAGGACCTCCCTACACACCGTCATGCAACTGCAGCAACAACTGTTCTCCTTGTGCATGAGAGTTTGGGAAGTCCTGTGTCTGAAACGAAAGGCAGTGTCTCTGTCCCAGAATCCCAGATTTGGGTCAGCATGAAACCAGGGGCACATATGTAGTTTGAATTTCCGTTCCTATTCACTCTCTACTCTGCACTCATCAGACCCCACCTGGAGTACTGTGACCAGCTCTGGAGTCCTCATCATAGAAAGGATATGGACCTGTTGGAACAGTTCCAGTGGAGGGCCACAAAGATGATCAGAGGGCTGGAGCACCTCTGCTATGAAGACACGCTGAGAGAGTTGGAGTTGTTCATGCTGGAGAAGAGAAGGCTCTGGGGAGACCTTATAGCAGCCTCCCAATATCTGAAGGCAGACTACAGGAGACCTGAAGAGGGACTCTTTGTCAGGAAGTGTAGTGACAGGACAAGGGGTAACAGTTTTAAATTGAAAAGAGGGAGATTGATATTAGATACTAGAAAGAAGTTCTTTACTGTGAGGGTAGTGAGGCACTGGAACAGGTTGCGCAGAGAAGCTGTGGATGCTCCATCTCTGGAGGGGTTCAAGGCCAGGCTGGATGGGGCTTGGAGCAACCTGGTCTGGTGGGAAGTGTCCCTGCCCAGGGCAGGGGAATTGGACCTTGATGATCTTTAAGGTCCCTTCCAACTCTAACCATTCTATCATTTTATGATTCACCCAGTTGTAGTCAGAGTGATTCAAACCTCCCTTCAGTTATGTACAGGCCCAAGAGAAGCTTCTCTGGAAGCAGAAGAGAATAGGATGGCTTCTGTTTCCCCTTTCTCCACCCCAGGACTATTTAGGTGATTCTTCCTGTCCTTTGTCAGATCTGTCTGTAGGAACGTTTCTTGGTTTGAAACCAGTCCTGCAGCTTTAACAGTAAATGCTCTTCAGGCTTACTTTTAGGTGACAGTCAATGTGGATAGTTTGTTTTATTTTAATTTTTGACTTGTCCAGATTTCTATGCACTAGAAAACATCCATCGAAACTTAATCATCTGCACAATCACTTCTTGGCTGAAGTTCTCAGAGTCCCATCCAACAAGAGGATTTATAGTTTTCCGTTTAGGAGTCAAAAATGGTCTTTGAAAATTTAATGTAGAATCGGAGGTTCTCAGTGAATCTGGCCTAAAATTTTAAATTTAAGAAAGACTCCCCAAAAACTTATATTCCTTGTAACATTAAACAGCATTCAGCAAAGCAATTACTAAATATACACAAAAGATTAATATTTGTCTTTTATAAATATATTTTTATATCCTGCTGTGGGTGTCTCACTTTTACCACATGATGGTATTGTTACTGTGTAGTCTGCTGCTTTCTAGACAATTGCTTTTATTTCCTGAGAAGGCTGCTGGCCAGCTGAACTTGAGAAGGTGTAGAACAGTGTTCCATGTGGGTTGTGGCTCAACCATCTTTTCTTCCTGCTGTGATTGCCAAGAATTACGCAGGCAAAAATGTCACTCACCTTGTCAACAAGGACAATCCTGTTGAAATAGCAGAGGAGGAAAAAAGCTGCCAGCTTTTCTTTACACCTATTTTTCAGCATAGAAATATCAGAGGATGTTTCCTTCCTTCCAAGTATTCAGCACTGTGATGCTATTGTTCACAACCAAAAAAAAGATGCACAGGTCTGGCGCAGCCAAGTAGCATGTATGGACTGAGAGAGGAAGTCACACCTTCTGACCTCCCACTGCCATCACACCCACATAAAGTGAGGGCAACAGATTCAGATCCTAGCAAGGCTGACCCTGGCTTTCAAGAGCTAGGAAGAAGACTAATATGCCAGATAACACCCCAGCATCATTGGATGTTAAATACATTTAGAGCAGTGATGTTGCTATAACACTAGTATATTACTCATCACCAACATCCAGACCCAGTTCTCAGGGTACAGCTGCAGCCCACTCTGTGCCATCGTTCACCATTCAAAATTCAATGCAAAAATCCTGAAGTCAAGGGTAATGCCATAGCCTCACTGCAGAGACTTCTATTTCTGAAGAGTACCAGCAGGCCTACGTTGAGGATTATATAGCCATCATCTCCCAGCCTGATAGGACAAATCAGTGGAGTATACATGTATTTATGCAACCAAGCACAAGCTGTCTCTCCAGAGACTTACATTCTGCATTTCAGAATGGAAAGCCAAGATTCCTGACAACTTAATCTACCAGGTTTTCAAACTCCAGTCATTTTTGTGCTCGTATTTTGGACTAAAATCCTTTATCCAGGACTCTTGAAAGCTGGTGATTGACATTGCATTCATTGCCTTTGTTATTCAGGATTCAGCCAGAAAAATGGTGCTGTGCATAATCCCGACATTGTGTAGCTCCTTGTTCTACCAGCCTGTGGTCATGATTGTCCAAAAACCCCAGGAGTTTGCATAGACAAGAGAATAAATTGCACAGTTCTCCCTTGGCATATCTCAACTAGTGCTTGGATGCTCCTGCCTGGCATCTGTGTGTCCATGACATCCAGAGAGACACAGCCCAGCTGGAGCAGAGCCTGGGCCTGCAGGCTGGTGCTATATGGGCAGGATTATATGTTCCTTCAGAAGCCAGTGTTGCTGGGTCTGTGGAAACATACTTACAGCCATTAAAACAAACAAAAACAAAAGAAAAAAAAAAACAAGAACAGGCAGCAAGTCTAATAATTGATCAAACCAAAGAAATATGCTGAGAGCAGCATTGTTTTCCATGGTGACCAGCTTGTCAATGAATCACAAAAAAAATCCCAGTGAGAAATGCCATACTGAGATGCTCCAAAACCCCCTATTCCAGCTGCTGTTCACCTGACAGCTCTCAGGGAGGAATGGCACACTGTCGCGTTCTTTAATGACTTGACACCCCCTAATGCAGGTGCTGTTGCTGCTGGTCCTGCTACAAAGCTGAAACAGTGAGACTTGCTTAAAAAATGCATATAAATCAGGCAAAAGTCCTCCGAGCTGCAGACCACAACCCATTACAGTCTGGAAGGCAGGAGAAAGACATAAAATATGGGCTTGTTTGCCCATATCAATTGCCTTTTTATCTCCTGTCTTCTAGGCGCAAAGGCATTTGAAGTGAGATGTCAGTTTTGTTTTGTATGTTCATGGTTTTAATTGTAATAAATTATGTCTTTGACACATTTTTGCAAAGGAGGAAAGAAACTAAAAAAAACCCACCCAAACCCTTGTAGTCTCAGGTACAGAAAGATCATATGCGTTCTGGAGATCATTTTTGACATCCAGAGAAATAATGTAATTCAGGTGTCTTAAATGAGACATCAGAGGGCAGGATTCAGACACCCCTCACTTTGCCATGCTAGTTTTCTGCAAGGTTCTCCTGGTTGAAGCCCACTGCCCAGTCCTGTCCTACCCGTGACCTGCAGTCAAAGCCTTGGGAAGGCAGATGGAGAGATTGGACCCTCCAGGAACTTGAGGGTACGGCTCTTGCCTTGGTTGTGGCAGCAAAGAGATGCTGTGGGTCTCCCTAAAAGGGGAGACAAGCGTCCAGTGACCACACAACTTTGATGTTTTTGCTGCCTGGTACAAATTGCAGGTGCCTGCCAAGACCCAGCAGGAAAGACATGGAAGCAGGGGATGGCTGGAATCCCACGCCTGCCCTGCGCTCACCCATCGTGCAGCCGAAAGAGACACTCATACCTCCTGCCTCTCCCTGCTTGCTCAGCTGCAAAACATGGCTATCAGTGCTGTTCTCTGTGGGGGATTAATTGAAGTTTGTAAAGCACTTTGGATATACTCTGATGAAATATCCTAGAGGAGCAGAAGATATTTAATCCTTTGATAATATTTATTTGGCTGATGTTGTACGAGCGAGAAGGGGAAGGAAAACCAGGGCACGTGTCTGCTTAAAAACATCCTTTCTCATTAAAAAGGGCCAAGCTAAATTAAAAGGTTTGTGGAATGTGCTTCCTGTCAAAGCTCGGGCCTGGGGGGAAAAGCATTGGAGGAGGATTTGTGGTTGTATTTTGGTGATGTGTCTGTATGGGCACAACTACAGGGCTTTCCACAGCTTGTGAGACTGAGGGCTGACTTATTTCATTACCTTGTAATACTGCATGCTGCTAACACCTCCATTATTGTGTCATTCAGTTCAGCTACAGGAGGTATTAATTGCTTATGCAGAAAAAACCAGTTTGTGCTTTCTTTGTCTTTATTTTTTAAACTTACATAGAAGCTGGTGATTTTATATTACTCTGCAAGGCCCAGATGGAATCTTTCATGAAGCCCCTGGTAAAAATCGGTGTGTATTTTCTTTCAAAACTGACACAAAAATACATAGTTGCTCCTCTCGCCTTATTAATTTTAATCTGTCGTGATCCCATATTTGCTGTTTTAAGAATCCTCCCACTCTAACTTCAAGATTCAAAGCCAGACAAACAGCCCGTGGTGTAAACTTCACATCTGTATCACGTTACACTTGGAAGGAGAGATAGGTGCACTCATTTACTGGAGCACAGCGTGGGGTGAGAGTTCAGAGGTTATCATTCCTGATGGCTTACATCTTTACAGATGTTTTCCCTTTATGAACAGCAGAACCGCTTGTCAGTCACGGCTCAAACCTAAAAAATCAGACGATTATACCTTCTTTTTGTAATCATTTCCAGGTTTTGTGGAGGCCCTTTTCTTAAGGTTTGGTAGTGGGGAAATGATTACAGATTAACAGTTGCAAGGGATTAGTTAACATTTTAAATGTGTGCAGAATATGAAAAACTCAAATAAAAGTGGAAAGTATAACCACAGCCAAAACATATGTGAAACCTAATCTGCAACAATCTTGACTTAATATTAAAGCCTGTATCACATTTTTCCAGTCTTGCCACTGTGGGAATACTGTATGCACACATGTATATACATTGCTGTAGAATTGATAATCCAGGTGATGCATTGCAGTAAAACTTAAATTTGACTGGATCACATTTAGGTAGCTGACTCATCAGAGTGGTGACCTTTAGCTTAGCCTTAGTTTGGTTTCTCTAGCCATTTAAAAAAAAAAAAAAACCTGAACAACAGCACCTGGGTAAGAAGAAATGCCAATTGACAGAGGTAAACTCATAGCCAGAGTTTAGGTGATTTACCCAAATCTCACGGGGACCCTATCAGACAATCAAGAAATTCACCTGTTGGGTTTTTTTTTTTTTTTTTCTCCTGAGCAGTCCAGGTTAGTCCAAGAGGTTTTTTTGCTCGCTTATGTGAAAAATATTTAAGGTTTGTGTCACAAATCCAGTCTCATTCTAAAAAGAGGTTCAATGATCATTTTTTCTGCAGGAACTTTCATCCAGCTTATGAAAGTTTGCCTTATGTTTTTTTTTACCTTCTAAAGAAGTAAATTGTAGACACTGGGAAATTTGTAAATGTTCAGAAAATACAGATATTGTTTCAGATGACAATGTGCCAGTGACAAAAAAGCCGGTGCTTTAAAGAGTTGGTCCTCTTCAACTAATTTTCAGTAACCAACTTGGTACAAACTCCTTGTCATCTGGAGCACAAGCCTTATCAGTGGTGTGAATTTTACACAAAGTGGATATTACTTAGCAGAGCATCAGATGTGGAAGTCACACAAGATCAGTTACCACACCTTAGCTAAGGAGAAATCTTAAATGACGTCCATTAAATCACAAGAAACTATCTGACCACTCATTTAGATAATTAATTTAGCTTTCCCATTCTTATAGTTTTGTAGTCATCTTTTTTTTTAAGTAATACCAGAAAGAAATGCACTTTTTGTCTGCATATGGTTTTCAAATTGTAGCTGTGATTATATATGCATAAGTTCTTTGTAATAAAGAGTACCTACAGTGACACAGACTTGAAATCTGCATTATACATCTGGAAGGACTGAGTGGGGATGGGTGACTTGTCACAGGCAATAAAAAATGTCAGCGGCGCATGTTTGTGTGTAGTCTGTGAATGCCGTTTGATGTACTTATCAGTTCCTTCCTACAATATGTTGTAGTTACCGAACAGCGCAGCTTGGCTATTGATGGGCAAAAGAAGCAGAAGATAAGAGAATAGGCAGACAGTGATTTGGATTCTGCAGATGATATTTTGCAGGTTGGAAAGGACAAAGACAATCTGCAAGCACCAGCAGCTGATACAGCCTCAATTGAAGATAATTCTGGGCTTGGAGACAGAGAAAAAAACATATGCACAGTAAATCATGCAAATCAAGTCTAAATGGTAGGGCATTTGACAATAAGGCAGAAAATGATGGAGTTGGAGGTTGTTTCATTTTTTTTTTACATCAATTTTGCAATAAACTTATTGTTGGACTGATAAGCTATTAACCTCTTGGGGCACAAAAGCCGTGGTGGTAGAGCATACTGGAATAACAGCAAACTTGTATTGGCAAGGGAAAGGACTGAATAATAGTGGTCCCACTAGATCTTCTTTACTGACTTCCTATAAGAAAGTCACAAGTCAATAAGAAGACTTGGTGGGAGGGAGTAGGAACAGTTTCCAGTATTTAAGGGTGAGAGGTTCTTTTTTCTGCTTCATTATTTCCAGTTAACAGCTCCTTCTGTGAATAATTAAAAAAAAAAAAAAAAAAAAAAAAAAGAAAAACAAACCCAAAACCAAACAAATAAACAATCAAATAAAACTGACACAGAAGCAGTGAGACTGTTTTATGGCTGCATCCCTCTGTAAAATCCCTGCAGTACTTCCCCTTGGAGTAGATGCTGACCAGATGAAGAAAGCCAAATGGAGCTAACAGCCATTTCTTTGTCCCTGCAACATCTTGCAGGAGAGTGTGATACTTGGGGATAGAGATAACGACCCACTGTGGCACCATGCCATGGAACTGTCAAATTATCTTGAGAGGGGATGGCAATGAATGTGTATCATTGCTACATATGATTTGCTTTTGAGCAGGTAGGTAGGGCTGTGGCTGAACTCAAGCCATTAAATTATGAACAGAAGGAGAGCTATCCAATTTTCTGCCTTGCTAAGGAAATGAATAGTTTTAATGATAGCTGAAGACTTTGAGTTTGCCCTTCCTTTTGTAATCTTCCTCAATTGTTTCCTTTAAGTACAGTAAATCTAATTCTCTAGTCCATACCATCGATGTTGCACTGGTATAATTCCATGAATGTTTTTTGGAGAAGCAGGGTTTTTTATAGTGCAATGGATGGAAAAATGAAGCTCATTGTTCAAAAGCTCCTCTGGCAATGAGTGGAATACATCATATTACATCCTTTCCACTCCATTACTGGAATGTCTCCTGCAAGAACAGCTTAAGTTAAAGCCCCCTTTCATAATCTGTGCTGCATCCAGACTTTCTTCCCCATTTCCATGTCGAGGTTTCACTCAGGACTAATTTCATCAGTGCTTAGAGAAGAACATGAAAATGGTGCAAATAAAAGGCCTGTGGGACAGATGCTATAAGAGCATAAACTACACTGAGCATCAAGAGGTTCTGTCACCCACTGGCTGTGGGCAGGTGGAACTGCAAAAACTTTTATTCAAATCTTATTGAGAACATTGTTATTGACACAGGTTGTGGTCACTATAAAATTGCATCCTAGAAATGAAAGTGCTGTGCTCACATCCATACTCAGTGGCGGCCTACTGTATAAATTTTAGACGGGGAACAACTTGTGTAGATCAAATAAGAAGAAAAACTCTCTATAGTGAGTTCTGTCTGCCTTGTATTTACAATTTCTGCATTTTGGAGTCCTTTCTCCATTCTGTTGAGATATAATTGAAATATTAATGTATATTAATTTCTTGCAAAGGTGGCTTTCTGCTTTTGCAAACTGACTTTATACTCTGTACATTGAAGAACAGAGTCAAAAAATGTGTGCATTAAGGATACTTTCAATACATAGTGCATGTCTTCTGAGTACCTTTTATCTAGTTCTGATGAAAAGCATTTCACCACCAAGACAACTTGATGGGTTTATGACTTATTGACTATCCCATTTCTATGTAAGATCGTTAAATGACTCTTCCCTTGCTTTAATCTCTAATGTTTAATTCTGCTAAATCTTTAAAATAAGTTTTTGACTACATCATCCTGTAAGTCTTTAAAATAAATGCTCCTCAAATGCCTTTTTTTCCCCAGTTTTAATAAATTCTGTTTAGCAAATAAGCCCAAGGAGGAGTGAAAAGGGAGAATGCATGAAATATTCATAAAGACCAATATGATACAGTCAATACAGAGGGCTTGTTAAGCTAAAAGCTTGTTTTACAAGGCATTCAAGTCTGGGTTCTCAGCTGGGACAGTCTGAAATAGCTCTGTGTAGATCAAGCTTTGCTTTTCCTCTTTCCCTCTACCTTTGTTCTTCCTTTTCCTCTACTGAAATCCTGGTGGAGTGTAAAGGTGTGGGAAAAGCAATGGGAAATTATGAGGGATTTTAGAGGGATTTCCCTTTAGCTCTTCGTTTTTATACATGTGTGTTAAAAGGACATTATCTTAGCAGACTTTCCCTGTTAATCAAGTAAGGGATTTATTGTCACTAATATATTTGTGGTGAGTTCTGGGAATTCCTTACCAAAAAATGAAGTCTCAGAGAAAATATTCTGTGGAGCTTGGTATCTGCATGGTTTTGTGCTTTTTGAAAGCCTGCTTTTTCTGTAAGAAAAAATGTCAATTAAAGCCATTCCTGTAACATGTCACTAGAGGGACATGAAAACATGGAGTAGATTAGCTCCTGTTGTTCTTAGTTATTGCTCTTTAATGTGGAAAACCACAACAGGGATGATTTAAAGTTTTTCCTTCTCTGACTGAATGAAAGAGCTCTAAAACATGATCTTTGAACTGCTTGATGCTTGTAAAAAAAACAAGAAAACACATACTAGTGCTGGGAGATATTGTAACAGTACAGTGGTACACCAGCAAGTCTTCAAACACAAGATACAAGGAAATAGCATCTTTTACAGTTCTTTGGAAATTAACTTCCTAGTACCAGGTATTTCTATTGAGCTTACCCACAGACATGCACCTAGTCCCTTTTATAATGTAGGTAAGCAATATTAGACATACTTTCAGTCCAGAGTGTGCGCTCTGGCTATGAAGCTTTCAGTGTCACCTCTGGGGTGTGTTTTGACAGCTCTGCAGGAAAAAGAGGCTTTCTCATGGTCTGCTGCAGAAATGCTGGAGAGGCAGCAATGAAATTGCTTCTTAGCAGACACTGATGCTCTGCAAACAGCTCTCCTCCACCCTTGTCCAGCATTAAACCAATGAACGCAGCACTGGACCAGAAAAGGACCATCCTGGCTCCAGGTCTGAGCCAGGATGTGGCAGCTGCAGCGGTTGTCCCCATGTGTTTGAAATCTGCTGCTTCCCAGCCGAGACCTGTGTGATGACTGCCCGCAGGATGCCACGCATCCCTCGTGGGATGTCACCGGAGCCCTGGGTCACCATCTGAGATTCAGGTTTGCAAACACACAACAAGAACATATTCCAGTGAATCCTTATGCTTCAAGCTTAATGATACTGTTCTGCACATTCATCCTGAAATAAACCTGTGGGCACTCAAGGCCAGTGCAGTTGAAAATTGGTAGTAACCAGGTTTCGGTTACAAGTAATTTGCAGGGATGCCATAATTCCCTAAAACCTCTTTTAGTGACAGGCATTAAGAGAGCACAGCTGAGACATACCATCTCTTGACCAGACTGGCTTCCAGGCAGCTTCAAGTCCTGTCTGGAGCAGCAGCATAGGGCTTGCAGCTATTTTGCATAGAATCATAGAATGTGTTGAGTTGGAAGGGACCTTTAAAGGTCATCTAAGTCCAACGCCCCTGCAGTAAGCAGGGACTTCTTTAACTAGATCAGATTGCTCAGAGCCTCCTCAAGCCTGACCTTGAATATCTCCAGGGTCAGGGGTTCCACCACCTGTCTGGACAACTGGTTCCAGTTTCTTACCACCCTCAGTATAAGGAATTTCTTCATAATGTCTAATCTAAACCTACACTGCTCCAGTTTAAAACCATTGCTCCTCATCCTGTTGCTACACGCCCTTGCAAACAGTCCCTCCCCAGCTTTCTTGTAGACCCCCTTCAGATACTAGAAGGCTGCTATAAGGTCTCCCCGGAGCCTTTTCTTCTCCAGGGTGAACAGCCCCAACTCTCTCAGCCTGTCTGCATAGGAGAGGTGCTCCATCCTCAGGGCCCTCCTCTCAACCCGCCCCAACAGGTCCGTGTCCTCCTGGCGCTGAGGGCTCCAGAGCATCACCCCCTCTGCGTCTCCTCTAAGTTTCCACCACAGCCTTGGCTGCCTGAAGCTGCCTCCAGCTCTGAAGACTTTTGATACCCAAATGGGATGAAAGCATTTCTGTTTCTGCATGAGGGACGGGAGGAGGGTGCTGGTGACACCCGTGTCCCCTTGCTCTGCGCCAGGTGGGGAATTTTACTTACACATCATTTGTCCACAGCAACTGCAAGGGTGCTCAGTATTGTTTTCCCATCCAAACAACCCACTGGGTGGCTTTTGTTTTGCATGAAGTAATTAAGGAGAGGAAGCTGAGCCCTTTCCCTTCATGCCTTTGTTTCGCCTGTGTATCACATTACAGGTGCAGGGGTCATGGTGTGAACGTGTCAAAGATTGGTGGCAATAAATAGCTCCAGAAAAGGATTTGTATAACTGCTGCTTTGATGGAAAAGCAGACAAATGCTGGCCTCTTTTCTTTCTTTCTTTCTTTCTTTCTTTCTTTCTTTCTTTCTTTCTTTCTTTCTTTCTTTCTTTCTTTCTTTCTTTCTTTCTTTCTTTCTTTCTTTCTTTCTTTCTTTCTTTCTTTCTTTCTTTCTTTCTTTCTTTCTTTCTTTCTTTCTTTCTTTCTTTCTTTCTTTCTTTCTTTCTTTCTTTCTTTCTTTCTTTCTTTCTTTCTTTCTTTCTTTCTTTCTTTCTTTCTTTCTTTCTTTCTTTCTTTCTTTCTTTCTTTCTTTCTTTCTTTCTTTCTTTCTTTCTTTCTTTCTTTCTTTCTTTCTTTCTTTCTTTCTTTCTTTCTTTCTTTCTTTCTTTCTTTCTTTCTTTCTTTCTTTCTTTCTTTCTTTCTTTCTTTCTTTCTTTCTTTCTTTCTTTCTTTCTTTCTTTCTTTCTTTCTTTCTTTCTTTCTTTCTTTCTTTCTTTCTTTCTTTCTTTCTTTCTTTCTTTCTTTCTTTCTTTCTTTCTTTCTTTCTTTCTTTCTTTCTTTCTTTCTTTCTTTCTTTCTTTCTTTCTTTCTTTCTTTCTTTCTTTCTTTCTTTCTTTCTTTCTTTCTTTCTTTCTCTCTTTCTCTCTTTCTCTCTTTCTTTCTTTCTTTCTTTCTTTCTCTCTTTCTTTCTTTATTTTATTTTATTTTTTCTGGCTATTTTATTTTATTTTATTTTATTTTATTTTATTTTTTTAAAGAATGTAAGGACTCAGGAGAGCGTTTAGGTTTAGTTAGTCCCTCATTAACTCTTGAATGTTTATGCATTCAGCATGATTAGTTACGTGTTGTACCTGTCACTGCTCTGCTCTGTTGTTCAGAGTACCTAAAATATAGTAACTATATTCTACCCAGAGTAAAATGTGGAAATCTTGCAGAAGGTGCAATGATTGCAATTGATTTACTCTTCTATGGGGAAATAATGGCTGTCTCAAACAATAACATCAACTTTTTCTTAATAGCATTACATTAATATCATATTAATCTGTATTCATATCCACATACAAAGCAGTGAAGCACTTTTGGGATACCGGGGTGGTTTTTCCCTACCCTAATGACACATGCAACTCTCAAAATACGTTACCAAGTCTAGGAAGCTCCTTTTTACCCATTCCATAGAGGAAAAACAAAATGGAATTAACAAAAAATAAAATAAAACACTGGCTCATAATCAAGAAAGCTGTATCTCACCTACCACAGCCTCCCATGTTCAGTTTTGTTGTTAATCCAGTGGCAAGGATGATGCCATGTTAATGATGTGTGGGAGCTTCGAACTCTTTCTTATTCCTGGCTCAGAGCATTTGCTTTCAACAAATGTTTTTATGCACATATGTGACCTTTTGGCTACCTACACTTAAGTCCACCTGTCAAGATGGCATTGTGCCTCTCCTGAATGTGGTCCAACAGCTAAGCCATGGAGAAGACCAGCCTCTGTGGCCTTGTTAATGCTATTATTTTAGAACCCCTCCCTCTTCTCCCAGACACACGGTGGGAGAAGCCCACCATGACCACATGTGGATCCCAGCTTTGGAGAACAACCAGCCACCTAATTTCCAGATCACGTCAGTCTTTGACAGCTGGTTGGGATGTCCAAGCGAACACAGTGACAGATTTGGCACTGAGGGAGATGTCCTGGCATGGCAGCCTCCTGGGCCACAGGGTCTCTGCAAATGCCAACTGCGGCAAGAACTGGCTTCTTTGCAGCGGGATGTTGTGACAAAGCTGAGACCCACACTCTAAAACCAACATTTTTCAACAGGGCAGAGTCACAGATCAAATCCTGGTCACATTTCACCTTCCTGAGATCAGCCTATGAAACATGAGGTGCCTTTGAGAAAGCTTTTATCAGCATGGTTTCCTTTAAAATAGATATATTTTGAAAAATTTGCTTGATTTTGATTTGGAATGGATGAAATTTCAGTTCAGAGGCAAAAATCCTAAAGTGTTTGAAGTTGTCAAAACACAAAATTTCACAGTATCTTATTTGGAATAAATGCTTTTCTTTTTTTTCTTTTTTCTTTTTTTTTTTTTTTTCCTGTTCTTCACTGTCAGACGCCTGTTTGAAAGGCAGGTTTTGTTTTTCAACTTTTAGGCAATTGGACACATTTGCTTACTTGGAATGTAATATACTGAGCTCTCCAAAGTGACTTTGTGTTTGATTTGTTTCAAAAAAATTATACCTGTTCTGTTTCAAACTGGAAAAGACGTCAAAATGACAGAATTTCCTATGAAGCGATAAGTCCCATTCCTCTTCTGCTTTGACTAGGTTCAAAACATCACAGAGAGAAATTTCCAATAAGGTTATTTATAACCTTTTGAATATGGAAATGTTTCAATGTTTTCAACCTGTAGTGTGAGGAAACAAACAGAGAAACAAAACATTTCCATGGATTTTGCTAACTGAAACAACAGGGCGAGACCCATGAATGATGAAAGGGGAACAGGGAATTAAACTACTTTTCATCATGTAACACTCAAGGAGGTAGTCAGTGGAACTGCCCAAAGAGCAGGGTTAGCACAAGCATGAAGAACTTTTCACGCTCTGCACTAATTTCATTGGGAAAGTTTTTGATACAGGATGTTGTGGAGGTCAAAAGTACAAATGGGTTCAAATTGGGATCAACAAAACTGATGGAGGAGGTCTATCAGGGACCACTATGATATTCCAGATGTTACCTCCGGCTCAGGAAGTCCCTGAGCTACAAACTGCTGGAAGAATTCCTATATTTCCACTGCCTCCTATAGTTTTTCCTTACTTCTGTATTGCTGTTCGAGGAAGGATAACAGATTAGTGGATCATTGGTCTGACCTTGTCCTTGTGTCATTGTCTGATCAGAGAACATGGACAGGCATCATGGCATGCTAAGGTCAATGAAGAGCATAACAAGAGATTACAAATTAAACAGGACAAAACCAAAACCCAAAAACAAAAACAAAAACAAGAATTTCTTTGGTTCGTATTTCTTTGAAAAATACCATATTGTATACTTTTGAAAAATATATGTATTTCAGCCAACTCTGTTTTCCAGCCTCAGTGGCATTTCTGTAGATGCAGAAATGCACTTTACAGAGACCTTGTTAGGAAAGAGAAAACTGCACGTCAGAAGAAGAGAGAGAAGAGAAGAGAAGAGAAGAGAAGAGAAGAGAAGAGAAGAGAAGAGAAGAGAAGAGAAGAGAAGAGAAGAGAAGAGAAGAGAAGAGAAGAGAAGAGGAGATAAAGATTTTAAGTTTGTGAGAACAGAGAGGGGCCCATTTGGCAGCTATTTAATGCTTATCTTAATATTGTATTTGGAACCCAGTTACTATAGTGATTGGCAGCTGATTGACAGGATTACGTCATGGAGCTGTCTCTACAGAGCATATTTTCAGGGGGAAAACATCACTTTGTTACTGGAGATGGGACCAATGCTCAGTATGCTTGGATCAACGGAGGTTTTTGAAAAGAGACTTCTATTTAAGCAACCAAATATTAACAACTCCTTCCCAGTGATATGCAAGTGAAAGACAAATAGCCATCAGGACTTCAAGGCTGTCTAGACATCTTATCATCCTTGTGACTATCTAAGACTCTGCAGCAGCTGCCAGGCTGGCAGCACAGAGCGCCTATTGAACTAGCGAGGTGGCACCCCAGACTCGGGGATCTGCCATTGAAATTCAAGGCCTAAAAATGTTAGTTTCAGAAATGTCTCAGAAGAAAAAGTTGTAAATAAGGATAGTGGTAATAAAACACAGTATCAGAAAACAGTGGATATCACAGGAATTTTCCTTTTGGATATTTAAAATAGTCTGGTTTCATCAACTGAGGGACAATGCTTGATCATGCCTTCTTTACTTCTGAAGGGCAAGTGAAGAGAGCAGTGATTTGCCAGTTTCCTTGAAGGGCATTTACTAGGTCAGTAATTTACCAGAGGCTCTCACTCCTACTGGTGCTGTTCCAAACCATTTACACAACATCCCTTGATTTTTGTTGTCTCTGATCAGACAATCCCAGGATTGCTCACACATTGGTGGGATTCATGTACATGGGGAGGGACTTTTGTTGGATACTTCTATTAGGTAAGAAAAAGGTGATTGAGCTCCTCCAGGGACTGAACCCACAGATAATGTGGCTGGAGTGCTGTACATCCCCCTCTGTCCTGAAGGAGATGTTCCCTAACACCGTTTCTTTCCAGGGAGACCTGATCCCAAACTAATCTTTGTTCTGTGTAATTGGGCTGTGTAAATCAGGCCATAATGTGAGTCCACAAAACAATGCCAAACTTCCCAGCCCTCCTGATTAAGAGGAGGATATCCAGGAGCTCTCTCTTACCTGGAAAAGCTCAGAGCAACAAAACAGCCCTTTTGTTTTTTGCATTTGTGGGACCCTGGCTAGCTACACTGAGAAGGTATTAGAGGCTGATCATGCCACCCAATTGCTGCTGTCCCAGGAACCCAGCTGCCATCAGACAGCAGCAAAATTCACCTCCTGCTCCCAGCTGCTCTCCTGAAAAGCCATTTCCCTCTGTAGCCTCAGGGGCAGCTCTACTCTGGATTTCCGTGTGGCAGAGCCCACCTCTGGTGGGGCAGATGTCCTCTATCCCAGCTGCTAAACAAGCATGTACTTTCCCTTCTACAGATTGTATTTAACACACTCCCAATTATACACTAAATTAATGTTCGAGGTATCACAAAGCTGGGGAAGCCTCCATTGCAGAGTACAGACACTTGCAGTATAGACAGCACATATGGATGCATGTCCCTTATTAAACATAACACAGATGTGATCCACATGTTGGTCAGAGGCACTGCAGGTGCCACTCTGGGCATGCAGACTGAGCATTGTTAAAGGCCTTCTTTCTCCGTGACAGCCACTTGCAGGAATTGCAGGGTAGATGGTCAGCCTTTTGGCAGGTAAAACAGCTGCTTTTGGCTGCCCTCAGCACGTACGCTGAGTAATTTGTGTGGCCAGCAGGGTCTTTGGCTGTGATACACAGCATGGAGCTCTCTGGTCTGCATATGGGGAGAAGAGGTCTTCCAGGTTTCTACCGACCCAGCCACAGCACTCACACAGGGCAGCAGGAGGACTGTGGGGACCTCACACCTTTGCCAAACAGGCTGAAGGACAAGGGCAGCCCATGGGGCTGGAATACCATTGCTCCAAAAAACCACTCAACATATTGGGGTGATAAGAGGGATTTTATTTCCCTAGCTAGGAAATTACGTTTCTGTAACTTGTGATTAAATTTTATACTATCAGCTGGAGATGATAAATCTAACTGTTTTCATATGACTTTACAACATCCCAGAAACAAAATGCAGTATTAACATCTCCCTTTTTTCAGCACTGTTTCTCTATCTTTCGGCAGGAGCTGGGGAAAAAAACCACTCAAGCCAAGGCAAAGACTCCCATTGACTTCAATGAGAGCTGGATCTGGCCCTTTACAGAACAGCTTTATAGGTCTCCTTGCTCAGACAGAGTAGCAGCTCTCCCAGACTACATGCCAGAGAGTGTTTCTTTATAAAGATGCCTTCCTTTGGACTTCCAGCAGCAATGACACCACCTTTGCACACACACACGGGCACACACAAAAGCCACAGAGAAGTCATCCATCTTAGAAAACGTGTTATGCCTTCTAAGCGTTTCTAAATCAAAGACTGATAAATAAAACATGGGTTCAGTGTTAAAAGGAAAAAAGAGCCCTTTTAACAGATTAAAGTGCTCACAGTGCCTGACACTGTGAAATAAGAGTGTTAGGCAGCAGGGCAGTTAAGAAAAAGGACTGCTTTTGCTGACAGGTACAAGCTGTTGTGTGTCTTGTAGCAACCATTGGCAGAGAAAAAGCCCAAAAGCTACTTTCCCAGCAAAGCCCTCCCAGAAGGCAACAAACAGTAGCCATCTATAACTAAAGGTGTGCATGTTCTCCAGCTGAATGTTACTAGACAAAGCTGCTCTCTCTGAAGAAAGAAGAAGAAAAAAGTTTTTAAGCCCACTAAAATAAATAAATAATAATAATAATGATTAAAAAAATCATCATCCTTTCTGTTGCTATAATGGTTTATTACAGCAGACTGGAAGCCCTGCTGGTTTATGCAGCATTGTTTTTGTCCTCAGAATCCTGATTCTTCGTAAAGCCCGGTGCACAAGGATAGGTCTTCAACTATATTTCAAATTGCTCCTCAGCATTTGCAAAAGAAGGGGTGATAAAGCCTTGTGATCTCACTTACTCCTCCAGGACTGTGAATAGTGAGGCCAGGACATCTAAAGACTGCACATGTACAGAGGGGAACATTTCTCCATACAAAGTTGCATTAGCTAATTAAGTTTATTTGTCTGATCAGAAAAAAATATCATTAAGGCTGATTTTTCTTTCACTCTTTCCTTCCGAGACAGTGATACCCTGATGGAGGGGAGTCTTACAGCAGAGGACACTGAAAATCCTTCTGAATATTTTATCAGTTCTGCTTCTTATGGCTTAGTCTACAAAGACAAACCCTTATGTGTGAAGGGCATGGAGCTGAGAGCAGGGGGAGGAGGGGTAAACCTGCGTCTGCCCTTCCTTTTCTTCCTGACCAGAACACAGAGCACGTTAGCTGTGGAAGTGGCAAACAAAAAGAATTTATGTGCCATTAGGATCCTGCTTAATATGGAGTCTTAGTCTTACTAGCAAAAATAGCGAAAAAAAGAGCCCCAGTAAATGCGAATGAGAGCCAGATGACTTTGCTTTTGGGCTGGTAAAGAGCAGTTTTACTACACCAGCTGGCATCCCATAACCTTTTAGGACTAACTTGCCTCCTGCTGTCATGGATTTGAAACATTGCAGCAAATGACAAGCCCAGATTAGCGCACAGACAGCCAAATCTGTGGTGCTCTTTCCCTAATTTAGCAGCACAAAGTGGCCGTGTAGTGACCACCATGGAAAAGCCATGTTGCTGCCTCTGACATTTGATAACTGTTTCCATAGAGTCATATAACCCATCTCCAAAATGCCTCGGACAGCAAGACATGTGGCCAAAGGCAGGTGGGGGGAACCTGTAAAATTAAATTGCACCATTTATTGGCCGCTAAGAGCTAAATTCTGTCTTGCCCTAGGATGTCATTATACACCTCTATTGTATGCTGATAATAGTCATCTGCAGTCTGACAGTGACTTTAACATCTTTTTTAGATGATGAGAAATTAACACCCTTATGAAAGAAATCCCTTTTTTGACATACTGACACCCCTGACACCATGGCACTCATGCAGGGACTGAATGGGACTGGAGCCTGGCATACCTTACTTGGTATCCCCTCAGTGAGGCAGGCTGAGCTTTGTCAGCAAAGAGAATCACTAACTTCCCCAGGATGCTGCTTGTCTTGCATTTAGGGTCAATACTGGCACTGACTCTGATCAGGGGCACAAGGGAGGAGAACACCCCACACCATAACTATATGGGACTGCCACAGCTATTGTCCCCTTTCTCTGTTCAGCGGGAGAGAAAGGGAGTTTTTTATCTGGCAGGCTACCTCACCCCATGTTTAGTGGTCCTTGCTTAATGTTATGCCCCAAGTGAGTTTTCTATTTGTCTTCCATTTATTTCATGTCACTCATAATAAGAATCCTTCCAGCCTTAGCAGGTAAGAGCTTCATGTAGCATTTCCTTGTATTTCAAGGAAGAAATGGGAAAAAAATACTTCTGCTCACAGGAAAACCATTCTGAGCTTGTTTTTTAAATAATTTTCTTTAATAAAACCCTGGCAGAAGCTTCCTTCTTCATCAGAAAGACTTGCATTTTCCATGGTACTCTTTCATTCAACAGCATCTCCCGTGCACTCATAAGGCAATGGCTTTGGTGAAAGACTTTGGCCATTACAGTTCACATGCAGCCTGGGACCTTGCACATTTCATTTTTATTTTATTTGTCTACTTACTTATTGTAGAATTGACAGCCTGTGGACGGATAGCTCAGGTTCATCTACTCAGTACCTGCTTCAGGGAGCAGAGCATTTCCCTTGCCCATGTGCTTCAGCCCTGACATGCAACGAGCACCTCGCAGCCTCTGCTGACACTGACAATTAACACCAATTACACCCACAGTTTTGTAGGGTGAACATCTACCCCCTGGGAGTCTGAAAGAGACCGACTCACTTCATGTAGGCTACCGATAGTCGTTAGGTAATAATGATTTATGGACTGCAGCTGGGCTCTGGCAGATGACCTAGGTTTCATCAGTCTCCCCTGACAGCTTCAGCCTACCAAACCTGGGACTTTTGAAGGAGTAAATGCCACTGACCGTTGAGATTATTCCCTCCTTGATTTAAAAAATGCTAGGAGATTTGCGTTTTAATCCTCCCTTTTGTCCTAACATAGGAGTTGAGCAGAGTGGGTTGTCAGATCAATAGCCTGTGGAAATGGCTCTTCCTCCACTGCAACTCCAAATCCACTCCAGTTCCCTACAGCCAGACTAGTGGTAGCAGGAGCTGTATGGTATTAAAGTACATCACCAGCAGCCAGAGAACTGAGCCCCCATGCAGTAACTGTAGCACAGGCAAAATTTTATCCAGTGAAAACCAGGGTGAGAAGAGTCCAAGTCCATCTGGCAGAAGAGTCCTAACTGTGGGCACACACACAGCACCAGTGCAGGGGGTATTGTCAGTGCTTTGGGATGGTAGATGGCAGTACCAATAGTATTTTGGGCCATGAAGATGATCAGAGGGCTGGAGCACCTCTCCTGTGAAGAAGAGTTGGGGTTGTTCAGCCTGAAGAGAAGGCTCCAGGGAAACCTTAAAGCCCCTTCCAGTACCTAAGGGGCTATGTACCAAGTACTGTGGGGAGGGGCTCTTTATCAGGAAGTGGACCAATAGGATGAGGGCTAATAGTTTTGAACTGAAAGAGGGGAAATTTAGATTAGATACTAGAAAGAAATTGTTTGCTGTGAGGGTGATGAGGCACTGGCACAGGTTGCCCAGAGAAGCTGTGGATGCACCATCCCTGGAGGTGTCCAAGGCCGGGTTGGATGGGGCTTGGTGCAACCTGGTCTGGTAGGAATTGTCTCTGCCCATGGCAGGGGGTGTGGAACTCGATGATCTTTAAGGTTCCTTCCAACCCAAACTGTTCCATGATTCAATAAATAGAAGTAAAACTGGTGTTCCTGAGTTGTGATGAAAATGTTATGAGGGTTTGCCTGACCACTAAAGCAGTAGCACCTTACAGTGTGAGTCTGCCTTTTGGTACATCTCAGCTCTTCAGGAAGAAAGGGGAATCTTTTGACAGGAGTTTGGTGGTGAGCAATAGAAAACCCACCCCAAGCAGGCAATTCCTTCCAGGAAGCAGAGAGAACCAAAATGCCTCCTCCCTTTAGTTCTGCAAAACAGGAGCTGCCTTTTTACAAATTAACTGACTTATTAAACCTTTTTCAGTGTACAGATAGTGTGAAAACACTAAGCCATTCCTAACCCTGCTGATGAGTCTCCTTTCCCTAACACACCACTGTTTCTTTATGTTTCCCTTTCTCTTTTCCCCAAGGTAACTTCTGTCAGGCCCATGTGCCCATCAGAGGGATGGAAAGCTGTAGTGAGGTGCCAGACATGCCTCCACCACATGCAGCTGGATGGGTCCCCAACCGCCTCCTTACACACAGAGTGTTTTCACTTATCAGGCAGTGATGCTTTTGCGACTTCTTCTTTCCCCCGAGCAATCACTGTTGCTTTTGGAGTTGATCTCTGAACGGATGGAGTTTCGGGAGGGTAATAAAGAGGAGGGGGGACTTGTGGGGAGTGAGTGGGGAAGCTGCTCCAGCAGAAAGGAGAGAGAGTGGAGGGGCTGGCGTAAGGGGAAGGAGAAAGGGTAGCAGGAGGGAAAGCAGGGCCACTTCGAAGGACTCAGACCTTGAAAAACCCAGGCTAATATCAGTGAAGACAGGTTTGGGTTTTGACTTCATCCTGGCTGGCTCTGTGACACAAGACACCCTGAAGATCTGCTCCAGTTGGGGAGAGTGATTTCTCCTTCAGATTGGTTCCTCCTACTCAGAAAATACTGAGACTTCGTAAAGGCAAAATGAAATGGATCTCCTACCCTCCAACAGACTTGAGTCTAACAGAGTGGATGGAGAAAAATCTTAAGAGAGATCCTTTTCATTTCTCAAAATCAATTTGTGTTATGCTGCCATTTCAGTAATTTGTTGGAAATTTTAAACCTAAGAGAGGAATGTTTGACCTGATGCTGAGCACTACAGAATCCAGCAAAGTAGACAATTCACTTTCTCTCATTTGGGTCCATTCCTGAAGTCAGCAGATTTATTTTTGAAGTCCAACTTTTAGCTGCCACCACAGCCCAGGCAGAAGAGGTAGATATGGTAGAAAAAAGGGTGAGAACTAGGAAGAAAATGAGAAAGAAACTCTCCTAATGAGAAACGATGCTAAAGCCAGCTAAACCAACATATTCATTCTGAATTTTTGTCTCCCATAGCCACTTTGTCTGCATGTCTGCCCTTCCTTTCCTCTTATTACCAATAAATGCTGCTGTCTGTGCCATGCTATTAACTTTTTAAATATCCCGATTTAAAAATTAATGTGTTTTTAATAAAATCTCCCAATCGCTCATGCAGAGAAAATTACTGATTAGGGTGTACAGCACGTATTGATGGAAAAAGTAACTTTCAACATTCTCCAGCTTCCACTACTGGGTAGCAATTTGTGTTTTAAAAATAATGTTTCTTTTGTCAGCTGCATTCTCACTTATTGATGTTGAAATGATTTATAGCAGAAATACATACAATGGTGACATTGTTATGTTTAACTGCCTATTTTAGGTCTTAAGTCAGAAAGCTTTATATATTGTTATGGTAACAATATTGTTTGTCTTGCTCTTCTTTGGATTTACTCTGGTTTTGGGATGACTTCCTTTACCTCCCCTTGCTCTGTAATGAATGTGTTTATTTTTACAGCTAATCACTTAAGTCACTGTATAACTTTTGGTGAATAGGAATACTGGAAGTTCAGCAATTCCTATAGTTTCTCATTTTTGTTCTGCAACTTAACAACCTACATTTGATATTCTGCTCTCCCCTCTTTCTACCTTCTTTTGCACCTATTTGCTGAAATGAAGCTCAAAAGGTGTTGATTTTTGTGGTACATCTGAGGTGCAGTACCTCAGCTTCCTTGAAAAGAATTCAGAGGCAAAGAAAACTTTGATCTCAGAGCTGTGATTCAAGGCAGCTTGTAAATTTGTCTCCAACAAATGCCTTTCCTCCACCATTGCTATATCAGATAAGTAACACAAGTTCTCCGTCTACCTTATAATACCCCACTATCTCCATTGCAAAGGGAAGAAAAAGTGGCCAGATGAAAGAAAGTAGCACTGTGTTATATCAGAGGAGAACTTGTGCCTTGAAAAGAAATTGTAAGCAATGACTCAGGACATCTGCAGGGTCCCTTCAACCCACCTGAGGGGCAAAAGGGCACTCTGATACCAATTTCCTTCTGTTTTGTTCTTCTGATTAAAATCTGACCACATAATTTGCATCGTTTTGTAAAGGAGTTAATTTTTGTTCTTGCCATTCAGAAAACTAATTTTTCCTCCTCGTCGATTTTCTCGTAGACTGAGCAAACTGAAATTTGCTCCAAGTAACCAATTTCTGAAATTAAAGAAGCCTCAGTTAAGCATTATTCCCAAATCTTCTCAAAGGAAAAAAAAAAAACAAAGAAGAAAAAATAGATTTTATCTTTGCTTTAAGAAAAATGAGTGATGCATGAAATTGAAACTAGCTTTGCTGGATGAGGTGATGAGTAAAGATGAAGCACTCCTTTGCCTTCTGAGGGGATGAGTAAGCAGATTAGTAAGACTGACCCTTTGGCCTCCTGAAACTGCCAATATTGTCTATTTCTGCATGGAATGTTCCATGTCTGAGACTGGATATGCAATCATCCCCAGGTTACTGGTAGGCAGCAATGTCTTGTTTGATTGACTGTGCAAACTAGGAGTTCTTGAGGCTGGGGTTCAGTCGATCCCCACTCTGGTTATCATCTCACCAGGTCACTAATGTGCTATGGTAGCCTTCTGGGTTTTTGGAGGAAGCTCTTTTCCCTAGGGAATATCTCACGCTATGTGATGATACCATGCCTGATGCTAAGAGGAGTTAAACAGACTTCAGATGAGGGTCTCTTGACATTTACAGTGTTGAAAATACCAAGAAAAGTCTTACATCATCGTCCACCTATATGCTTAAATATTAATATCGTCTGGCTGGATTGTCATCTGTTGCATAATAATGTTGCCGTGCAGAACTAGATGCTGCTCTGGAGATCCCTACCCACCCAACCCAGCTAAAGCTTTGTAGGGGTCATTCTTGGGTCATTCTTTGGAGCTTGTTTTGTGTTGACATTGGCAGAAATTCTCAAAACAGCATAAGCAAAACCACAGATCTTGCTATTTCCTGCCAAGGATGTTTTCAGAAGCTCAGGAAAAAAAGGCTCTCAAAAGACTGGATTGGAACCTGTTACCAAAATTCAGCTATGGACTTTAAAACCAGTTTCATATTACCCTGAACACTAAAAAAGCCTCACAACCTGATAGGCACTTTCTGAATTGTACAGGGTTTTCTTCTGGCCAAAAAATAATTTCTTTCAACAGGAAATAATGGAAGAAATCAACTGAGACCAACAACCTTAATGGTCCCTTCTGCTGTTGTGTTCCCAAAAATATAACCAATGTTGTTGACACTCCACCCTTCTCCTTTTTAAATTCATAATTTCCTCTGAAAAGATTTATGCCTAAAATATTGAAAAATCTCTACGCTGATTTGCAGTTTACCTGTGCTAGTGGTTCTAGCTGAAAACAAAGGCTCCTGTGTGTTTTGGCGTTGTTCAGATAAGGTGAACGCTTTACAGATTAGTAAGGCAAGACCAATGAATCAAGTAAAGTGTGGAGGAGAAGAAACTACCGTTGGGTTTGGGTTTTTTTTTTCTGCCAATACAAGCAGGAGTAATACAAAGTTATCAAATTCCACTTAAACATAAAAATTCAGCATTCCAGACCAGTATACAACAGCACCAGACTCTTCAATACAGACAGTCCTTTTAGAGTGCTTGTGATACTTGAATAAATATATTTTGCTTATAGATCTTTCATACTTGCTTTTTAGGAATAATTCTAAGTTCACTGCATACAATTCACACTGCTTCCTCAAAGGACGGAGCACTGGCCGGAATTTTTCTTCCCTCTCTTCAAATCCCTATTCCCTTTCTCTACTTATCTATCCACTCATTTGTTGAGCAGTTGAATGACTGTATTTTTTGCTAATTGGGCATATGACACACCCCTGACTTGCAAATTGGCTGCCACCTCCTGGCATGAACAAATAAAGTGCTGAGTGGTTGCTGCCTTTCCTTCTACATAGCACCAATCTGAGCTGTTGAGCTCTAACTGAGTGCCAACTATCACAACCCTTTTAGGATGCTGTGTCCATCTGACAAATTTACTTGAGTGTGGCCAAATGTTACTGGGGGGAGGACTGGCAAAACAGGGGAGTCACACAGATGTCTTTGCTATAAAAGCCAGGCTAAAAAATAAAGATGCCTGGTGGCAAGTCTAAAACATATTTTGGGAAAAGATAAGGGTCTGCCCCACTTGAGGCAATGGAAAGAGAATCACTGCCAATCCAAAGGCCATAAGATTTTGTTTATTACAGGATTGAATCCTAGGCATGTGAGCCCTGCTGAAGAGCTTTAGAGGTAAAAGGGAGCCCCACAGAACACTGCTAGAAAGTGATCTAAGAAAACCAACGCTCATGCAGATCACCAAAGAGAAAACAGGCAACACTAGTTAAGTTTGATTTGACATCTCATTCCTTGTGTATTTGCTTTATACAAAGTGCACTTCATTGTCTTTGTTCATAGAAAATTAATTGCAGACTGTCAATGACATTTGTTTCATGATGTAATTAAAAGAAAATAGAAAAAGAAAAAGCGGGGGGCAGTGGTGGGTAGGTTGTGGCAGTAATGGTAGACTGTGCTGGAATTAATCCCAGCCAATTTCTCTAAAACAAGTAGGAACATACAACCAGGCTACTTCTTAGTATTGCTCTTTAATCTGCCATTGTCAGAATTACCATGCCGGAGGAGAGGGAGGTAAGGCATTCACACTGTCACATTGGGTCTGAAATAGGACCTAGACACCCTCATAAAGTCAGTTGAAAGAGAAACTCTTCCAAAGGCAAATTCAGAGCATCCCAGGGAATGGCTTTGTGGGATCCAGTTAACAGACGGCTGATGCTCCGGCAGCACTGAGTGCCCCTTCCTCCCCACTCCCAGCCTGGCACTGCCTCATCTCAGCATCTCATATCATCTAAAAGTAAGCACTGTGAATATGCTCCATTGCATCAATAAAACAGACATATTAATGTCCTGCCAGAGCCTAAAGGTATCTCTCAGTTGACTCTCCCTACAGCTACTTGCCTTCTCCACAATGTTTACTGCTCTTCCCTTTCCCGGCAAAAGACCCACAAGAGTGTCTTTACCTCTCCATTCAGTTCACTCTTCCTGGCCTCAGTGTATTTTAAAATACATTCGTCTTTGGACTTGTTTTTTCACCTTAAGTTTCTAAGCAGCTCTAAGCATAGGGTTGCTGCTGGTTCCCCCGACATCTGTTCCTCAGTGGTTTTGTCTTCTTCCAAGTAGACAATCAGTGCTGCACAGGACACGTGGGCTCACCTGGAGGTGAAAAAAGGTGGAAAAAAGCCTAGCGGGTGTGTGGGGACAGTGTGTTCAGGGTTAAAATTCAGGGTGAGGAAAAGCTCTACCTTCAAGTGCGTTTGGCAGGTTCATTTGTCTCCTATTCTCCCTCTCTTCAAGAACGTCCATTTTTTGATGTCATATGTCACTGAGTCACAGATTCTCTGCTGGTGTGAGCGAAGTCAATAGTGAGTCTTGCTCACCCTGCTCTCTTCTCACAAGGTCTTATGTCTGAGGGTCTTGGTCTGCTGTTTCTCAAAGCGCACTAAGGGGCTGTGCTGTGGTTTGTGCAGGCAGCATTTTCAGTGAACTAAGCAATCTGCTCTGTGATCGCCAAGACATGGCCTCACAGACCCTATCAGTCCTTTTCTGTTTTATTTTCATGAGCTCTCAAGAACTGCTGGGAGATGTCTTATGCATGCTGAGCACCGTGCTCACACACCACTTACCTCAGCTTTAAATCACTTGCTTAATACTAACCTGGTCCTCATTGCACAGCTGTGTTACTGAAAATACAGACTAACTCAGTAATAGCAGAAGCAATTCTGGATCTCAGCTATGTATAAAATAAGAAAGCAGCCTATTCTGCCTAGATTATGGTGGTGGTTTTGGGGTTTTTTTTACATCGATCCTTTCACATTTTCCTGTGCAATCAGAAAGGGAGTTCAGGGCACTTTGTTTATTTGTGTGTTCACAGCCTTTTGCAGTCCAAGGATATAATCTAGTGTAATTTTATTGACCGTATGGTGTCTGAGATATCCCTAAAGTTCAGCAAGTACGAAATACAGGATACCCATGCCACCTCGGAGTTGCAACAACTGCCATGTGTGGCAGTCTAGGGTGACATGAGATGCCTGCGTTGAGCTCCATGAATCATTCCCCAAATACCTTTCCTTTAGCTTCAAGGGAGTTGAGAAGAGGCCCAAAAGCCCTGAAGACATACAGCAGCATTTCTCACAAATGACTGGGTAGCTGAAAACTGGTAGCTGTATGAAACTGATGTCAGTTGTGTTTGACCTAAGCCACAATGGACTTTCAATATGTTGAGATTTTTCACGGTAAATAACAAAACCTAGAGATCCTCTGCCTACCACCTCTATTTACATCACTCAGGGGCATGACCAGCTTAGGGCTGAGAGAGATGCAGGTGATCTTGCTTAGCTGCAGTAACTAGCTGATGTGGTTGTACTGTTTCCAGAACTGTCTTTGCATGACTTCCCTCAGCTCTTCCAGTCCAAAAGTCAGTTTTCCCCAAGCCACAGCCCAGACCTGTACTGTATTTACGGGTACAGATTATCTGAAGTGGAAGTCCCCTTAGGGTCCTGCAGTGCCTCTACAGGAGGCATAAGTCCATGCTCAGTCCTAAAGTTCATATAATGTGTTGTAAGGTGCCTGGAAAAAGTGAATTTCTTTTCTTAAAGAAGCTTACTTTTATTTTTCAATATACTTTCTGTATAAGGGCATTTTATGTACCAAGAGAAGCTTGGTTGCCTTCCTCTTTTTGTTTAAGGGCTAATACATACACAGGCTAATTTGTTCTGGCTATTATCACAATTTATTTCTGTTGCTACAGGGCAGCCAATAACTTTAATAAAGGAGGTTCCAGTTACCCAATCTTCCCAGTTAATAAACTGCATTGAAATACCCAGAATGAATTGGCTCCCACATGCTACAAATACAGAAAATTACCATGCTGTAGCGTTATCACTACCATACAGGTACAATTAAATGCATGTTATGCATGGAGCTGCACAGGACATTACCAGTAATGTCAAATGCAATTAAAAAGGAACTATTGTGTGGCTTCATCTGAAAAATCAGCCTGTTTGTATACACTTTACACTAGATTACTCAATGGACAGGGCAATATTGAACCACTTGGTGCTTGGGATTCACAGGAGAGAGCTAAGTAAACAAAGGAGCACAACCTGCCAGAGCCGTGGTTAATAGTGAGGAGCCGAGGCCTTCCACCTTGGATGAAAGCATGAGATATTTATTTCCTGTATCACTGGAACACTATTTGTTCGTTAATGTTGACCTTATTGGGCACAGGCACCGTTCAGAGCGTTGCAGGTTTTGTTCAGCCACGTGCACTATCCTTCTCCTATAGAAGTGACAGTTTTGCACAAGTCCACTGCTCTGTTTAATAGATATCGTTCCATCACAGTATGCTCTTATGCTCTAGTTCTCCCTTTATCGTTAAGTCTTTAAGTTTTAGTCTTCTTTTTATACCCCTTGTCAGCCCAAAGACACCCCCTGATCCATGCGATTGCTACAGTAAAACTGTCGGTATCTTCCTATAGCCCAGCTCTTGGAAATAAAATCCTCTCTTGAGACCTATCACTATATGAAATAAATATGAGCTCAGTATTTTGATTACTTTTATTTGGTGGCTTCTTTTGCTTACATTGCAAAACTGCAGTATCCTTGGTTCCTTGGTCCTTCAGTGGTGACTGAAACCTGAACAAAGTTCTATTAAGTCTCTGTAGTTGCACTAACCATCCTTATTCCAATGTGTAGAGACTTACTAAGTCAGGACAGCATTAGGGAGGGAACCTCTGACTCAGATATCTTAAAACAGAAACCACATTATTTTTTGGTCGAAGGTTGAGATTTTACTACCTAAAATCCACTATCTGCCTAATAGGAGGTTACTAGTGGGACAACATAGTTATTTGCTTTGAAGTTAACAGGATAACACTGGTTGAGAGGAGACCTCCTGGGATCTCTGAGTGTCCTTCACATGACTACACGTTGTCACACCTTGACATGACATCGACCTAATTGCAGCAACTTGTGTGAGTGCATCCCCTTGCAAAGCAAAATGAGTCCAGGCACAGATGTTACCCCGTGGTGTTTATTAGTCCAGAATGCTTCCTCCACAACCCCTGCCCCTCACATTTTCAACTATGTGATTTAGGCTCTCAAATAAACACCATACTTCCTAAAAAGAATAAAAATCACATTGTGAATCTGCTACTGCTTTAAAATATGTGTTACATGTTGGTCCTGGTGCCTGGTGGCAGGCTTTGCCAAAGAGGAGAGTAAAATACAACATTTCTAAGACCATGTCCTTGGACAGAACAAATCCTTCCAGCTCCCTGCAGGTGTCTGGAGCTACAGCACCTTACCCCCATTAGAGTCAAGCTTTTACATTTATTCTTTCATTACAAAGTTCAGGACAATCGAAATGGTGGTCTAAACATCAAAATAATAGCTGTTCCATTAAATTATTAAAAATCTATTCCATTAAGAAGGCTGTGTTCAAACATTGTCTCTCTCAGCACTGCTGAGGGCTACAGTTCCCATGCCTATAGGCTTCCTGTAGAGCATTTCTGGAGTCAAAGCAACCTTGCTGAACGTGGACTTGGTAGCTAATTCTGAATCTCCTAGTGTTGGAACTATTGACCAAAATTTAGACCCGGAGCTCATCACCCTATCCCTGGGGTGGTGTGTTCATTACGTAGCTGTTGCAGTGGCTGGTAAGCAACACTGTCCATGAAGTTGATGAGCTCTATGCAGGGAAAGGGAGAATGAGGAGGGACGTGGGGGCCACCACTTGCAAAGTCCATGCTGACAATGCTTAAAATGTCATGCTACTGTGGAGTGAGAGTGCAATATCAAATGCATTGCATGCCATAATATTGGGTATGAGCAATTACAGCATGCATAATTGCTGCCTTCCTTTCCCCACACCATTCTCCTCGTCCCAAGTTTCATGTGCACATGAATTCCTGCGGGTGAAAGCTAATTAATATAGTACGAGTTAAAGAAAATTGCGTGATTCCCTAATGTCCACATCACACAGATTGATTTGCATTTCCTTGTAACCGAAAACACATGGCTAGTCACGGTTTAAGAAAAATAAAAAGGATTACAGCAACCCCAGACCATGACTGAAAGGAGCTATTCAACCACTGCATTGTATCATTTAGCTTCACAGTGGAGCAGATACCTAATCTAACATACAACAGGCCATCTATAATCAAAGAGTTTGCTGCTCCCTGGCCGTCCTGGAACGATCGCTTAAGCATTTGGCATGACAGATATCCAAGGCTTGTTTGGCAAGGGGAAAGTAGCACCAAAGGGAAAAAACCCAGGTAGGGAAACCTTTAGGAGGCTGATTGAAATTGCAGGTGACAAGGGGATTGATGGCAACGGCAATTAGGCGGCCCCTGGGAAGTAGATAACTGTTAGAGATATAAAAGCTTGGTTCTGCGTGGGACACCACAGTCATCCCCTGGTAGAGAGAGAGTGACCTGCTCCTCTCTGAGATGGCAGAGTGATTTCCAGCAGGGCTCCTGCTCTGCACCTCATTGTAATGCAGGAAAGCCCAGCACTGAATATTTTCCCTGTTCTCATACCCTGATGAGATTGTTCTGCCACAATGCAGTGAGTACAGTGCCTGAGAAAATTACTTTGTGAAAAGCTGGGCTTTAAACCATTACCTTAAGTAGAATTCTTCGGCTGAATTTAAAGCATGATGTGATGCAGGTGCTTGTGTCCTTCCCTTTCCTTTTCTTTCTCACTTGATTTTGTTTTGTTTTCTTTTAATTTTATTTATTTTTAGAAATTAATTCAGACTGTGGATTGTTTGCTTTTCATACTTCTGGGCTCATCAAATTGATGAATAAGTCTAAGTCTAAGTAATGAATCCCATGACTGCACTATTGAAATTATCTCAACCACCAAAATGTCTGTTTAATCTACATCAGAGTGCCTGTGCTCCTTTTGTGCCCAGATAAATCAGCTAAGCATAACAAAGTATCTCTAACATTCATTTCCAAAGATCTGAAAAGCGGTTGGCTTGTCTTAGTGTAGTTCTATGGCTGGCAGCTGTCTGGCAGTGTTTCTGACAAAAAACTGGGGGCGGAAACTTCTCTCTCTAAAAGAAAAGAGTTATTTTATTAAAATCTGAATTCTGGAGGTTTTTTCTTGTTTTGTTTTAATTTCTGTTGCCAGTCAATCAATATTCTCACTGTAGGAAATGAAGACGCTCTTAGGAAAAAAAGCATGTTTGTTTTCTTCTTTAATTGTCCTTTCTTTTTGAGTGGATGGGATGTATCTGAAGCAGCCAAAAGTCCACAGACATGGGCAAACTTCCAGTCTTGCTGAAGTGATGCCCAGGCGGAAGAAATACTGCAAAAGCAACAGCAGTCTTGGTGTCCACGTACATGCTTGCATAAGGTCACGCTCCCATCCGGGAGCAGCAAATTTCTGGAGTCAAATTTGCAGCTGTGACTGCCAGGAGAGGACAGTGTGGTCCCCCATGCAACATCGCCTCCATGATGATGAGCTGAAGCATGGTTGGACTTCTCCATCCCCTGTGGTGATGAGGTTTGGGGTTCAGGTTCACCCAAAGCCATGCCAGTGGAGCTGTCCCCTGGGCTCCATCAGGGGAAAGAGTTTGGGCAGGGGGACCCAAGCACCAGCTGAACATGAGCTGCCCAAGCTCTGCAGACCCAACCGAACCCATCCGCTGCCCGTAGCTGCATCCTTGCAAGGCAGCCAACGTGTCAGCCCTACAGAAATTGGGGAGCGGTTTGTAACATAAAACAAATGAAACGACCTTTTAATCCTTCCAGGGGGTTGAATGGAACTAATAACAACTTTAAACTGGTTTCCACCAGAGTTAAGTTGTCTGGGTCTATGTTTCTGGATTCCATTACCAATCTACAAGAGAAAAAAAAAAAAAAACCAACAAAAAAAACTAAAATCCAAACAATGTTTTTTCTGCCTTTCATTCCTTGAGACAATGGAATAACATGTAATTGTCATTCATTAAACAAATCTCTCTGTGCAGGATATAAAGGAACCACAAAAAATGACATTCCCAAATGCAGGGATTCATTAATCACAAGCACAATAAATAGTTATTTTTGAAAAAGGAAGCACAAAAGGCCTCAGAACACAGAGCATACATGGTAGGCCGTAGCAGCTGGGAGCATTGCAGCCCTACTAATGATGCCTGCTCCACTCAGAACAATCTTTCCCAGAATATGTCCGATTGAGTTTTCTATTTGTTTCAATATACTGTTTGTTTGTTTGTCTCTTTGAGCAGTCCAACTGGCTGTATTACTCAGTAGGATGCTAGTAAAATTTAATAGCAAACCTTAAAAAAATGTTTATTTACTTGTACCATAGAAATGTTTGGTTAAAGAAAAAATATTCCCCCTTCAGTCGTATGGTTTCTGTTTGAAGTGCTTTTGGATTGGACTCAAGGCAATTGGGAGTTTGCCAGGAAGGGGTGTAAACAAGGGAGGCGTGGAGCTTTTATTCTCCGAGAATGTATGGCAGATCTAGGGTGCAGCAGTGCCAGGATGTTTGTGCTTTAAATTCAAATCAGACACACACAAAAAAAAACACAAACAAAAAGCCTTTACCTTTACTTGAGAAAGGTAAGTGCTGGTATGACCTTGTCGTAGAATTTAGATAACGATTAGGATTTATTAATTTGTGTGGTTCATCTACCTGTCAGAACAAAGCTGATCCTTGTAAACCTTCAGTACTCCAGTCTCTGGACTAATCTGAACAATTCTTAATTCCTCCATTTTTTTCTGGAATATTATTTTTTATCTTTAAGGATCTGCTAATCAGGAAGATTTTATTATATACAGCAAAAAATAATTCTAATTCTATGCAACTTCTTTTATCAGTAGCTCTAATTCAAACAAATATTTGCTGAAGCCCTTTTTTTTTTTTCTTTTTTTTTTTCAAGAAGGTATGTCATACTGTCAAGAAATAGGTCTGGAAGGTCCTACTTGAGACCGTTTAGTCTGTTTCTCTACCCCCAAAGCAGTATCAACTTATTTGTTCTTGAAAATTTCAAATGATGGAAAGTTCACCACCTTTCTTGGAAATCTCTTCTGTTGCCCAGCCATTTATCACCTACAGTTTTTTCCATCTCTTTCCCTGCAAGTTAGGCAGTAACTCATTGATCTTTGTCCAAACCACAGAGGACAAAGAGAACAGTTCCTTTTCTCTTTGCAGCAACTTTTCACAACTTTGGTATTTGTTACCTTCTCTATTCTAGTTGAGGCCACCCAGTTCTTCCAAAAGACACCCATTTTCTAGATTGTTGAATGTTTTCTGTTGTTCCCATTTTGGTACCCTTTTATGGGCCCACCTCCTTTTTAAAGTACAGTGCCAAGGATATCAGGTGAGCAGCACTGTCTTTGCATAGCCACATGGAAGGACTAATTCATGTGACTTTTTTATGTGCAACTCTCCTGTTTATGGAGCCCACTATAATATTTATTTTTTCTCAGTTGTGTGACAATGTTGACTCAAGTTCAGCCTGTGAACCTTGGTAACCTTCAGATCCTGTTTCACGGGACTGATGCCCAGCAGACGTTTTGCATCCGGTGTTTGTACAGTTCATTATCTCCACTCAGGAGTGTTCACTTTTCTCTGTTTTCATTGAACTACATCCAGTTTTTCTCAGCTCATTTCACCCATTTGTCAAACAGATTTTAATCCTGTCCCTCATAATGATTGCAGTTCCTCTGTGCTTGATATTTGCCCATTAAAGACCCGCCTCAAATTAGGGGATGATGTTCCTAACCCATAAGCCATTTAACAAAGTATATGTCCAAGAGCAATAAGAGGCCTGTAATGTGCCCTGGAAAGCTGAGGGCAAGATCAGCTTCAATCATGGCTCGCATAGGTTCTCAAGCAACCCTGTATCTCACTATGAAGATGGCTTTGGGCATAGAGAAAAATAGCAAAATGGCCCATGCCCATGGCTATCAAAATTTTAACTAGCATTCAGGAATTTGTGCTATCCAGGAGTCACCATACCATCACAGCCCTGCTGCTAGTCACACCGCCTCCAGAGATTGAGAGAGGGAGCTGTGAGCCATTGGTAGCACAAGAACCACGTAGCAGCTGCCATACATATATATGAGCATATCCTATCATGAGCACAGGCACATTGTTAAGGTCACTTATGCCTCTATATCTTACATATTATACATTTCTATTTGTTATATATATATACATTTTACATGTTTAAAAAAAAAAGGATTTTAAAAGGCCCTGCTCATTTGATATAAGGTGCATTGATGCTACACAATCAAATAACTGCTGTAAGGGAATTTATAGTACAAAGCACTCTGTTCTTCTCACTCCAGCCAAATGCATATTGCATCTCCCTCTAGTGGCTTTATCTACATGTCCATCCTCCAATGACAAGTCTATGTATTGGTACTAACTCTACTTTCTCATCATGGACAGGAAAGTAGCTCGCTCGTACAGAAAAGAGCTCATTTATGAGCATATCTTTCCTTTGAGGTATCTTCTGTTCCTTTAGTTCCTGACAATCAATCCTTAAAGTCTGCCTGAATTCTCTACTGCAACACAGGCCAACTCGGACTTTTGCATACAGAAAACCATGATAAACATAAGGAGGTAAATGTGGATTGCCAGTCTAAAATTAGTATGGTGGTAATGTAGCAGAAACAACGAGACAGAGGCCAAAAGTAAGGCTGTCAGGCAGCTTTGTAAAATATATTTGTATTTTTCTTTAAAAGACTGCAAACAGCTCAAAGAGCAAATGGTTTTTAGGGCTTTGGGAACTGTACATGTGCTGGGAAGATTTACAGAGTTACAACAAAAGCTTCCTCTCTGTTGCAGACACCAGATATATATATTCTGGAGTAGTGGCTTACGCTCAGATACTTTTCTAAATCTCCCACTCAAGCTACATGTTTTCAGACTTACAGGTAAGTCATCATCTAGCTAATCAACTATTAAATGAGGCGGTCATGACTCTGAGTAATTTCTCCCTTCTCTTCCCATCATTGAAACGTGCCATATGCCTCTGAGCACAACATGACCAACCCAGAGGAAAGCCAACAACTTAACTACCCTCTGTGTTCATTAGACATTCTGTGCCTCTCTCCAGCCCCATGTCCTTCCTCCAGAAGACACATAAAACCAAGGTCTTGGGCACTTTTGTTAATTAACATTCCTATAGTCCTTTTTTTTTTTTTTTTTGCAAAACTGGAGATAATAGTCCTGGCGTGCTGGCCAACATCCAGTGTGCAAATTACATTCGGCTTACCTCGAATTCCCTTGGCAGCTGGAGGTGGCTGAGGTATTAGGATGCTCTCTGTCCTTCGCTGTGCTGCACACACAAGAATGAGCCAGGCTGGGGGCTGAGCTGCACGGGGACAGGGAAAAGCTCCCCTTTTGAAAAAGTCAAAGGCAAACACAAATACAAGGAGCTTATCCACTGCCAACACATAAAGAAAAGATTTTATTTACTTCCCACTGACTAGTTTCTGGCAATAAATTAGCTAGTTTTCCCATTTTTCTTCATTTTTTCAGTACACAGCTGCTCTTATAAATCACTAGCCATAAATCTGAGAGAGGAGTCTGTAACAAAGCCGTAATTAAGTCTTAAAATTTAGGTGTCATTTTATTAGTTTCTGGGCCTATATTCACATTCTCCATGGTCCTAGACAAGGCAGTTTTCTTCTTATTCAATACAGCAAACTAAAAATTAAATGTGCTTATTAAATCCAGGCTTTTGTTAAATAAAGGTTGAGGCTCAAATACCCGCAGTTTAATGCCTTTTTAACACTGGTATGAATAAAAAATTCTGGTTAGGATGTTCAATTTGGGCCCTCAAGCTGTTGTTAAAGACTTGTCACAGAGAACTTATTTATCCCAAAGTGAGAAACACTGAACCAAAATTTTGCCAAGTACTTGCTTTTGTGTAGCTTTTGCCTCTAGTCTGTTTAAATCTCTATTTCTACTAGGGATGAAGAGAGGACTTGAAGACTCTGGATGGACACTCCAGGGTCCTTTTGGATGGTATCATACCCCATCCAGGGTGTGGCTATTCCCCTGTAGCTGTATGGAATATGTGTGGATGCTTCCCTAAAGTCTCAGCACACAAATCCAGGAGCTAGACTGTAAAATTCCAGCAATGCAACCTTTTCTCACACCTTATTTGGAGAAATAAGTGCTATTTACTAGATTAGAGAAGATATTTTAATGATGGCTGTATAAACCTCCTAGATCCTTTGCCTGCTGCAGAGGTTCTTCAATTTTAAGAGTTTTTTTAAAGGCTGAGAGAACTGGAACAGTTTCGCCTAGAAAAGAGAAGGCTGAAGGAGGACCTTAACAATGTAGATAAAGACTGAAGAGAGGGTGCAAAGAGGAGGGAGTCAGGCTCTTTTCAGCAGTGCTCAGATACAGGACCAGAGGCAATGGACACAACCTGAAATACAGGAAGTTCCCTCTGAACATCAGGAAGCATTTTCTTAGTGTAAGAGTGACCAGAGCACTGGTACATGTTGCCCAGGGAAGCTGTGGATTCTCCATCCTTGGAGATATTCAAAAGCCATCTGAACACAGTCCTGGACAACTGTTTCTAGGTGCTCCCGTTTGAGCAGGAGGATTGGACTAGATGACATCCAGAGGTGCCTTCCATTCTCAACTATTTCACTTCATTTGAGTCCAGGTGCAAGGTCTACATGTAAGACTGGCCAAGAACTAGCAGGAGACACCATGCACTTTCACTGTCAATGTGCTGACTTTTGTCTGAGTGCAAACAGGAAAAAAGGAACATGGACCATCATTTCAAAAAGGATATCTATGGGTTGTATCAAATGTTCATGTATCTCAGTCTAATGTCTCTTTTGTTAAAGATGCTGATACCTTAGGAAGAGGTAATAAGAAGAAGGTAAGAGTAAGGCAATGTGTTTTTTCCCTCCTTCATTCATCAGTCTGAAGATTACATGGTTTGCATGACACCAGCCCAGCAGAGCAGGACAGGGGATGTGATTCGGCACAGGGGACAGCAGGGTGCAAGGATGATAATATTTCCATGAAGTCCAACACAAAATTATTCTGCAAGAAGTCAGAGTGAATATTCCAGGTTGAACTCTGAGGTATTCTGAGGCCTGGGGCCCTGTCAAAATCTTTTTGCTTCAAGGAAACAGGCTGACCCGGATACAAACTGTTCTGATAGACAAGTGTCAAGATTAAGAAGTGAAATGAAAGGATTTTAGAGGAGAGAAAAGCTATTTTCTGCTGAAATCCCCAAGACTTCCTCATTTAATAATTAATTCCTTTGTTGGAGTCTTACAACTTTTTCTGAGAAGCTGGACAGGGCATCTGCTAAATTGTTTTTGGTTTGTCCATTAGGCTGTTAATGAAGAAAAGTATTGCTTTGCTTGAAGTTTTAGATCACTACTTATTTCAAACTAAAATGAAATTGTCAATCTCTGGTGTTAGCTTTTCAAACAAACTAAGTGATATTTATGATAGTCTTCCTTATTTATCTGCAACTTTACTTTATTTGTCATTGGCTGTGGATCCCTTATGGATTTTTGATTATTATGATTTGTTTGTTTTGTCTGTTTCTCAGAAATTTATATTCTGAGACTCCTCCAGTGACACTAACAAAGATTTGACAGCCCAGGTGATAAACCAGTTCTGCTTTTAAGTTTCTTCTAAGACTTCATTACAAGTGAAATTAATCACTGCAGATTTTAATGCAAAGCGAAGGCAGAGGTGGGTATTTGATGGACTGTGTTCAAAAAGCTGGGCAAGCTTTATATCACTCTATATGATAATAAAAAATTACGGTGTAAGACCAAGGTCATATCATAACACACGAACAATAGTGCCATGTGCTCATGATGCACTGACAAAGGATGCTTGTTCAGCTTTATAGCTCATACTGTAACCTTTCTCTACTTCATATGCACTCCTAATACATTTGCAGTTCAGCTCCCTACCTGAAAACAGACAATACTTCAGGAATAGATGGTGACATTTAGTTCCAGTATAAGTCAAGAAAAGCCTGTCTTAAATGCCTACATGAATTTGGGATTTTCAGTAGTACAGGTCCTGTCCTAAATCTCTGTTCAACTGAAGTGATGATGTGATTACTTGTATATATTATCATTTATATTCTTATTTATCTGTCTTGTTCAGTGCTTTAAAATCCCTTGAAAGCTCCAGAAATAAAGTAGATTCTGCAGGCAAAAGAGAACAGCATGGTTTGTTATGTTCAGAAATCCTCTGTCAATGGGAAAGAGTAATCATATTGAGAAGCTGTTCTGCTCAGTATTGGAAATGAATATATCACACTTTTTTGCTGTTGTTGTTGTTCAGAGCAGGAAAATATGTGTTAAATAAAATATTTCCAGCTAGTATCTATTGGTGCATGAAAGGCAGTATTACAGGCTTATCTGGAATGAGCTGAAGGAGGCGTGTGTCTAACTTCATCTCTGACACAGGGAAAGAGAATTGTTTAACAGTGCCCCTATTCCTGGTTGTCCACAGAGGACTCAAGCAAAAAGGAGTCACTTACACTTTCACATAGTCACACATCTACTTAATTCTACCCTGCAATCCTGGTAAATGAATATTACACAGCTGAGACCTGAACGGAGGTTTCCTGGCCCAGTAAGTAGAAGCCATTGGACCATAAACATAAACAGATGTTTGCACATGTGTGTGATTCACTCAAAGTAGCTAGCTGGGTTTAGAAATGTAGCTTATAAATACATAGAGGATGCTGTGATGAAATTACAGTAGGAAATTAATTATCTCTAATTTTGCCCCGAAGCATCCTGTTCTTGGTAATTTTTAAGATCTTGAGTTATCTCATTCTGAGAATGCTAAAATGGGACTGTACTAAAAATAACCATTATTTCACCCACTAAATAACTAAATTATCGTATAGATGATACAGTATCACGAGAACAGTGAACTGTCCCTTTCGTCATTGTCACCAGGGCCAGACTCTAAGCAGCTGGAAAAGGTGAAGCTTTGTGACTATGGCAATTTACAACCACAAGGCTTGACCACTTAACACCGTGGAAATACAGGGTGAATCAGCAATTAAAGACTAATACAGTTGTGTTCAGGTGATTTAGGTGATTTGATGCAACACACATGCTAGATTTCGTCTCTTCCAGTAAGATGAGAACAGATTTGAAAGCCTCAGTTGTAAAGCAAGAATTTAAGTGATAAAAATATTCTAATGTGAGCAGCACCAAAGCAAGTCTATACATCTGCTTTGCAGAGTAATTTCATGCAGTCATGGGTGAATGTGATTTTTTTCTTTCCTCAAACATGCAGGAGAAGATGACAGATTTAAGTGTTCTAGTGATTAAGTAGACAAGGTGGCCATTTCTCTGCATTTATGCAGCAGAAGCAATAAAAAAGCGTGGTCATGCACCAAGTCCTAGGGTCAAAACTGCAGTTACTACTCAGGCAAAACTCCAATTGACGTCTGTAGCTTTTATTAAATGTGGGCAGTGAGCCTTCTTTCATGCACTTAGTTTGTCCTCACATGTTCTTAAATAGCACCATCACGTGGCTACAGAAAAAAAGGAAACGATTCACATAGCCATTTGAATGCCTAAAAATGCTCTCTTTTGCACCCCCAAACCCATGAGTATTCATCATGGCAGCCTACAGGGTAGCAGCACAGTCTGACCCATGAGCCTGGAGTGTTGCAGGTGGGTCTCTGCTAGGACAAATCACATTGGTTTGAAGGCATTCAATGAAGTTTTGGGCAGTTCTGACCCATTTGTGGCTTAAAACAGCAAGCAGCTCAGCATAGTGCAGCTGCAGAGTGAATGAGCTAAAGGGCTAAAGCTTGCATCTTTAGATGATAATGTTAAAAAGGTAGGACACAGGTCTGTGGTGTTGTATACCTGCTTATTCACCTCATTAATGGTGGTGCACATGCAATAGAGAATGGGGTTAGCCCATTATATTCTGTTTAATGCCGAACTTTAAGCTAAATGGATTGTATCTATCAAAATTAATCTTAGAAATGGGAAGTTTCTTTTCCACATCATACCGTTTTTCATAAGTTCAACCCTCACGCCAGAGAGAGCAGCGAGAAGGGAACAAGCTCTTAGCCAAATATACCCTCCCCTCCATGGAGCCCCACAGCTTCAACCAACTCTTTGGTGGCCGAAGAAGTCAGGCACCAAGGCACTTTGTGGTGCTCTGAGCCTGCCGACGCTTGCACAGACTAATTTCTGACTTGAATAATAACAGTGAAACATGATTTAGCCGCTCGACATTTACGAAAAGGTGCTTGTTAAAAACAGTTCCTCCCAACTTAATTAACACTAAAACCCTTTAGGTGTTCCACCAAGTACATATTAAAACAGCTGTCCTTTTCCCTGAAATGGAAGTAAAGTAGAAGTGAGCTTCAATAAAACCAATGGACTATGACTTCTCCCAAGCACAACTGTAATGAAATGTTACTGCTGCAATATCCAGTTAAATAAAGCCTGGTGATCTGGCGAGGCCAGCTGCGGTGGCAGATGCAGACAGGATCATGGGCTTTAAACAATGCTATCACTGAATAAACACAGACGAGGAGATAACATTTCTACACCTCCCCAGTTTCCATGAAATTAGAGTTTGTTATTCTAAGTCCAAAAGCTGATAATCTTCTCAGTATAAAACGAATGGCAGTAATTGTTCCATAAATGGTATCATAAACTACCGTTAGTCATCAGTCAGGAACATTTGGAATTATGCGTCACCCACCACTGGAAATTGCATTGCACATTTGAGGAGATTTGATGTTTTGTTGGTGAAAGTGACCATCCACTGGTTTATAGTTTTTTACCTGTAAGCCATGGTTTCCTTCTTAAGATAGTTAATGCATGACCTAATGGTCACCTCAGAAAGGAATCCTTCCTTATGGAAATAGCCCAGAAAACACCATGTTAAGAATTGACTAAAGGAGTAAGTTAACCAATTTAATATAAATATGGGTTTTCTGTGTTAGATGTGGCCAAAAAGAGAGAATGTACATCCTCTACGTTATACAGACGTCTCAAAATTGAATGCCATCCCAAACTGATGTCAAAGTTTAAAAATATCTCCAATGTGTTCTAACAGTATCAACACAAAGGAAAAAAAAAATCAGAATGAAAACAATGAAAATAATATCCATGAAGCTTTTTGAGAAATTGTTGTGTTCATATG
The DNA here is from genome assembly GCA_013400055.1 of Nycticryphes semicollaris. NCBI lineage: Eukaryota > Metazoa > Chordata > Aves > Charadriiformes > Rostratulidae > Nycticryphes > Nycticryphes semicollaris. Next base: position 150,323 of record VXBJ01007200.1, on the reverse strand, counting down.
AAAAGTTTCAATTTTACAGGCATTTTCCAAATTAAAAAAAATAATATGTAGTGTTGCCAGTCACTTGAGAAGGCAGATCCGACAGAAAATAAATGTCAGTAAGCATCAAAATTTACTTTGCATGCCAGTCTAAGTGTCAAAATGGATAATGGTCTAAACTGAGAGTCTTCCAGTACCCTGTATGCCCACTGGTGTTCAGATGCCTCTTTGATCCTTTCAGCACTTGTCTCCTTTTATCTTCTTTAAAACTGAACTTTTTCCCCCATTTAAAATTGGCTTATCAAGATAAGAATCTATGTGGTTCTAGGGTATAAGAATGTGGTTACTAACGGTGGGGATGATTTGGCTACACTTGATCACATTAGGTGATGACATTTTGCCAGGCAAGAAGTTCCACTGAAGTCAAAAGGCCACTTGGCGCCTGGGTAATAAAGTGCTCCCATGCCATAATGAAGATGACTCAGTCCCACCCCTATGAATTTTATTGGGTACAATTTGGCCAGCATCTGAAGAGATTAAGTACTCCTATTGTGGGAGATAAATCATCACAAATTCACCATGTCATCTAAGCTCATTTTTATAGTATTTGCAGGGAAGGAGCTTTAAGCTTAGATAAATATTGAAGATGACACTTTCACTGAAAATAACCAGTCGCTGGGAAATAAATGAAATGTGCATAGATATTGCTTTTAAAGATGAACTTGGTTGCCAGGTTTTTAAGGGCGCACTGAAAACAAACCATCGAAATGAAACAGAGTTTATCTTTAGGGATTCACATGGAGCACATGTAAAGATTTGTCTATGTCTCTGAGGCTATCAAGCTTCTCCAGAAACCAACATCCAAGCTCCACAATCAAGTGCATGAGGTGGCTGCAAGTATGAGAAAGACTCTCAGTCCCTATTTCATATTCTGCATCTTCCCCCTCTTTGTTGGTTTGCACCAAAAAAAACTTTACCTAGCTGTAACATCCCCATCTTCTTGGTGGGAGAATCACAAAAGTTCTGGGAAGTACTTTAAATTACATTTTTGTAATTTTAATATACATTTAATATACATTTTAATATACCTTTAATATACATTTTAATATAAATTAACAGGAGAAAACAATGGGGGAGCAGAAGAGATCCCATTGTTTAACATAACTATCCTGTAGCAATCAATTTGGGACAATGGGTACAGATGCATGAAGGGTAAATACATTTTATTATCCTTTGGGCCAGACACAACAGTTTATCTTTTAAGAACAAACTGAAGGGAACGTTTCCTTCCCTCCCTAGCGTCGTATTCCTGTATTATAAGAGGAGGGCGATTGCTTACCATTGCTTATAACATATCACCAAACAATTAAGCCTCTTTCAAGTAACATGATGGATTTGTAATGAATTTGCTTAGCAAAGTAATTCATGCGTAGATCCTTACCAGATATCAGTTACCTGTTTCACAAGATCCAGGGCATCCATCAATCAAAAGGTTCCAGGCAGTTGTTAATTTAGAGGCACATATTTCTACTTAAGCAGATTTTTTGACAGAATAATTTAGAGATGACAAAACAAAGTACATAGCCCCAGACTTTTCATAGGATCATAGAATAGTTTGCAACCTTTAAAGATCATCTAGTCCACTCATTAAGTGGCTTTAGGAATCCACTTAATTGCTTGATCATATAATAAAATTATCATTCCCAATAGCAACCTCACAGCTTTTCACCATGGAAATGAATACATGACCTTACAAATTCTTCATTGCAGGCTGAGAAGGAACTGACATTTCCCTAACCTCAGCTTTCCTAAAGAGATACCAGCCATGTCAAGAGAAGTGATTATGAGCCACACAAATGCAATAAACAGTTATTTCATTTTTATGCACTATAATTTCTTAGTCCATTCTTTCCTGGGAAGGATGACCTGGTATTAGAGGCCAGCCTGAAGCTCGAGAGAGACACATTCAGTTCCTGGGTCTTTCTCCCTGATTCCAAGCTTGTAACTTTAAGGTTTTATTTCTTTTCCCCCTTAATAATCCAAGAGAACTAGTTCAAAAGAAACAAAACAGCTCTCAATTTATGTTAATCAACTGTAGTTGTATTGCAGCATCCAGCACTAAAACTGTTGCTTTCCCTGTGTTGCTAATACTGCCTGCTTCAAGTCAAGAAGAAGAAGTAGTACTAACAAACCAAATGATCACTTCTTTTCATCAGTCGTTATAAACTAAGTTCAGGCAGTTTGGGGCTGGTTTCATGCGTGCATTACCTGACAGGCCAGAGATTGATCTGCGCCCTCAGCTGTGCACATGCATATTCTCACAGCTCAGAGCAGAGGAAGAGGATAATCTGCAGCCGACACACACTGGCAGGACCATGTTGATACGCTGGGAAACCCTGTGCGGATTTGCTAACCGGAGAGAGTTTAGTAAATCACAGGTTATCCAGCTTCATCCAAATTACATCAAGGAATCATGCAGAGTTGTCAGTTTAAGAGCCTACTGTGTACTGCTGTACTCTTTGCATTGCTGATAAAACCTGGAAACATTTGCTCTCCGGTTAGGCCACAATTGTGGTGCTTTTTTCTCATTTTTCAATTTTCATAATGCAATTTTTTCTGCTTTGTCTTTATACACAGATTGACTGACTGCTCCTCCCAAGGACATTTCCCTTGCTGTCAGACAATGACAGGATCAAATAAAAGGGGTTTCGACCCTTTTGCTTCTTAACAATTAGCGAACAGATTGAACAGGGAAACAAAGCATCTTATTTATGCCTTTATTTTCCCCCACTACAGCAGCTTTCAGATAAGCCCAACAAAGTATTTTTTAGAGCCTCACGTAATTACCGTTGTGGTAATGAAATGATGGAAATTTGTTAAAGAGCTGGCAGTCTCTGGCTACTGTAGCTCACGTTGCAAGCGGTGAGTAGCCACAAACAAAGGAAGCCCATGGAGGGCTGCAGTTTTGTATCAGGCACCTCTGCTCTGGGGACCAGTTTTCAAAAGGCACCCAGGGTACAGCTTGCAAGTGTTCCGTGTCCGCAGGAAGGATCTGTAAGTACTTAATGGGTCCATTTATGCACCATCTGAGCAGGCTTTGAAAAAGTCTTGGTGCCCTTTGAATATACTCCTCTGAATATCAAAACCGTTATTTAGGCAGTTTCAGGGTGACTTGAGCCGTACTGAACAGCACAGCCAGAAAAGCCATTTTGCAGAGACATAGGTGTGTGTGAGTGCTCATTCCCGTATGGCCTGTGCTGGGGTGAAAAATACCACAAAAAGGTGGCGAGCAGCTAAGGGAAACTGCACTGACAGCACAGTTCTCCAACTTATGAGATGGATACTACATATTGCAGGAATATTACTGTCAAGCTGAAGCCAACAGCATGGCTGGAAAGTTTGGGTTTAGTATGCCTGGGCCTGCCCTTTGCCTCGGAGCATGGATAGACCCAAAAAAATTCCTGTTAGAAAAGTGGGAGCTGCTGCAACTTCCTTTCCAACACCAGTTTCTTCACCTTATGACCTCCCAGGTGTGCTACTTCAGCATATGTGTGTAGCACATCAGAATGTAACAGAAAGTGAATTTATTTCTATATGATGCTCCTGAGACAATATCAGTAATCCTTCTCTTTCTTATTTATTGTACTGACATTGTATTTCTTTATATTGAACTTACCATCATCTGCTCGGAGAAGTACGGAAGAACTCATCTCTCATAAAATAAGTAAAATTATGGCTATGTTTTCCTTCTGCTGTCCCTCCCTAATGGGACTGTTGCCATTTTGAGTAATGAATCTCTACTTTAATTCCTCCTTTTCTGCAACAAGAAAAGAAGAAACTGGACTATAAATCATTCAGGAAAAAAAATAAATAACTTTTTTGTTTGTTATGCCTGAATAAGTGTTCTTTATGTTTATGCCCTTCTCAGGAAAAATAAAATAAAAGCTGGATTAGCGCTTGAGCTGAGTTCATAATATGTTTTGATTTGAAAAGTCATGAAAAGAAAGGGTTATTGAAGAGGTAGCCAAACACCTTTGGAGAAAGGTCAGGCTGCATGCCTCTCCAGTCCATAATTCAGCTAAGCAGGAAAAGACACCAGTCAAAAGTCAAGCAATCAAACCTGAGTACTGAGTCATATTGTTGCAATTCAGTATGATCAATGGATATCATTGCATAGAAAATACCTACCCTAAAAAACAAATGAACAAATAAGCACACAAAATATGGAAACTTGATTACTATGAAGGCAAAGTGTTATGGTTGTGCTTCAAATCATCTGTGAGAAGTTGCTTGGGGAAAAAAAGGAGAGTGAATGTTTATAGAAGGCCATTAATCTATATCTAGCTACATTAATCTATTTCAAATTTTCAGTCTTTGGAAAAGAGGAATCACAATAAAAGGGAAATACACCCCATTTCTGCCTTAGACCAGCAGCAAGTTTCTGTTTCAAGGTGGACATGAAATCTGGATTTTCAGGAACTCAGGTCTCCAAAAAGGATTTTTACACCCTCACACATTTAATTTAATGCCTCAAATGTGAATTTTACACATCTAGATGGTATTGTCCAGCAGGTCACATGGGGGAAATGTGGTCACGGGGGTTCATTTAACGCCCTGAGAGTATGGGACTGAGGTCCGGTTGCTGCACATGTGGGGTTGCCACCTCAGGAGGGAATAATGCCATCACCAGTGTGAGGGAGTTGCCAGTGAAACTTCTCTATTGGAAAGGGACAGCTGAATACATCAAGGTAATGTTCCTACATGTGCTCTGTGTTGATGCTGCTACAGCCTGAGGTGGAAGAACAAGTTCACTCATCCTGTGGAGCAGCAGCCCATAGTAGTACAGCTTGGGACTGATGCCATGTGAGGTATCCTGCAGTCAGCTGCTTCAAAGGAAAGCAAGAAATAGTGACATGCATTCACTGTCCTTAATTAAACAATAGCAGAAATTGCTGAAAGCAGAGATTATCCTAAATTAGCCCAGGAGATGGTAGGGACCCATATGCAGAATGTCTCTTCTTCAGACATTTTAAAGTTTGTTTGATAACAATCTGGTTCTATGCAAACAAATGAGTATGTTCCCAGCAAACTCATAACCTAAATAGTGTTATTTTGTGCTTAGTGCTATGTAACTGATGTGACTTGAGCCTAGTCCTGCTACCGGTTTGTTGGAGAAAGACTGAATTCTCATTGTCCCACTGAGGTGGACGTTGCAAGGCTGGAAAAGCCAGCCCAGTGAGTAGAGGGGCTGAACCCACACTGCACACCCATTTGGCTGAGAGACCAGCTTGCATGGCCAACATTTGCTGCCATTCATGTGCCAAAAATATAAATACAGGCTCTTCCTTGGTCAGGCGACATCACCAGGGCACACTGGGCTGGTTTCTCACAGCACCAGGGACGACAGGCCCGGTGGCAGGTCATCCATGAGGCTGTATCTGGAGAGAAAGCAGATTGCACAAGTGCCTTCTGCCTCTCCAGGGACAAAACGTGGAGGTGTGTAGTCACAAGCAGAGAGTTACTATTCTCCACTGCTAGCTTTTGTGGGCAATCTTCCATATGCTTCTCCTGGAATATGACCAGCCTTTTAATACACTTGGAGAAGGCCTTTTGATTCTGCTTATTTGCAAAAAACCAAACAAAAAAAATCACAGTGAATAATACTACTAGTAATAATAATAATACTAAGACTAATCAGCTGTTTAAAAAAAAATGAAAAGAGGGCATTAGTTTGTTGCTTCCAGTGAGCTATCATTCCGGAGATGTTTCATTTGCAAGATGTGTGTCTGATTGGCCCAAGCTTTTATGGAGCTTCAGCCAGGCTGTGATCATTATTAAGCTATCACATGTAAAATACAGCACATTTTTAACAGTTCCTGTCAGCTGCTGAGACAGATTCTTTCCTGATAAAACATGCAATGAGCTTTGACAATCTTGTAGTCAAATGTTTACCCATTTGTCCACGTATCAGATTGCTTAAATATCTTTATGCTCACTCTACCTGCGGGCATGGTTGTTAAGTAGGATGCACTGCTGTGCAGATACGTTATTCCATCACCTGCAAAATATATTGAAGATGGAAGGTTTAAACCAAAGGTTAATGAATAGCTGTAAACTCTGAGAGCCAATTCAAGAGCTTAGAGGGAAACCCTCGGCCCCGTGGCTAAGTGTATGCCTAATGGGAAATGAAGTCAAGACCAAGAAAGCTTAAGAGTGCATTCAGAGCCCTAGGGAAAAGGCACTTAAAAATATCCTGTGAAGGCTGCTATTTTCCCCAAATTTCATGAGTATAATTTAGCAATTTGCTAGTGAGGGAAGAAGCTCATTTTCACCACAGTCACTGCTCTGCTCATGTTAGGTATCTTGTAATTTTAGGCAGCCACTAAGTGCACAGAGGATTCATTGGGTCTAGTTCTAGGCACAAATATCAAGAAACAGAAAACAGAAGAAATCCTAAATTGTGTGGGAAGAGGTTATTCTATCAAACTTACTTAGTTGATCAAGACAAGTAACACAGAACGAAGAGTTTCAATAAATGTGCACGGTTTCCTGGATGACCTAAAGATGGCATTCCAGTAAACATTGCTCTGTGGTATTTCTGTTTCTTTCTCTTCAGTTACTCTGATTCTGAACAAATTTGTATGTGGGTTGACTTTCTAAAATAATTTCTAATTGCCACTTGAAACTGAAATGGGAAAGAGAAGGGATTAATAAAGGGATTATAACATGAATAAGGACGAGGCCAAAGAGGGAGAGCGAGGGCCATTTTTGCTGAGTCAGGAACTACTGTCCTGAAGAGAGGTTATCAGTGAAATTCCTGGTAGAAAGATTTTTGCAATGGAACTGACTTGATGTTTTCTTTGAAGCCATCGGCGTAAAATTACAAGAGATTCTGGTATTTGCTGATGTTGGAGTGACTCTTAATACCAGATGGAAGGTTTGTGTGTTTTTCAGAACATACTGAAATCCATAAAGAAATATGACAAAATTCAAAAATACAAAGAGCAAATGCCTGTGCTGGAGGACAAATTAGAAGAGCTCTAAAGCAAGCTAGGAGCTCCTTAACTAGAAGCTGCAGAAGTGGGGAAAAGACCTGAATGAATCAAAGATGTGATAGAAGGAAGGATTCACAGGAAAAGGCAATATTGAAGAGTTGCTAAAAATGGCAACTGCTGGGCACCAAATCCTTCTCCTGGTATGAAACAAAAGCAGTAAGCATGAAGCAAGAAGTCTGTGTCAGCATTAGTACAAAAAAGCAGAGAAACATGTCTGAGATGGTAAGAGTGTCTTAAACCAAATCTGTCATCGGATCAATTAAAACATGGAAGAGCACCCATCTATTATCTCTCTTAGACATGTCATTAATAACTATACAGGCCCTCAGTGTAGTCTAGCTGTGAAAAAATAAATGCAATGCATTTGCTGTGCTTCAGGCAGGGTACTTAAGGACTGAAGAGTGTTGCTATTTTACAAAGAAATGTTAAGATTTCATCTAGAACAACATTTATGAGTGGGGGTTGAGAGAGAAATTTAATGTGAATTAGGTGATTTCTAATGACATGGTTTATGCCATTTGAGAGAAAAGCACATTTAGTGTACCAAAACAATGTCTGAGAAGTAGGTGGGAAGTGGGATTGTTCCCTGTAAAAATATTGGAGGAGTAAATGCTAGGAAAGAAAGGGAGTGATAAGAGATGAAGGACAGTGCTTGCACAAGAAGCGTAATCATGAAATTGAAAGAATCAGCCTAAATGAAACAGATCCCAAACTGAAAATTTCTCAGGTATTCAAGAGAGCAGATTCCTCAGTAGCTGTGTAGTGGGATGTGTGGGGCACCCCTTGCCTCCTGGTGTTCTACTTGATCCTCTTCTAAATGAGATTCAATGATACAATGTCTGAAAGATCAGTGGATGGAGTCAGTGATCCAAATATTTTATACGGTTACGTTCCCCAATTTTTTTCCACTGCACAGGCAGCAAGAAGTATTAAGGCTGCTCACGTTTGCAAGGGATAGGTTGAGGGCTGTGGGCAGGAATCTAATGAGAGAGCAAAGACAATAAACAATTATTTAAGTGATCAGACCCACAGAGCCGATATTGAATGCTTACATAAAGAGTCAGAGGAAATGGGTTTTGGATCAGCTATGTGTGCAAATATGCCCCCACAAACGATTCATCTGACAGTGGCAAATCACTTAGGTGGCTATTTTTAAAAGTCACCTTAAAACTATAAATTTACTGAGTAAATTATTCAGTATGGATTGTTCATGCAACTCTTCTTCTGATGTGTGAGAAGAATGAATTTAACTATTTTGAAACCGTATACGTGCTCCTTTTTTAATCAGTAAAATTCCAGAGATAATAGAATTTATTCATGAAATTTACACTTCAGTGGTGTAAGAAAATGGTATAAAATCATAAATGCAAGATCACAGAAAATATTGAAGCAAGCACTGGCCTCTAATTCAGCTGAAGAGTTTGTTTACATCATAAGCCATTATAAACTTAAGATACAGTTGCTGTACACAGGGAAGCATTTGGAGGGTCTCATGTTGCTATGTTGGTATTTTACAGAATAACTGGTGAAAACACTGTCCCTGGGATCCCCCCTTAAAAGGCTGGCCCATAGATCAGGCAAGAAATTGGAAAAACTCTTTTTACTTCCCATGGGTGTTAAACAGGTCCTTTAATATTGTATCATAGTTGAAGCAATTTTATTGAATTTCAGAAATGGTGTTCACTTCTGTAGCAAGATGGACATGCAGGAATTGGTCTTATTTAATATTTGAAGAAAAAAAAACATCTAACATCCCCAAGCAGACTTCATAGATTATGAATCAAAAGGTATCTTGCAGTCTGGCCTTGAGCAGAATACTGGCCATGGGACTTCTTGTTTGACCCAGTCCTTTGGAAAGATATGATCATATTTTTTTCAGTGACAAGGAGTCAAGAACAATCCTTGCAAGTTGTTACAGTGAATAATTCACTATCTCATCATACCTCTTACTTCTATGTAAATTTATCTAGTAATCTCCAGTTACTCTATGGACCCAGATACAGACTGCTCTGTTCCTTTTGCTGTAGACAGTCCTATTTCAGAGAGTCATTTTTCATAATCACGGAGCCATTTTTAAGATACTTCCCAGTGTTGAAGCAGAATCTTCATTCTTCATTGCTGAATATCTGGTTTGCTTGTTGTCTGTATGAAAATACATAGGTTTTTGCAGTAATCCACTTATGTTATCCAGATCACTCCTTATCAGTAATATGTCTTCTTTGTTATTTGTCATGTCCTCATTCTACATGTCATCTGCAAATTCCATCAGCAATGATTTTAAGTTTTCTTTCAGATCACCAGCAATATTCAAGAGTTTAGGAAGATGAACAGCTCTCAACAACCTCTCACCAGAAATTCATGCACTTTTTAATGATTTCTCATTCATAATCATACTGTGAGACAGCCATTTATATCCATTTTAGGTGTGTCAGGTAGATTTTAATCATACTTTTCACTTATCAAATAACACAGATCTCAAACCAAACAACTTAGGAAGCCTGAGTACCTGATACATGAACAAGCCCTAACGCAGTCATGTTAGGGAAGGGGTGAATGACGACAGCCAAACTACAGTCCTTTGAATACCTAGATGTACATTACATCAACATCGTGCCCTTTATCAACCAATTTTATAGAGCCATAAGCCTATACTCAGTTTGACAAGTCTCCTTTCCCACTAACTCAGCCTTGTTATTTTAGCCTCCTTTCTTTCTAAGTTAATTGAAACCAATACTAGCCAGCCATTATTTTGCTTGGGGATAATGTCAGGGTCGTATCACTCACTCTGTTCCAAATATTAAACCAGCATTAGTTTCCCTTCAGCCTTCTGGATCTTCTCAGTCAACAACGTAACAAGCTCCTCAGACAGCTCCTTTGAGGTTTTTGCTTGCAAGTAATGCAGATGCAATATTCAACTTCAATTTAATTTTATGCCTTTTTTACCAATTGACGGCAAATACTTTCCTCCTCATTGGTTAGGATTATCCTTTCTATCTAGTAAAATAGCAGCACCATCATTTCCTTTGTTCTTTTGTTCTTATTAGCCTTAATTTTTCAGGCTAGGTATTTGTTCTTTTCTTCCTCTTACCAGTTTTCTACAAACCCCAGTTTCTATTTTCTGTTATTTTCTAGTAAATCTTCAATGTTTCCATAAGATTGTAAAAATACATTTATTAAGACATATTTTTTCCCAACTAATAGACTGTTGGGTTGGGTTTTTTTTTCAGTGGAGTGCCTACACTGTGCTGGGAATTGCACAAATATTTTGGAAAACAGCCACCACTTCAAAACAATGGGGTTCTCAGACCTTTATTCAGGTCTTCTGCCCAGGATATGTTCAGTTCCCTACTGTCTTCCCTTCATCCTCCAGTACTGGGTAAGCAGTTCTTCTGCTAGGGCATGTACCTTGTGCAACATGACCAGAGAGATCCAGGTAGAGGATCACTGGGAACAGAGTGGGGAGACTCTGAAGGGGATGAGGAGGCAGGGCATGGACTGGGGCACAGGACAGCAGAAGTGGAATAACAGGGCTATGGAGAGATGTCCCACTAATACTCTAAGCTATAAGCTTGTAGTAGTTTTTCCATTACACAGTTCTGCCCCAGACATTTCCTTCAAGGTAATATCCTTGTTCTGCTCCCTGTAGCAAATGTACCCCAAATGTCTTCACATGGAGTCACTTTTGATTTGCTATGATGGTTATGATTGGTTATGATACCATACGAAAGGGAGAACGTTATCCCAAGGTAGTCTCTCAACACTGGGATTCATTCAAAACCAATCATAGAGCAAAACACAATTTAAATCCATGTGACTTGAAGCTTAAGGAAACGTTGACACAAATCTCTGCAAAAGCAAGCCACCATGATTTCTATGTGACTTTTCCCAGCTGCTTGTAAAGGGAACAAGTTTTATGATCCGCTTGGTTTGCCTTTGTGCAGGAGGAGGTTACTGTCCCTTTTTCTTCCTCCAGATTGCCTTGGTAGACAGAGACATCATGTCTCTCTGGGAAAGGAGAGACCTGTGGACACAAGGGCAGCTGTAGTGCAGATATGATGTCAGATGTGTTTTAACACAGCTGGCAGAATACTATAAATAAGGGGTTTTAGTGTTTGATGGAGGAGGGATTTGCATGAATTCCAGATGTTCACTATATGATCAATCTTGCTATGTACACAACAAGTGTGTCCCCATGCACATGTAAAACAAAGCCTGCCTAACCTAGGGAGTGGATAAGGGCATGATTACTTTCCTGGAAGCCTTTTGTTTGCTTTTCCATTCCGATCTTGTGTGTCAGGTCATACACAGTTTCTGTCAGGCTCGTGGCATTAATACAAGACTTTATGGCCTCTGTGATGATGTAATACCTTGATTTTGCTGAAACTGAAGAATCTGTACATAAGAAAATTAAGTTTGAATGACAATGGCTGAAAGTAACCTATCTGAGCCTTTAGAGGTGGGCACAGATGCTCATATTTCAAGGCACAAACCAACCTCTGAACTGGAGATTAGGAAGTATAGGCAGGTCATACTGTAATTGTTTCTAAAACCTTTCTTGTCACGTCGTCTAATGTAACTGCAGCTGCCCAGGGTCATAGACAGCGCTGTGAGAGCTGGATTTCTGGCTTTAAATGGTGCATCAATTCCTGCATTCCTGTCAGTCACTATTAATTTACTTCATTATAAATAAGATTGGGATCAGGCCCTTCGTATTTCACAGGCAGAAACAGTTTCACTCTTTCCGAGGGCATCAGCATTTCAGTGTTAAAAAGCCTAATGCCCTCATGTAGTCCTAACAAAAGCATGTACATGAGGACTATTCTCTGTGGATAAGCCTTTTATTTTCACTTTCCACAAGCGATATTACAGCTTAGAGCTACTTACATTACAGAAAGGTGACCAATAAATGAAACAGAAACTGGGAGCTAGAAAGTACTGGGATTAACACCACACACAAACCATCAGGTTTAGCTGAAAAGTTTCAGGAAATCAAAGCCAACAGATTCGATTTGTTTGGGCTCACTAACTCCGAAACTGGAGCAGAAAGGGAGAGGGCATTAGGTTTGTTGTTCATCCTCTGGGAGTTATTGCACTTGAAGCTTAAAGACTTTGGTCTTTCAAGCCAAATATTCCAACTCTTGAAGGTATGCCCATTGGCTCCAGCTGCAGTCATATTTTAAAATGTCACTCTTGCCTAATCACGTTGTAGTCAGTGTTATCATTGAAGACTGGAAGTGGTGGGCCCTGTTTGGGAACTGAATATGCTGTGATCTACTGAGGCCCATGAAAAAAGATGAGTCTTCACTTACTTTTTCACCTTGATGTGGAGATGGACACAGTCTGGGTAGCAGTTCTAGAACTTGACAGCTCTTCTGAAGTGGAATCCACAGTACAAACCAAAAGTCTCAAAAGTAGCCAGGGCACTGGCAGAGAAAGTGTCAGTGTCAAGTTGGGAATGTGGTCCCCAGGCTGGTACCAAGCCCAAAAACTTTGCTGAGCACCATGCTGAGACAGCTGGGCTGCTCCTGATGCAGTGGCCACAGCAGTGTGTGGACATACCATTGTCTGAGTTGGTTTGTCCTGCTCCTAGTATTGCCAGGTGCTGTAGGCATGGCCTCAATTGCATCTTCCCGGAGAGGCCAGGAATCCCAAAAGAAACCTGCTGAAGCGGAGAACCAGGAATTAGGATTCTTGTTCTTATTTATGATTTGATTATGGCTTGGGGTAACTTGCTGAACTAACATGAGTCAAATTACTCACCAATAAAATGCAAATAACTATTCCTCACAGGACTGCAATGAAATTCCACTCAACCTTTTCTATTGCTTTGCAGTCCTTGTATTAAGGCATTTATTTCAGTGCAGGTACTTTCCGGGTAGTTATTGTCTGAATGAGATGCAAACAAGATTTGTTTCGTTAAACATTCACTGTCACAGTATTTGAAAATATCAGTCTGGTTTTAACAGCTGACTATTTTTTCTCTTCACGCAGGAAGAACATCCTGAATACCAAATAATCCATGAAGTGTGTTTAAGCACAATATTACTGGAACAAGATTGCTGCATTATTTGTGAACATTCCCATGGGGAAACAAAAAGGCAAAGCTGCAATAAATCTCCAGGTAAATCTTGCTTTAGTGGAGATCAGTCAGAGACATCCTTCATTCAGAGTCAACTAATTTATTCCTAAATCCAATAGAAAATATTGCTATCTGTGCCAGGATTTTGCAGGGGTTGAGGAAATTACTAAAGCTGAGTGAAAGTAATTTTTTAGCACTCTAATGACAAAATAAGATTGCACTATTGTTCATACTGGCTGCAAGGGGAACACTGAGCAAGCAAGAGACCCCATGGTGTCTCCATAAGGGCAAAATGCTCCTTATTGCAGGAGGATGTATGCGATTCCATGCAGTGACAAGGAGGTGAGTCCTACAGAGAAGAACTCATAGGGTAACATCTCTGTGGGTAATTGAATAAAGGAGAGTTTAGCAATGAGAAAAGGGAAAATCGCTTATATTGAATTATGCCCTGAAGGAGGAAGGTTGGTATTTAATGAGGTTTCTCATTGTTGATTTTTACCATAAGATAATGTAAATGGTTCTGAATGAGTCACTTTTTCCATATCAATTTTAAAGTTGAAAACTCCTGAGCCAAAAAGCCATGATGTCCAAATAAAAACAAGATAGAGGGCACTGCTGTGCTTTGGACTCTCGTGAAGAGCTCACTCTACTATGCTTCCTACTGACTGCAGTTGCAAAGAGGACAAGATTCAGCTCATAATTTTGTGGGTGCCTATAATATAGCTGTCTACATCACGACCGGTTTTCTGAGGTCCAGTCTAGTCAATTCAGTCAAAGAAGACAGTCAGTGATTCAGTGTACTCCAAAACAGGCACCTGCATTTCATCATGTGAATCACACCTTAACTCTCCTGAATATATTGACCAAAACTTATATGGCAGCAATGAGAGCTCAGGATGATGATCTTGGGTCAGACACCTTCGTTGCGGTGACCTAGATTTGAGCCAGTGAATTGCATCCAAAATGCCTGATGCTGGTGATGGTGACAGACTAGCTACAGTGAGGGAGCAGAGAGCTGCCTCTTTCCTGCAGAAGTTACACAGCTGAGACTGTCATAGATTGTAACTGGAGCTGGTCCAAGGCTTTTCAAAGTGCTATAGAATCATATAATTGTTTTGGTTGGAAGAGCCCTTTAAAATCATCAAGCCCAACTGTTAACTTAGCACTGCGAAGTTACCACTAAAACGTGTCCTTCAGCACTACACATACACATCTTTTAAATACCTCCAGGGATGTAACTCAACCACCTCCCTGGGCAGCCTATTGCCAGTGCTTGATAACCTTTTCAGTGAAGAAATGTAGTGCTGGTTTGTTCCAGCTACAGAAACACAATGGGGAAGGGGCAGAGAATAAACTAGACCAGACTAGATTAGAATAGAATAGGACTATTTCAGTTGGAAGGGACGTGCAGTGATCATCCAGTCCAACTGCCTGACCAGTTCAGGGCTGACCAAAAGTTAAAGCACGTTGTTAAAGTCATTGTCCAAATGTTTCTTAAACAGTGACCACTCTCTAGGAAGCCTGTTTCAGTGTTTGACCACCATCTTCCTAAACAATTTGAATGCTTCCTAAAGAGATGAAGAATCAGAAGACATACCACCACATGTTGAAGGCACGGAGTGTGGGAAGTGGCTATCCTTGCTGGGCAAGGTCCTTCCTCTCCTCACTGAGCATCTATGCTTTACACACCCCAACCCCTCCACACACTGTGGATCCCACCAGCAGGCCCAAGGTAATGTTTCCAATCCCCACATGAGCCTCAGATCAGCTCTCCCTGTGCCTCCCTACCTTGCTCACACCAATTGTTCGTGTAAAGAACACTTAACATACTGTGGTAAAACATGTTTCAGCAGCTGTTTCATCATAGGCTTAATGCCACGGGAAAAGAAGTACCATCTACTCTGGGAAAACACCAAAATCAGCATGCAACAAAAATTTTCTTTTTTTTTTTTCTTTTTTTTTCAGGGGTGGGAAGTTGCAGTAAAAAGAAGCTAAATGTTTAAACAAAAATGATTAATTTTTCCTGCAAAGATGTATTCTCTGTGAGGTTTTGTAAAAAATCTGGCTTGGATCCTTTTTGGCTGGAGGGTTGCGAAGGGAATTAAAGCAGCAGAAAATCTAGTTCCTCTCCTTCATTAGCTCTCATGTCTTCTCCTCCTTCAAGAAACAGGCATAATAAAGCCTCAAATTGTCTTAATCATGTCCTTTCACATTGTCATACAATTTAATTAATATTGAAGAACCAATTTGGATATCAGTTACGACAGTGCATATCCAGTATAGTTTCTCCAATGTCAATGACATTTCAGCAGTATAAGACTACAGCCACCTCATTCCTGAAGCCTCAGTTATTCTCTGAAAAATGTAATTTCTACTGATTTATCTCATTCTGAATTTCAATGAAGCCTGTAGTATTTTAAGTATTGATAGTAACCTGCTGTGTGACATATATAATACCCAGCATTGTCTCTTTTACCATACAAATCAGGTTCCAGTAAACAGGAATGAACTAGAGGCAAGTGTGAAGCATTTGGTTGGCCTAGAGTGTATTTTGTCATTCATGTCTGTAACTGCCGTAGACTTGAATTCAAATCCAAATAAATTCTGCATCTTGCTAATTCCTTTGGTAATTGGCTTATGTCATAAACCAACATAAACATATGACAACACACAGGAGAATCCAGAATTCAGGCTATTTGTAGAAACAGTGGATTTGGTAACTGTCCAAACTAAATTCTTGTTTAGGTATTGTTGTTGTCTTCCACTGCTGCAACACCAATCACTCGGGCTCTTCCTCTACTCTTATTGATATGCTTTCATGAAAGAGGCAGCTGTGTAGGAGGTTTGGATGCACAGAGCACAGAGGATCAAGCCTTGACTTGGTACATAGCTGTTAAAAATGCTTAGGGCCATATGCAGATCAACTTTTGAGAGCCTCCATTCGCGTCATTTAAGGATGTATTTAAAAGTAGACAGAATCTACTCTTTGGATTGCCTTTTTAACCCAGTATCTTGATTTTAAACAGCATTTTGAAGAACTGTGAGTGAATCCACATCCAGAATTACATTGCCAATAGCAGCTCTCAGAAATGTCAGTAAAGATAACTTTGAATCTGACATATTCTTACGTTCACATCTCTCCCGTGTCAGCAAGACTGAACTTCTCTGCAAAGCATCATTAGCTCATGTCTCGTACTGTAGGCAGGAGCAATGAGATTTTTATATTTTTCAAAAAAAAAGGAAACAGTAGTAATGACTGGGAACAATTGTAGAAACAGCCCATTGTGTTTATAACAAGGAACACGAACTCATTTAGTAGCATACATGCTCCTTTAGAGATTTTTGACCTCCACAGACGAGGCCATTAATGAAGACTGCAAGTAAAAGTTTGGAGAGACTTAGTATCTTGGAACATCAGTTCTGCTTCTCTTCTATTGCATTGATCAAATCTCTGCAGATCAAAGAGAAGGTGGAAAAAAAGTGCAATGTAACCTCTACAAAAATGCAAACGGCATCATTAAGCCAGACATTAGCAGAAGTACAGTGCTGTCACCTCTCCAAATTAGTGAAAATGAGAAGAAAGGAAGGGACAGAGACAAGCAAGCAGGACAAAAACAGGAGAAATAAATGAAAAGGAAAACATCCTTCTACCTCTCTGCTTTTAGCATTTTTAAATAGGGAAAATTCTTTAAATCCATCAGTTTGTATCCTGTAATTACTGCCAACCATATCTGTTCAGGCGGATATTATTCTCAATGCATAAACATAAAGACTCTGATGCTCTTGGTAATAAGTATGACTGAAAGAAGAATATCATTATCCGTTGATTTATATTTACCATTCCTTGTCCAGGTGCTTCCCTCCTCTGTTAAGTATACTGGAGATTATATGCAAAATTACACAGCTTAATGGGCTGAAGAAGTTTGATGACAACACTTAAATTGCCACTATTTTTCCAGGGTTCCTCCTGTGGATGATCTGTTACCATTCACAGAGGTGTTTTCTAGGAAACCAATCACAACTTTGCACAGTTGTTTGCAGCAAGAGAAAGATGATGAAGGGAAAAGGCTACTGTTTTTATTTTTAGAGGGAAATGAAAGCCTGAAAATGAAAGAAAAGATCCTGGAAGGTTTGTACTTATTTCTATGTATTTGATGCAACCAAATAACTGGAGGACTAATGTGGGGGGTTTTTTTGATGGAGCATTTAAACTCATAGTCAATGGTTCAGGACACATACAGATCCCAATGAAATCAAAGACTCAGCTGAATCAGAATCCCACTGTATTGGGGATGCAAGTAACAAGCCCAATGCGATCTAGTTACAAAATTCAAGAGGTGATTACCACAAACCTTCTGGAAGTCTCTATGTAAATCATTCTGACCTGCCTTAATTACAAGGGAAAATAGAGCATGAATCTCTTTCAATGATACATAAGGGAAATACAGGAGATACTGCTCAGATGATGATTGTCCACCCATTACACATCTGCAATTCAGTTGCTTTTACTGGTGTGTTCAAATTCTAGATCCTCTTTAGCTGGTGTTTTCAGCCTATTTTCTTTGGGTTGATCAGTGGCAGAATGGTGTCTACTTTCTATTTCATGCCTAAACAGGCATGACTGGTTACAGATTTTTGTCTAGTTAGTGTTAAAGCATAAAACTAAGGCTGAGGAAGAAGTCTGGCACAGCAACAGTTAAATTCAGGACCGCTTTGTAGAGGAAATGAGACAGGTGGATGGTCAGGGAATGCTCAAGCCTCCTGGAATCAATGACAAAGTACTAACAGGAAAGAAATGAAAACTTCAAAACTCCTATTAAAAGGGGTTCCAAATATAACCACATTATCTCAGGTGTCTGTGTTTCTGGTGCTGTGTCAGCGAGCAGTGATATGTTGCATCAGATTGCCACATCCCAGGTACTGGATGTCATTGCAGTGCAATGCAACCTAGCAAACATCAGACTTAATATGATTCATCACCCTGAACAATCAGTATGTTGAAACTCTCTGCAATCTGTGCTTAAAAAATATGTAAGTGGGTTTTGTCCTCTAATCTATAGCTGTAGAATGGAAACCAGCATCTCAAATGTGAAATATGTTGGAGACAAGCCAGATAGCGGAAGGGAAAAGAGGTTTCAAAAGAAATAAACTCTCAGAGATTTTTCATTCTTTAGGAATAAAATTTAAGTATCTTTCCAGGTAGAAGGATAAATTGGTATGTCAGCTGTGTCAGTGGAGTGCAAGGAACTGATCAGTCCCTCCTTTCCACAAATGTCCCGTGTGTGCCTCAGTTTTCCCCAAATGCATATACTGTTTTAGTGTAACATGAGGAGACAAGGAAAATAAATGTGAAGCACTTGGATCCTGTGCCACAGAACACACAGACAAATGGGTAGAAATTCAAGTGGAAGACTGGACATGTGTACCTTAGATTGTTTCTCACTCTGAGGCAGATAAAAAATAAATAAAGAAATTAAAAATTCCTGAACTAACACTGTGTTGGTGTGTTTTCTGTCAAGCTACTATGAGTAGTGTCTTTGCCTCATTGTGCAGGACCAGACGTGTTGGTTCTGGGTGATTCAACAGTAGCACCAGTTCAAGACAGACAAACTGAGGTGTCCCAAAGCTTCAGAGTATGTGAAGCTCTGTCTTAACTAGAAATAATTCTAATGCCAAGGAGAAAATCCATTGGGCGTTAAAGAGCCTCCACTGCTCACATGTTACGAAGTAACCTGTTCAGTAGTATTAGAATTACAAACAGAAGTTACTAAGGATTCATTTACATAATAATGTCACTTTGGTTTAGTACTAGGACATGGTTTCGGGACTTGAAATGATGCAGGGATGTCCATTTCTGAATAATCTGTTTCAATGAGCCGACAAAATATACTTTTGCAATGGTCTCACAGCATGTACTGACATCTATAATCATTACTAGTCTTTTGCTATTAGCCTGGATTAATAATTCATTAAAGGCTTTAATTTCTTAATAATTTGTTATACTTAAAAATCATATATATTTTAAAATTAGGAAAAAAAGAATAAACTTAATTAAGGATTTTGAATCAGTTGGTGTAAAACTAAATTAAAGTGTGTGCTAAAGAGAACTGCAACTATGATTTGAAATAAGAATGAAAGGGAAGGAAACCAGAAATGATTTCCTGACTCTGTCTTGCAACAGATCAACTCATAAACTATCAGGAGTTGCTCGTATATTTTAATTAAGAGTAATTTCAAAGAACTACAAGTGCTGAGAGTCTCAGAGCTATCTGCATTGTATTTGTTTGCCCTTGCTGTCTCATATAGCCTATGTTAAAGAAATGCCCAATATAACAACTGACAGTTTTCCCTGCAAAAGGACACTCTCATTCACCCCAGCACTGACTGTAGAAAAGTACAGCTTCAGAAGGGAGAATTACCCTTCAGGACTGATCACAAAGTGACTTTTAGTGAAAGGCAACTAGATCTCTTTTTTTACAGTTGTAGGGATGGTCTACGGGTTTGGTACAAATGAAGGCATTGGATGTGACCTCACGTGAGGCTTGTGAATGACAATTACCTTGGGCACACAAGTGCCAAGTATGAACATGGCAAGGTGTTCGCCACAGAGTGACAGTGCACAGAGTCACAAAACAGACCAGAAGTTTTCATCTCTCTCACTGGGTCTTCTTGTGCAAAATAACAACTTAAGTCCACTTCGCAAACCAGGGAGAGATGCCAGACAATGTCATTAAACAAGCAACAGTGGAATCAGCAAATCTGTTCTCTAAAACTCCTTTCCTTGTTCTGGTTTAGTGCATGAGGGAGGCACAACAACCATATTAATGACTTTAGGCAATGAATTTTAATTCCAGTAATTACTTGTACTGTTGTCTTGGAGACTTTAAAATGACTGCAGCAGCTGTATTTCATGGTACACACTGGTACATTACTGTTTCCATTTATTATTCATAACATTTGCCTCTCTTTCACAGTTTTTGTGTTAATGTTTGTTTGTTTTGGCTTGGCTTCAGAGGTTATGTCCCTGGTTTGGGAAGCCACCAGAATCCTAAATCCACGTAGGGTCAGGAATTCCCTCACACCATTGCTCCCTTGATTTAGGATTAGAATCCTAAATCCATTGGGTTAGCATTAGAGTAAAAACAACATAATTCAGTTTAGGTGGGACCTATGGTGGTCTTCCAACCCAATCTTCTGCTCAAAGTAGGTCCAAGTCTGAAGGGAGATTCAACTGTCATGCTAGATCAGGCTTTTCTCTGTCAACTTTTGAACATCTTTAATTATGGAGATTTCACATGATCTCTGGGCTCCTATTCCAGTGGTTAACCAAATTCATTGTAAAAAAACCAAAACAACCTAATTATAATTTCCCTTGTAAGAAATTGTAATTGTTGCAACTTGGTCCTTAGCTGTGCTCTTCAACCTCCTAACAGGGAGTTAAAGGAAGAAATAAGAAATCCTTTTAGCCTTTTCTTCTTCAGGCTGAACAAACCCAGTTCATACCACCTCTCCTAATATATCCCTTGCCTCATCATTTTAATGGCCTTCCTCTGGACTCAACACTTTATGTTGATGTCTTTCTTGGACTGGGAAGCCCCAAACTGGGTAGAGTACATTAATTCTTAGTAATTAGTAGGGATGTGTGTGACTAGCATCACACTGGCGAACCTTAATTCCCAATGCTTTCCTTTAAAGTTAAAGTAGGTTTTGAACAGTTTAGAGTGAAGTTGGAACTCACGCCTGTAGGTACAAAATGAGAGGCTTTAACTCCTTCACATAGTAGCAGATGAGGTGCAAAAACATTTGTGTTAGAAACAGACCTGAATTTGTTTTTTTTTTCCTCCATGAAACCAAAGGGCTTAGCAATGTGTGAGCTTAAAAATATAAATCAGACCCTAGAAATTGGAGTCACTCTACATTTGAGAACAGAAGGAAAGGAAAAGGTGAGTATCAGCTCACAGTGATCATTGCTTTCCTTCCCACGGCTGACTTTTTAGGTTTCTATTAGGTTTTGTAAATGTACAGCCAGTTTGACAGATTCTAATGTTTTTCTTGTCCCCATAATCAGTGCAGACAGATACAAGCAGAGCTAACTCCGAAAGCTTAGGTCACCTTCATGCAAAAGTCACATTTAAAATGCACCATACAAAATGAATTACATTAACATAGCTATGCTAGGATGCTGGGGACTCAGCTGGAAGATAGCCTGCAGAACGGCCTAGAGCCACAGCTTTTGTCCTCGTTCTCCTCTAGAGCACAGTTTCCAAATATGCCCTCAGCAGCCCACAGAGCTCCTTGGGAATAGGCATTCCCAAAGAAAATTAAAAGACAATCTTCAACAGGTAGATAAAATGGCTGAATAATGAAAGACTCAATAGCAAGACCAGAAGCCTGAGCATTTGAGATACATTAGGTGGACTCCTGGAGCTCTTCTTCTGGTTTAGTTTTCTCTGAAGGGAGTTTGGTTTGCATGCTCCAACTTTGCTTGGTAGTTTAAACTGCACTACAAGTAAGTGGGGATGATGGGAATATTCACTTCAAAAGCACTCTCCTGATCTGAGCTGAAGTAGAAACACCAAAGTATATCTCCATGCCACCACCAGTCCAAGGACATGAAGTAAAAGGGGCAAAAGTGTCTTCTCAATCTGTTAACACAGGACACAGTTATTTGACAGCAGTCATCAAGGTTCATATTTTCATCATGAATAGGAAGGAAGTGTCCTCTGGAAGCTCGTTGAATATGTTCTAATTTGTTTCTAGTGTGCAATCTTCTACACTAAGCAAGATGATGTAACCAAGTCTATTCTCTACTTTGTAAAAATCTCTCAGCCTTTGGGATCCAGTGTAAAATGTGCCTTACAAATTGTACTTGCTGATTGGAATCAATAGCTGGGTAGTTGTTTGTTACGGGAGGTTGAGAAATGGTGATAACTTGGGATTTTTTGTTTATGTGTTTTTAATGTTGATACACGTGGCTGTATATTGTGCTGATAAACACGGCACAGTACGTATTAAACATCACTACTCTTCACAATGTGGTTTTTGTAGGTATAAAATGCCATTCATCTAAATTACCTGCTATTCATTAAAATTATGATCTCTAAATATTGCTAGGAGCTTGAATCGTAGTCCTGTTGTTGGAATTTATTGAGTATCTCTCTAGCTTCTGCTGTGTGAAACACAGTAATAAAAGCACAAAGCAGTGCATCAGAGCTGTGATATAAAGGACATACTTTTTATGATCAGATACCATACCTGTTATGTGGAATATCTGTTCAGAATAGATGTGACAGACTCTAGAGACAGGATCAGTGAATCACTGAGCTCTGTGCTTCTTCCAGCCTCTCCCCAGGATGCTAAGATACACCTGTATACACTTGTAAATAACTCCAACATCAGCTCTGCTCTTCTCTGGGATGAGTAGAAAGAGAGTGAGGACAGATGTCAGGAAACTGCAGTTATTACTAAGGAACTACTGAGCCAGGGAAAAAAATGCTCTAATTTCCTCTCTAGAAATGGATGAATACATTCGCCACCAACAGTTTGTGTGATTTTCTCGAATGTTTTCATTCCACCAGACACAAAATAATGTCCACAAATAATCCTCATTCAGTCAGGAGGAGTTAATTGTATTGGCTGTTTCAGCTCCTTTGTGTAGCACGTGGGTCAGATACAGCCTTTGTGCACCCTGCCCTCTCCAAAAGCTTTCCCTCTGCAAATGTCACCACCAGTCAGTGCATACATCGTGTTCCAAAACACTCCCAGTTGATTTATGGGGCATATGTATTGAATTCATTGCAAATCCTATCCACAGAGGCCAGCCTTCTATCTGCAAATGGCTAGAGAATAGGTACCTCAGCTTTACCTGTGAAGGTTCCTGGCAGTTGACATGGTTGTTGTGGCAATCCCTGTTTAGCCAACAGCTGTGGGGTACTGGACCTACTGCTTCTTCACCAGCTTTAACACCAGTCTCAGTTCATCTCACAGGTATAACCCAAAGCAGTGGCTGTGAGAGCAATGAGCCACTAATGACTTTGAGCTGGGCTTTCTGCATGTGCTGTGCAACACGTGGGTCTAAGTCCTCGTTTCTCTGAGTGGATGTAACATTTTGAAAGCCAGACGGCATTAAGTCTAGAATTTATATTACAAAGGGAATGGTTGTGTTTCATAAAGTTAAAAAAAAAAAAAGCAATAATGTGAAGATGTCAAACTAGGAACAAGTCCAAATAAAAACCTGCTTTTAAACAGAGATACTTTGGGCTTATCTGTTGGCCAGCTTTCCCTATTTTAATAGCTTTCTTTTGCGATTGTAAAAGCTACTAAATATATTGCAGTAGTTTCTGTAGCTGTCACAGCAACTGCAGGTGGGTTTGCTCCTTAGGGATGCTATTCATCCTTCTGTCTATCTCTTAATGTACTAATATAACTCCATTCATACTGTACTTTGTAATCTTTAGTGTAGTTCCCCTTATAACATCCCTGGGAGGTAAGCATGTACTGGGAGATGAGGAAGTGCTTTTCTCATTTTATAGGAGAAGTGAGACAGGAAAGAAACACGGGACAGCTGGGTTTTACAGCACATAAGCATCTAACACTCATTTATAAGAAAAATAAAACCCCTACAGAATGTTTTCTGATTCGTGCATGCAGCCCGTGGCAGATGAAGAGGGTGAACAACTCACCTTCAACCTCCAAAGTGGACTTCTCACACCACAACACTCCTTCTCCAAGCAGAGGGGAGTTCAGCCCCAACTGGCAGTGATATCAATGGTTTTCCATTTCATCTTGGCAAATCACCTACAACAAACCTGTAATATACAAAGATTTCCTCCTACAGGGTTCAGTTACAGATCACGTTCTCTGGCAAATAAATCAACTCAGATGTTTTAGACAGGACTGCCTTCTCTAGTTAAAACTTGATCATGAAGAAAATAACTAAGAGAACAAAGTATAGGAAAAACACGTGGAAAAACCACTCAGAAGTAATCAGCAGCATTCAGTCAAGTGAAGGGCAACCTAAAGAACTTAATTCTGTTTTACTTTTTTAAGTGTCCAGACAAGCCATAGCTGTCTAATTTAGAATTTTTTCCTTCAGATTGATTATCCATGTACATCTTTAGATAAAAAAAAATAGAGCCAGCAAAAAATACTCTGAGGGTCTGTTTTAGCAGCAAAATACGAGTGATTTTTTAATATATAGCTTCTTCTGGAAGAATCGAACAGCATTTCTCTATCAAGTAGTTAAGGCATTTTGATAGACTGAAACTTCCCATTGAGCAGCACAAAGGTCTTCTTTGCTTCAATTCAAATTGTGTTGTGTAACATTCACGACGACATCATGAAAAGAGAAAACAGGCAGATAATAAAACAGAATAAAACAACTGTAAGAGTTTGCATTTCAGCTTTGCAGATTTTGGTTTTTTGGTTTAGGTTTTGTTTTGACCAAGGTATGAACAAATATAAGTGAATGTATTTCCCACTGGATAGTAGAATCTTGATTTATAACAGTCACTAGTAGGAAAGAAAGGGTTTCTCCTTATTTGGTGATTCTCTTATCATTTAAGTTTGCTCTGAGGATATTATTTTTAATTGAACTTAAGAGAACCAAGAGCAGGATTATATATTAAATAAAATTCCATCCAAGAGACAGTTTCAAGTTTTCACCCTTGTGAAAGAGCAGTTTTAAACTTCCCCCTTCTCTAGAATTACTTCTACATGTATGGACTGTAGTCATACAGCAACCACGTTTTCTTTTTGACCCTCCTCTCCAAGTGATCATCAGCTTACAACTCCTATTTGTTCTATACATGTTGACTCTGGCCCCAAAAGTACCTTGAATGTAACTAGCATATAAGATAGAAAGCCCCCTCTGTTTTATCAGGAGGACCTGCCAACCATGGTGGAGATATTGCCTTTGCTTTCAATGGCACCCTGTGTCATCCAGGTAGCAAAGAACAGCATTGCAATTAATAGTGGCTTATTATACCCTTGCATGGTTGCATATACTGCACAGTTTCCATGGGATACTTCTGGTTTTGTGGGTACATGGTGCAATTACTGACCACATGTATCTCATTTACACTAATAACAGTACTGCTGCAGTCAGCAAATACTGACAAATTCATATTTTCCAATCAAAAAGAAATAGCGATACAATACACCTCTTACTTTTTGTGTTCTGTTGTAACAGAGCAGTGATGATGTTTGTAGGGAAAGGTCAAAATCGATTTGCAATTGAACATTAGGAGCCAAGCTGGGTGAATTTTACTGCTCATAAAGCTAGTGAGTTCTTGATTTTTGAACCAAGTTAAGGTGGTTTTGTTTATCTACATTCCTTCAACAGCTGGTGACTCCACTACTCTTTGCATAACAAGAAAATGGCATATGACAATTTCTTTCCCACAGACTTTACACTCTGAGCAGACAACAACAAGGGGGAAAGGAATGATGATTTCCCACAGGTTCCTAAGGGAAAACTAATCTTTGAGTTAAGTGACTTTACCAAATTAATAAAGGTGAGGTGTGGAGCTACTTTTATAAGTAGAATTGAACACAGAACTTAATTGCCATATCAGCTGTGCTTGAACAATTAAGCAATTACTTTGCTGAGGCACAGGACACCAAAACCGTGCATAATAAGTGTGTATGAGATGCTAACTGAAGAAAATGAACTTTAGGTGCTTGCTGTGTGTTGCATTATCACTGCCTATAGTTAAGGCTGACAAATTGACTTCAAAGGGGTTTTTTAGCATTTACTTTTGCCAGAAGTGCCCTCAGGCTGATGATTTTGGAGAAAGCTTTAGCTAAAAATAGTCTTACATCTCTGAGAACAAAGGGAAAGAGAAAAATACACTTTAATTTTGGCTGTGATTAAAAAAAAAAAAAAAGAAACCAAAAAACCCCCATCTGTTTTCACTGGCAAACTTTTATACTGCTACAGGTGGGAAGAGGAACTTGAAAATTAGTTTGGATCCTCCAGTGTCAAGAGCATACCTTTTATTTACTTGGTGATTACTGATCTTTTAATTCAGTCTATACGTGCTCATAAAAGACTTGTTAGAGTTTGGAAGATATGTATTTGAATACTTCTGCCCTGAGCATAGCCCTTTCTTTTATCTGTTAGAGAAATGCACAGGCAGCTCCACAGAGTAATTGAACATTATAATCAAGGCTGTAATGGCTGAGCAGAATTTCCCTACAATTTGTTTCGGCTCACAGCTGGAGACTACTGTGGGAGAAATCTTAGAAACTGAGAGAAAAAAGATCTGTATTACTTACTACTGGAGATGCCCATGCAGTACAGAAAAAGAAGGGAAATGTGAGGGGAAATGGGAAAGCAGGGACCTTTTGAAGAGGTACGGGACAGTACAGGGAGAGAGGGATAAAAGCCAAAAAAACAAAAAAAAAAAAAGGAAGAAAGGTTGATATATGACTAGGACAAGACTTCACTCCTATGTAAAACTGATTTGTCTTTTCCTGATGTGTTCGCGTATGACACACAACACAACAGGATCCCAAATGCACTTTCCATGCAAATACTTGATTGTAATGTTAACTCTTGTTCAGTAGATTGCTTGGGTTGTTGATCTGTGCCTCTGTCTACAGGCCTGCTTCAGCACTTTATCCTTCTTCAACATGAAAATAAATAAATAAAATATCTCCAAACAAAAAATATGATACTTACAATGTCTAAGAAAAGGTTCTTATATGTTTCATTTTGCATACAGAATATAAACAAGTAGCTGCTCATGAGCAACTATTCACAGAAATATCAGGGGTTATTTCAAACAGAAATGGTAGCAACCTGTGATTTAACTTTGCTCTTTGCAAACACATTGTTTGCATCTTGCTGGACCAGTCAAATGGATGGCTAGTCTGAGATGCTCAGTATTTTCATTGCAATAGTTTGTCAGTTACACAATGGACGCTAATTTAAACCAACTGTCTTAATTAAATAACAATAATTTGTAACATCTCGATATGTGTGATGAAGGACAAGCTTTAAGAATCAGGAAATACAAAGGCAAATTCTGATTTATTGGAGATCAATAAACATCAAAGGAAAATCCAGAGCTACCCGAACTTCTCCAACAAGTGGTTTGGGTTTCTTTCTTGGTCACAGTGCTGCTACTGGTGCCTGTGGATATTTCTGTCCCCAGAACGTGACTGTTTTCTTTCCCTTTCCCTTTTGTTTAAAAACCCAGGCAGTACTTCCAGTCTGCTCTTCTCCTAAAGAGATAATGTACTGTTGCATGTAGTCCTGCTCAAGCCACCGTAACGTCATCCTTGAAAAGGATGCTCAGTGAAAGCACTGGTTTTTGTTTTGCATAAAGACAATTTCAATTTTTTTTTCCCTATTCTTTGACCTGGTCTTACGATGGTATAATAAAATTTATTATGGATGTTGATATTTTCCCTGCCATTTCCAAATGTCCATAGACATTTCATTACACAATCAGTGCACAATGCATTGTTAAAGACGATTTTACATGATCAGAGGTAGCTCATTCATGTTAGAGAGTGAAGCAGGCTGATGATGGAAAAGCACAAGTCTATTGTTTTGAGGCAATAACATATCTGAGCCAATGCACGCTAACAGGCCTTCCCACCCAGAACAGCTAAGATAAAATAGTTGGCAGATTTTTGTTATTTTGGGCATGCGCTTCTCCACATGACATGGGCATGTCAGCCAGTGAGATGTGCACTCACCCACACTGTTTACATTGCTTGATCCACGCTGCCTGTCTAGGTTTCCAAAACATTTTTTTTTTCCTTTACTGATGGCAACAATGTGGGTGACCCCAGAGGAAGCATTTTATGAACTAGCTTTCAGTTACTTCCAGTTATTTTTTATTTGGTTACTTTTTATTTGTTTAAAACAGCAGTTTATGCCATCTATTGTCAGTGGGCAGGCTAGGGGAGCATGTCCCAGTATGTTCCACTCTCATATCCAAAAGCTACATGGGTGCTTTCCATAGAGCACAACACCTAGTGGAATAGCAAGATTTTTTTGCTGTTTTTTTTACCAGTGTTTTAAGACTTGTGCCTACGTTTCCAAAGTCCCATTTTGACCATTCACCATAGACACACATATGCATCTGCCTGAAATCTCCACTAGATAGACTGGCAAAATCCAGCTCGGCGGTTTCCCAGATCAGATGGCTGTGTTTTAGCCAGCTGCTGCAGGCTAGATGTACATCCAAAGGGCACTGCTTTAAATTTCCAAGGCCTCATCCAGCTTTCCCTTAGCTTGCCTTATCTAGCCAACCAGCAACAGACTTAGAAAATGCAGTCACTTTCTAATCACTGTAAATCCCTACCTCAGCCTCCTTGCACCTTTTTCCTGCTTCTAGACAATGCTATACTTCATCCTAACTTCAAGAAACTTACGTGAAAACCTAGAATGTCTCATGCTTCTTCCATTTCCTATGCATCACGCAGGTCAGAAGACACTAATGATGCTGAGCAGATGAACAGAAGATCAGTCCCTTGACTCACTAGTTAACTTTCTCCTATAAAGCTAGACCAGAGTTATCATGGTCATATTTTCATCTTGGCCTTTACAAACTGGGCATCAGAGATGGGTCACTCATGGTTATTCTCTGGCTACTGGTTGTCAGCAGGACTGTGTGCTTTGTGACAACAGCCTTAATTGGGAAATTTAAACATTCAGTGGTTAAAAGGACTTTATGTCTCAAGTCTATGCTGACAAATCTTGGTTTTGTCTTTCCCTAAGGTCACCACAAGAAATACAGGTAATTTTCACTTACAACAGAATGTCATGTCAACCATATTTAAGAAAATGGCTCATTGCTCTCATTTCTGAAGTGGGTTTAAATGTGCATTTCCATCCTCCCCATGATGTACGCTGTATTTATCGGAGGATCTCAGGCCTGTGGTAGCCAGTCTCTTGAGTATTTATTAACTGTATTTTTTCTTTTCCTTCTATTGGCTTCAACTCAACAACACACTGGAAAGAATATATGCAGTTAGTTACGTCTTCACCATCACAAACAGTTGTACCTAAAGTATTCCTTCGTGTTCCCTGATCTGGTCACTGCTGATGGAGCAGCCTGTGGAGTCCTCTCCCTGGTATCCCTGATTCTGCAGTTTTTGCCCGCTGGTGAGATTTATTTTTTCCTGCAATTTTTCAGATTACACACTTTTTAAGACAATACATTTCTGTATTTTGAGATCATCTTTGTCATCTCCTTGTGGCTGGAGCACTGTGGGAGCTGGGTAGGCTAGCAGCAATGGAAGCACCTTTCCTTTTCCACACCTCTGGTTCTGGTCATAGCTTTGCTCTGGAAAAGGGAACCATGAACCTCATGGATTATCCTGTCCCTGAGGAGAGTAAGCCTCTGTGGTGCATCACCTCCAAAGAGGTAAAAAAGTTGCCAAGTACTATCAGTCCCAAGCCTGGGATCTTTCTCCTTGAGTACAAAAGCCTGTTGTGTGCACTGGATGATAGATCTATTCCTTGGCTGCTTTTCAATTGCTGTCATCCAAGGAGATGAGGGTGGTCTGGCACATATGTGACCTCTGGAGCATGGAATGCATTCTGTATTTTCAGGTTTAAGTGCTCACCCGACCCTTCCAGCCAAGAGCTTAGCTCAGAAGTAAGGTCTGGTTTCAAAGTCCCATCCATTGATTCATCCACATGCCTAACTAATTCTCTGGCTCATCTGAGGCATGTTTAGCATTCTGTGCCTAGTTCTCAGCCTTCACAGTTGTTAAATGCGTTAAAAAGTTCTTGATGTGAAATCCACATCACTTCTTGGCTTGTGTTTCCAGAATCTGCAAGCAGACCCTGCTGTACTGAGGCTGTTTGTTACAACTCAGGAGTTAGTTAGCAGGCTTAGAGCAAGTCTTCAAATGCCACTGGTGGGATTTTGTTCCTGCCAGATGAACCATCCCATTCAGACCCCAGCTTGCAAATCAGCTGCCCAGTTGAATAAAAGCAAGAAACACTGGGTCACCAGCTTTACCCTCGTATGGTAGCAAGAGTTATCCCATCTGACAGTGAATTCCCATAAGGATAGTCACAAAACTCTCTTCCAGTCATGATAGACATTTGTTTGCCAACATGTCTCACTTCTTTAGGACCTGTGGGCTGGGAATCGGGGTGGGACGGTTTTCCTCAGTACTCTGTGGAATCCTTCTTTTAACCAGGCATGGGATAATCAGCTTCAATTGCCGCTGAGGATTCATTAAGAAAATACCAGGACTCCCTGTTTTTCTTCTCTTGCACATCCTGAATAATCTTCTTGCCCAATATTACAGTCTCAAATCAGTCATCTTCAGTGGCCTTTCTTTTAAGCCTAAACTTGGCCAGCGAAAGGATAATAGTGGTTTTCCACCTGCCTTTTTAGGTTTTACAGACCTCTAGGGTACATCGGATTTTGCCTATGTATACTTCGCTTCTGCGTTTTCCAGAATTATTGATTTTTACCTTCTTGTTTCAAAAAGTTGTTGGATTTATAGGCATACTCACTGCTCAGTTGTCCACCCAAGGCAGTCCAGGTTTCACTTTGTGCTGGCTGGCCCATTCCTTGTTGCAGGTGGTGGTGGAGAAGACTTTCCATAGGATGACTGAGGATACCTCAAAAGTGGTAGAGACTACTATCAGCCTTATGTCTGGCTATTTTGGTGCCCAGGCACAGAGAACATTAATTTTATTGAGCATTCTCCTTTGGGTTCTTCTAGCCCTCTATCTTGTACTCCTTCTTAATGTCATTTTCTTTCTAATGGGTCACTTTTATTTTGTCATCTTTTACAGTGCAAAGATGTGCAAATGAGTTTATACTGAGCAGATGAGTTATAACTGGCATACAGAACATCACAGAATAACTCAAGTTGTGGCATAACACAGTAAGCCCAAGATTATCAAGAGATTTGAGCATCTGGAATTGCACAAAGCAAGATCTAGTCAGATAAGCACTGAGACAGAAGAACTAAAATACAGGCAGAGACAGACCTAGGTGGCAATGTTTCCTCCTACAGAGGGAATTTTAAACAAGAGTATTTGACTAATGTTTGTAGAGATGAAACTGGTTGAATGCCAAAACACAGTTTTCATAACCTTTAAACCTGAAATATGTAATTGTTGCAGGAATCAAAAGAAAAAACAGTGACAGGTATGAACAAAGAAAAGCAGTGAGTTACCTCAAAAGGGGAGAGATTTATGTTGCAAGTAAGAGAGCTAAAAGAGTTGAGGGAGTTAGAATGGAGCCAAAAAATAATAATAATAATGTTGAAATTAAATTATTTCCCTAGGTTGAAAAGAAATTTCAGTTATAATTAAAAAGCCTATACGCATGTGACCTGCTGTCATCTAGAAACAATTATAATCCTTCAGTGGCTGAGAAAACAGATGCAGTCCCTCTGTATAGCTAAATTAAACCCAGTTCTTTCTCCCCCTTTGATAAGGCATCCCAAAGTGAGCCAACGTACACAGCTATTACACACTAATTAGTGAGACAAGGCACAGCCTCAGATTGCCAGGCAACCAAGCGGCCACACGGCCACAGCCCATTTCTCGTTGCCTCTCTGCCCCCTTGCAGCTTTACTCCATTACAGTAAAATCTAATGACAGTACAACAGCAGCCACAGTGGTCTAAAGAGGGAAATTTCGGAGAGAAAAGTAGTATATTGATATATCTTTATATACCTGGTAAACTGAGCAAACTTTCAGGCTCTTTGACCTTTCCCAAAGATTTGTGTGCCTAACGTCCTGTCCCTTTTCCCAATTATGTCTGTTACTTTAATAACAGAATCATAGAATAAAGGACTGATTAGAGTTGGAAGGGACCTTGGGCAGAGACACCTCCCACCAGACCACGTTGCTCAAAGCCCCATCCAGCCTGGCCTTGAACCCCTCCAGGGATGAGTCATCCACAACTTCTCTGGGCAACCTGTTCCAGTGCCTCAACACCCTCACAGGGTAAGGCACTGGGATTTTTTAGCCCTCTCCACAACCTTGCCTCCTTTATAACAGAGACAGGACAGTCTGAGGCTATTCAGTCTCCAGTAAATCCATGGGGTAAGAGTAAAAAATCTATAATTTTAGCAGCCAAGATGACAGGAGGAACAGACTTGAGCTGCCACTATGCATTTCTTGCATTTCAAATGTAAATGTCTTGCTGAGCTTTAGCAATATCAAAATAGCCTCTTGACTGTCAGAGGCTGCCCATAGGATGATAATTTTGTAGCACAGACCGAAACTGAAATGAGATGACCCTGTGATGGGAGCAGGGGCCTGAAGTAATTTCTCTTACACCATAAAGCTGCTGAAAAGATTAGTAATTGGAAACCATACTTTAGGGGGTTGTTAATAGGATTCACCTCTCTAACCAGCGCAGTAGCTGGTAGGGTTACCTCTGAGGTCATTAATTAGTCGCTACTTTAAATGAACCTTTTTCCATGTAACTTAATCTTGCTAAACTTTGTAACTTCAGCATTGTCTCCATTTCAGGCATATGGCTTGCCTTCAATGAGGCTGTTAGCATGATAATTCCCCCCTTGCCAACAGCAATCAAGAAGTGATAAAACAATTTGGAATCTTTATTCATACATTAGATTTTCCTATCAAATAGATACATTTGCATCTAAAATGTAGATTATTAAAAAGCTGCTGATTTCAGGATGATGTCGAATTTAGTGAAGAACACAGCGTGCTTACTTCTAAGGCTCATCTCTGCTTCGCTTCTTTTCCAGAGGCTTAGAAAGACAGAGTCACTTAATGAACCTTTGTTAATATGCACATTTATATGATCTGATTGGCCCCTGCAGCAGCCTAGGAAAACCTGTGAAAAGACAGCTGCTGGTTTCATGAAAACCCCCCCACTAATTGGAATTATTTATTGTTTACAGTTACATTTACTGCAAGGAGAAAAAAATCAAAGGAAGTGAGAGAAAACCCCTCTATTTTTAGAGCAATGCAGGCTCTTACAAAATCAGAGTAACAGCAGCGGTTGGGTATGTAGCTGTTAAAAGACATACGATCAAGTTCTAATTATGTGCGCTTTTTTATATCAGTCATATAATCATAGAATGGTTTGTGTTAGAAGGGACCTTAAAGATCATCAAGTTTCCACCCCCCTGCCTTGGGCAGGGACATCTCCCACCAGACCAGGTTGCTCCAAGCCTCATCCAGCCTGATCTTGAACACCTCCAGGGATGGGGCTTCCACAGCTTCTCTGAACAACCTCTTTCAAGTGCCTCAGCCTCCTCACAGGAAAGAATTTCTTCCTGATACCTAATCTAAATCTCCTCGCTTTCAGTTCAAAACCATTAGCCCTCATCCTATCGCTCTACTCCTTCATAAAGAGTCCCTCCCTATCTCTCCTGTAATCTTACAGGCAGGGTCAATGTATATGCTTTAATGTTTTCTACTTCAGAAGCCCTTTCTGCCAGGTGCTGGACAGAAGGTAGGTAGATGGCCACACAGTGTTCAGTCCAGACAAGCAATGTAGATATCAGCCCAGCTGAGTGACACTTCAGAAACATGATTAATCCCTCAGACGTTTGCATTTGCTAAGCCTACCTGTAAGTGCTTTGTTGATTTGGATCCAAGGGTCTTTGGAAAGGATCTGATGCAGGGTAGGAGAAGACTGAGAGCCAGCACTGCAGCTGGGAACTGCATCCAGGGCTGCATCTCAAGCCAGGCCCTTCTTCTCAAGGTTGTCCTTCCCTCCACTGTCAGCTTTCACTACTCAAAGCTGGGGTGGAGGGGTGTGTGTGTGTTTGAATTTCTGAAGGGAAAAGGAAAAGCTGATGATGAAAAATATGGAAGCATTGTCAAAAGCTGGGGTTATCACTCATGGGGGAGGGGACCGCAGCTCCAGCTGGTCTTGGCCCAGAGGATAGGGAGGAGATGCTCTGAGCTGCCTCTCTGGGATGAGAATCAGGACTGAGAGAAAGCCTCCGCTCCCTGGAAGGGCTGCCTGAGGGGGGAAATGAGTGGTTTGCATTGCTTTTGAACTGGGGGACCCAAGCTTCAGAGCGCTGGGGGCTGCTTTGGCAATTTGCCGAGAGCCTGAGGGCTGCCCCTGATCTACATAGATATTTGCATACGTGCTTTTTGTGGTGATTTCTGGGGTTTGTTTTGTTCGGGGTTTGTTTGTTTTGTTCAGTTTTTTTGTTTGTTTTTGGTTTAAATCAACAGTACAAACTCTGCCAAGATATATCTTCGCTCTTGGTTGGCTTCTTTAAGTTTTAAATCAGAAATATTATTGATATGTTGGCATGGTTTTACAGGGTCGACAGCCTCAGCGCATCTAGTTTTGAGAGGAAAGAAGAAAGCAGAGCACAGTACCAGTGTTTCTTACCCGCTGCCGTGTGGCATTCTGCCCTGTCATCCCGTCTCAGGGAGCAAAAGCCCTTGTGCACCCCAAAGGGAGATCTTCTGTGAGGTTCTATGTCCAGGGAATTGCATTTCAGCACAGCAGAATAACGTTTAATACACATGGTCTGAAGTGAGTGCTGCAAAATGGAGCACAGCCTGATCTGGTATACCCTGATTTCACAGATTATAGGAAAGGCTGTGGGGCTGAAGAGGGGTTCAGACATTGCAGATGTTTTAGCTGTTCTTATGTCTGTACGTTTCTCAGTGCTTCTGTATCTCAGCACATCCATGCTCCCAAGAAATGTCCCAGCATATAAAGCAGCTATTCTGGCTGCCTGCTGGAGATAGGATTTGTCTATTTGCCTGCATTTGTTTTATCTTCCAGAAGAGATGATTAGAAACTGCTTGTTGATTGAATGTTTAGCTGCCCAACTTTATATTCACTATGTAATACAGGGAGCAGTTCAAGAAAATTGCCTCATGAACTTTAAATACTGGGCAAAATATGATGTTTTGCCTGCTGGATTGATTTGAGTGCGATAAGCACACTGTAGGAAGTTCCGTATCACCGAGATCTACTCAGGCTGTGCTGAAGTCAAAGTCTTCATCTCTAGTTATTTTGAGCAACTGGGCATTTGCAAGCCCTGCAATGTAATGGCAGCATAACTGGATGGGTAGGAAATAAGACTGAGGAAAACCATCATACACCTTGTTCTCAGTTCTGCCGTGGATTTCTTGTGTGACTATAAATAATCTTCTGTAATCCTTGGAAATTACGACCTCCATGATGTGCCTGGCTATAAACCTCCTATCATCCCTAGGGTCCTGCAGTTTCTCTTAGGGGTTACCTTGCAGTTTCTGCAATGGAAGGGCCCTTTCCCACAAAGAGCAAGGTCAAAGGAAGGACTTTTCTGGGCAAGGTGGTAAGAATTGGAGTTTGTTGGTGATGGGAATGAAGGGGAACGTGACCTAATGAAGTTCAGTGACAAACCACATTTTTGCCTCTCGAGCAGTACTGGAAATTCTCTCTCCTTTTAAGTTGCACTCCAAAGTCACTGTGGTTTTACTTGTGTGTATCCAGTAGGGGAGGTTTGGACAAGGCAAGCCTTTAGTGAATAAAACATAAAAGTTCAGTAACTACCCAAAAAAAAAAGAAGAAATGAACAAATGAAAGAAAATCGACCAGAGTGTTTAAGACCATTTCATAGTTGGAAGGAAGGCAGAAAAATGAGTAATAGCAAATAAATGCTTGAGGCTGGTAACACAGAGACTTTTTGTCTGTTTAAAAAGAATAATTCCAAGGTCATCCTCCCTCGGTTGCTTTTCCCCAGTGGTATGTCCAGGTTGCAAGCCCCTCCAGCTCTGAGCATGCAGGAGCTCTGCAGACTGCCTGACCTTGCCTCAGGAGAAGAGGGACCTCCAGAATGCACGAGGTGTGGAGCGCGATTGCCCAAGGAAGCCCCTGCCCTCCCTGAGCAGCATCACGTGTGCTGCTGTTCAGTCGTACCTACGAGATGTCCACTAGCAGATGACCTTCCTGTTCACCAGACTTGCTCACTGTGGGTCGAGTGTTTGTGCCTTTCTGATGCCTGTGTCTGTGAAGATGATGAATGTTACACTCTCCAATCCTGACTGAATTCTGGGCTCAAAGTTCTCCTAAGTGCCAGCCAGCACTGTGGTATTTGTAATACAGATGATCATCCAGCTGGGAGCAGGTCTGAAAGTCCTGATTTCATTTTGCATTGGACAACCTCACAAAGAATTTCCATGCAAGTTTGTTTTCAATTATCTTTTAAAGCGCTTTTATTTTAACTTTAACCTTTTCACCTTTCCCAAATACGATACTTTAATGCTGTGATGACTGTGACTCAAGGCAAGTAGAACAAAAATATTATATTACACAAGCCTGTGGCAGGGTCTCAGGGAAGGCACTGAAACCCCCTTTCTCTTTCTGCAGATGCCCCCAGAAACCCGTCAGTCTATGAATGCTCCTTATGCATATTCAAGACCACGAGGGCCTATGCTATTGGAAAATAAATGCCTCTCCTTATACCAGCAATCCCATAGAAATGCACAGCTGAAACTCCTGCAGCTGCAGTTTCATAGATTCATAGGATGGTTAGGTTTGGAATAGAATCAAGGACTGGTTAGAGCTGGATGGGACCTTAAAGATCATCAAGTCCCAACCCCCCTGCCATGGGGCACCTCCCATGGACACTTCCCACCAGACCAGGTTGCTCAAAGCCCCATCCAGCCTGGCCTTGAACACTTCCAGGGATGGAGCATCCACAGCTTCTCTGGGCAACCTGTTCCAGTGCCTCACCACCCTCACAATAAAAAATTTCTTTCTGGTATCTCATCTAAATCTCCCCTCTTCTAATTTAAAGCCGTTACCCCTTGTCTTGTCACTACACTTCCTGACAAAGAGTCCCTCTCCAGCTCTCCTGTAGACTCCCTTCAGATATAGTGTCAGGGAGTCTGGCATGCAGAGTGGGTCTAAAAACTGATTCAACATCGGGCACGAGAGCATACAGCTGAGGAAGCTCATCTCTAGCACATACAGCCCCACTGTTTCTACGCACCTTTTAAAAGGCTATTTTATAACCAGCTTGGAATAAAAGTCCTGGGTCAGCCAAAAGACGGTCATCAGTGACATTGGATGCCACGATGCTTATGTCCTTATAGCCTGACACATGTGGGCAGCCTGTTCTTTCCTCCACAAGCACTGGCACAAAGGTGGTGTGCATGAGGCAATGCACTGCAAGCAGACATGTATGACAGTGTTGCTGACAAGCCTGACAGTCTGGAATCCACATATTTTTGGATTATTCTGCCAGGAGAGATGTCAGTGAACATTTTTTTTTTTCTCTTTAAGTTGCCTGCGTCTTCCTAAAGAACAGATTCTGATCGGTCTGAGAAGTCTCTGGCAGTTTCCGTGATTCTGGACTTTTTGACCCTTGGAAATCTACCTTCACTACATTATTCTTCTCCAAGAAGGGGCCAACTGAAAGGTGTCAGGTCTTCTCTCAGTTCTTCCACACTGCTGTGGCACAGGTAGAGGGAGGTTGTCTGACGATTGTAAGGGAAGGCACAGTCATTTCAGGCACGTTCTATAAAACCACTCTTGGTGGTAAGCCTGCCTGTGCAAGCTAGACATAGGCATAGGTTTACAACTACAAGCATGGGTCACCTGTCTACAATTTGTGCAGCCCTAAGGAGATTTAAGATCCCAACTGGGTCAACTCAAAACAGAGGCTGATAAAGCAAGGAACTCACTTTACTTATCCTGTTACTTCCTCAGGGGTGCGATGACATCTGTCACTCCTGAAAAACCTGCCATTCCTTGTTACTTACTTCCTAAAATAACTGTTACTTGATGAGGTTACCTGCCACCTTCCTTCTTTATCTCATATAGGGCCTCTTTTCCTCTTCACCTCAGGAGCTGCCCGTCTGTCCTTCTCAAAGGTAATCACCTTGTCTCTAACGGTATACCTTGTTTTCCTAGATGAGCTGGGACCTACAGCCTCGTAGATAAGTCCCTCTCTTATTGACTGCTCCCTACCTGTTCCTTTCCTAGAAATGGTCTGAACATCCTACCAGGCTTTTCTGTGTTGGCCTGGCTACTGGAAGTGTAGCACAGGCTTTTAGCCTTAACAATAAACATCCTATCAAGAATTAAATCCTGCTAAGGTTCATCTTCCATCTACAACCTCAGCATGCCATTTAGCATACAACTGGAGCTTGGTTTTTTGCAAATTAGCAATGAAGGACCACGATCTTTGTCTGAATCAGTAACAGATTTATTAGCCACCCACCTTGCCTTAGATTGTAATGACTCTGATCTCATCGTTGGAAGCCCAAAAGAATAAATCACAGATGCCTTGCAGGTTGTGACTTCAGTTTTTCACTGCATTTAGGGGGTGAAACAGATTTATGAATACTTTAGCAGTACAGGTTAAAAGCTGGAATTCATAGGTAGTAAGGGCTGTTGTGTAGGGCGGTAATAATCGATATTGATTAAGAACCTGGACGGTATTTGTATTCTTTCCCATATGTTATAGCAAAAATGTACAGAATTTCTCCATAAATATATTAAGATGTCTTTCCTATGGTATTAATAATACATTAGCCTCTGAGAATGAACTGCACTTTAGTAGGTAAGTAGCTGCAGGTTTTAAGTTTCTCAATTTGAGAGCAGGGATGATCGACTCCTGGTATAAACAAGATATGGTTTATTACAGTAAAGCATACCACTGTTTGTTGTTATTGGGAGGAGACTTTCAACCCCTTTAAATTATATGTTAGAGGAGCTGCTTTGAATTGCTGAACTTATTTAAAGATAAACTGAAGTTTGACTTATTATTATCTGGCATCTGCACATACAATGTCAATCAAAACGTCCACCAGCAAGAAAAGATTGTTCTTACCTTTGGACTGCTTTAGTATAACAATTTTTTCCACTAATACACTGAAAATATTCTACAGTCCCCACAATCTCAGTCTTAAGTAAATACTCCTTCAGAAATAATAGTTTTCACATCAAAAGTTTAAATTGTGGCCCAGTCAAAGAAGCCAGTGAAGTCAATGAAAATGATGGCCTTCATTAACAGACCTTCATGTGAGGGGAGGAGCAAACTACCTGGTGGAGAGGGGACATGGGTGATTCCAAGTGCAGCAATAGATGTTGTGGTGTGTCCTATAAGAAGCAGACAGCATTGTTCAGTCCCAGTCTTAGAGTTTAGACATTTATAGTGGCTGGTAGGCTGATAAAGAAATTTATTTTACACATGTTTTCAAAGACTTTTGACTAGAAAAGACTCTTTAGGAAAATGTGATGCTATTCAATGTCATGATTCTTTTTCTGCACTGTCGCTGGGTAATAAAAAGATAGGTGTTATGGTGCAGGTTGCTGAATATGTCTGAAAAGTCTGACACACTCACAGAGAAAAAAGTTCACCATTACAGACTTAAGTGATTAAAAGGTATTTCATCCCCAATAGATATGTAAGATTTTAACAACCCAAGAGACACAAAACTTAATCCCAGTAGAAGCGACCGGAAGTAGAATGAGAAGTTTCTTGACTTTTAATAGTGTTTGTAGGAGCAGTCATTCAGCTTTCATTGCTAGATTCTATGTACGCTTGTGAAGACATCTTTCTAGGCTGTTAAATTAGGGTAATCTTTTCATGCTATTATCACATTCAGTGTGCTTGTGACGTTTGCATAATGGCTATACCCCATTACCCCATACACATTTAATACTCTTCCCTGCTGCCACAGTGTCACACCAGGGTTGTGGGAGGGTGGTGATGAGCAGTTGCGTGCTATGCATGATATCATGGTAGTGAGAACAGTCCCACAGTATTTTGTATAACATTGACATCTTGGCTGATGTTCAAACTGGCTGGTGGAAATAACAGCTCTGGTCTTGGACCTGATTTCTGCAAATTCTTATCATAGATGCAGAGAAGAATAGGGCTGGAAAAACTCACCCAGTGCATCTCCCTGCCTCAAGGCAGAAGGAATTGCACCTCAGTCATTCTTGATAGCTGTTTGTCTCATGTATCCTTAGAGACATCCGATGCTGGAGACTACACAATCTTGCCAGACAATCTGTTGCTGTGCTTCACTGTCCTTGCTACTGAAAGCATGATATTATCTGTCAGGCATTTCACAGGGGACAGTTTCTTCCTGTCTTTAATTTAGGATGTGGGCCAGGGTTAAGAAGTTCACCCAAAAACATTAATTCCCGTATATTTTGGGTGCTCTAAATGCTATCCAGTTGTCCCTTGGTGAAGCTGAACATATGCTGTTCGTTCTGTGAACTCTCTCACACATCACAGGAAGAGCAACAGCACACTCTGTTAGCAGAAC
The DNA here is from genome assembly GCA_013400055.1 of Nycticryphes semicollaris. Taxonomy (NCBI): domain Eukaryota; kingdom Metazoa; phylum Chordata; class Aves; order Charadriiformes; family Rostratulidae; genus Nycticryphes; species Nycticryphes semicollaris. Next base: position 109,990 of record VXBJ01007200.1, on the reverse strand, counting down.
CTCTGGTCCCTTCCAAACATTGCATGAAGGAGCCTTGAATAACTAGAAAAGCAAGTTTCAGGCTTGGACTACTCTTCCACTACCCTTTGCTAAGCATGGTGCACCAGGTTCCTCTGCACTCTCCTATGTCTGGCATCAGACACCTTTTTATTATGATGACAGTTTTACCTTGCCTTGAGGCTGCAGTTGCTTTAGCTGGTTACTTCTTGCTCTGCATGAGCCTTTCCTTCCAAGACTGTGTCTTTCACCTCACCTGGTCCTGGAGCTGTCACATGTGGGGCATCGGGCTGCGTGACAGGAGTCTGCTGACTGTTTTTTAAGGTTTGGGATGGAGGAAGGCTATGGTGATGCATGGTGCCTCTACTTCTGCCATGAGCCAGGGTTCAGGCTCATTCACAAATTTATGGATAAGCTATGCTGGAACATGTGAGGACAACTGGAGGGAATTGAGAGGATGGGATAATAAGAGCAGATCCCATGCAAGCCACGAACAAATATTAAACTGTCTTCAGAGTTGTGGACTGTTTAGCTTTTAGCTGACCTTTTTACTTTCAGCAGTGAGGAACATCAGTTCTTCTTGCTGTGAGACATCGTTCCATATTTGTAAGTCTATGGCAGTTTGACTCTTTAGTTGTCAGAAGATGGGAAAATAGCCTTGGAAGTTTGACAAGATATAAATACCTTCCTTTTTGTTCAGAATTACCAGGATTTTATACAGGGCTGTGCAAGAAGGATTATCACATGAATGGTCTTAATTTTGCTGGCTGTATGTGCAATTCTATCACTTCTCTTTCTGGAATAGTACTGAATTTTTTATAAAAGTTTAAGCCATGTAGAGGTCATAATAAGCAACTGGAAGGTAAGAATTGATTAAAGTTTGTTTCAAAATGCCATAGATGTCATATGACTCCAGAAACCCTCTTCTATGTTCATTTCCAAACTGAGGGAAGGGGGTATTAAATTATGTAAATCAACCACAAGTTGCTTAACTTTTCCATGAGCACACCATAACTGGGGAGGACGAAATAAGCCCATTATCAGCAAGAGAGCAGCAAACCCTTTTTGGGGAGCTCCCGTTGATTCCGTTTACCACCTCCAGTGCTCTTGTGGAAATTGCAGCTTGTGAACTTTTCCTCTCTCAGTGCGGCTCGTCTCATCCCAGGGCTTAGAGCTGCACAAAATATCCAACGTGCTTCAAAGGCCTCAATGTGGAAAGCACCATATCCTCTGCATTCTGTCACTGCATCTGCATCGCTGTGCATTGCTAATTACTGATGTCAGCCAATAAAATCAAATAAGCTCATGTGCAAATGCTAATGGAAGAAAATAAAACTGAATAATGCCTTAGCAGGCCCTGATTACCTTGATCTTGCCTTGCTGTCACACTAGCCTGTCCTCATTGGGGAAAAGACATGAAGTTCTACAGTCTCTTCAGCAGGAAAGGTATGCATGAAGGATTTCTCATAGGTAATTATTTACAAATTCCCTGCAACCATGCTGCCTCTGTTGTTTTTATTAACCTAATAAAATATATTATCTGGAGAAAAGCTTGGTGTATATAGCAGTTAAATTTATATGTGTTATTCTAGTATGACAAATATTTTGTTATAGTTTGCTAGCAATTATTCAGAATAACGCAAACAGCTTGGCATGATTGTAGCCTTGTGAATTGACATTTGAAATATTTATAAGTACAGCCATCCTGCCATATGGACTCTCTTTGGAGTTATCAGTCACCGCATCCTACTGCTGCTGCAGCTTGGGTTCACATTCTAATGCTGTCTGATTCTGTAACTCGGGGAGCGCAGCTCTGGGCAGCACGACATGCACCCCTCCTTCAGCCATGGCTGTCAGCTTCCACAAAGGAGATGAAGGCTCTTGGTGCACGTTACTTGCTGAGGCGTTCTGCAAACACCTGCTTAATGCTTGCTTGCGCTGTTTAATGTAATGTGGTTTATACAGCATAATGGATCTCTCGGAAAGTGAGGTTTAAATGCAAAGCCACCCATCACTGATCTTTCACTTTGAATGGTGTTATTATACGGTGAGGAATCAGAGGGCATCTTTCCTTGACCTGCTGGTTTACAGGGTTTCTCCTTATCATGTAAAATGCATATGACGGCCTGGCTAGCAAAGGCAGGATGTGTCATGTCTTTGTTTTCCCCTAAAATGAGCCTTTCCTCTCTCACATCCAACATCTTATGAACAAATAGGTGGTATTTACCCATTCAAAAGGGACTCACATCCCTGCAAAACTCCCATTGCCTTCAGAGAAATTGCATTGAAGGAAATGATGATAGCAGAGCAGGGCCAGGCACTAAAGCATGTATATCCTGCATTCTTTCTTTGACTAATTAGCAGTATGTATGAAATCTTTTATGTCCAAGAAGGTGGAAAATCCTTCTGGTGAATTCAGTAAGGTCAGGGTTCCAGTCCTGGGAATTCAATCAAGTGCAAGGATCATTGGAAACTGGGGCAAGGAGGGCAGGGGAGGAAAGACACAGGGAGAAGTAGGAAAAAGAGACCAAAAAAAAGAAAAAGAAAAAAAAGATAAAGGAGAGAAAAGAAAAGGGGAAGAAAAAAGAAATCTTTAAACTTATATTTTCTATAGACATTAAGACTCTTCCCATTTTAATACCTTGTTAGCTTAGTAAAGAGTAGTATTTGGTGACTGATGTATTTTGTGTATGTATAGGAGAAAAACCCCAGAGGATTCTCAGACTCAGTCTATCTACAAACCAGGAGAAGTAGGGTAGGAAAGGGAAAAGAATTTTTTGCTAACTCTGGGGAGTTGCTTCAGGCAAACTGGGTGAACAGCTCAGAGATTTAACCTCCCAAAAGCATATTTTCTCTTCTGAGTGCAAAGGACTTTACCGAACAACTGACAACTTCATCTTCCCCTTGTCTGCACAGTGCTCACAACAGCCCAGAGGAGTTAATGCAAGCAATATAGGTCGGTGTTAGATAAACAACTTCCTAAATGAAGCAGTGTAAATGGATGGCAAGGTGGAGTTTACATAACAGAGAGTCTCAGTAACTCCACCAAAGCAGGGACTAGATTTTTTTCTATGCCATGTAGTTCTGGAGTGCATTAAAACCAATTTGAACACTGAGTGAAAAAGTGCAAAGCTCTCACGAGACCCCACCTAGTGTACTGTGTTGGCCAGGCTGGATGGAGCTTGCAGCAACCTGGTCTAGTGGGAGGTGCCCCTGCCCATGGCAGGGGGGGTTGGAACTTGATGATCTTTAAGGTCCCATCCAACTCTAACCAGTCCTTTATTCTATGATTCTAATATAAGAGAAGAAAAGAAGCTTTGGTTCTTGCTACATCTGATCCCTCCGACTGCTCCATGGCTGAAAACTTTTTGATTAGACTTTGATTAGATATCGTTTTGAGGAGCATTAACTTTGTCATCAAATTAAGAAACCTGAAAATGTACAGGTTGCATCTTCCTGATGCGCTCCAGAACCACATGGCCTTTACCCATATTGTGTTAGATGCTTTTACAATTTCTCCATACTCTAACTAAATACAAGCCACACTTAGGGCAGTGTAAGAAAACAAAGAGGATCTTCTTTTCATGGAAACTCTCTAGCCTCACTGACCAAGCTACAAGTCAGAAAGGCCTCAAGCACGTCTCCTGGAATAGAGGAAACAAATGGAAAACATGGGCTTTGTTCGGAATAAAAAGCAGATGAAGCTCAAAGGCACTACAGCACAAAAGGATTGGGACATAGCATAGTCTTTCATTTGTCATGGAGAGCTCAGCTGGGATCCAAAAAACCTCCTACTCTTCATCTTGAAGGAAAACCCAGAGCCTCCTTCCAATTCATACGTAAAAGGATGTTGACAGAGAGACATGTTTGGAGAAGAGTAGTTTTTTGTCTCAGAAAATTAATCTTTTTGTACAGGCTGACTGTCACAAGAGAAACAAATTGACCCATATTCATCTTCTGTCTTGACAAAAGGATTCGCTGCCTAGATAGGATTCCGGAGGGTTAAGGGTAGATGGGAGGGGGAGGTAGATGTGGTCGGGGAAGCTGGCAAGAGTGTTGGATCTGGCTAACCTTCATCTGTGAGTGGCTCTGGGATGCGCCTGTCAGCCAGAGAGGCACATTTGAGCTGAAAACCCCCTTTAAAAGTCCTCCTTGCAGCATGCATGGGTGCCCGCTGGACAGACCTCAGGCTGCTGAGCCATGTTCCAGGGCTCTGCAAACACTAGAGGAGTTCCTCACTGGCTTGGGCCTTCAAACTGCTCATCAGGACTTGGACAAGAAAGACTTCTGCCACTCATTACACTGGCAAGCCTGTTCTGGTCTGGCCTGGTTGCACAACAGGCTGCACAAAGCATTTTAGAAAAGGAGTGGCCCTGGAGGTAATTTTTATAGTGGTGACTTCATCAACAACCTCAAGAAAGACCTTCAACTGCCATAAACCAGCATTTTCCCTGATGGCAACAAAGCAATTACTTCCATCTTTACTTGCTGTGGATTGAACCCTTAATCAATTATATTTTCATATCATACCACATGCATCGGAGTTTACGAAGCCTGTGTTTGTTAGTTGCTTCTCGGGCCTTTTAGACAGATCTTGATCTTCACCTTGCTTCTCTGCTGCAAGGCAGGAGCAATCCCAAAGAAGGAGGTGGAATTCCAGTGGTGTAAAAGTGATGGAAGCCAAAGCAGAATCGGGAATCAAGAAGTCTCATTGATCATTGCTCACAATGATCTTTCAGCTACCCTTATCAAATATTAACAATAATGATTTATTTATATAGCACTGACTGTGAGCTAGGTGCAAGAGGATAGGCATAAGTCCCAGAGAGCTAACGAACTAAATAATAAATACATATCAATCTAGAATAATAAATAATAAATCTTTAATTCCAAAGTCGCTTCAATTTTTTTTTGTGCAGAGGTGTTTGGCCTCACTTTTTGTGATCAGTGGGAACTCTTGGTTAAAAAGACCAGATTAGAAATTAATCTCTTTGATGTTTACAAAGGCAATAGGGCTTTCACACCTTTCCAAGTGCAATTCAGCTGCAGGTAAAGAACTCTGCAGCTTGTGGAAGTGCTAATTAAAACCAATAATAACATGATTCACCTTCAACCCTGCTCTGAAGTGCCCGGTGTTGTTTTGCCAGAAGTAGTTGTTGCATCTCCAGGGCACTACATTTGAGGAGCTCTCTTGTTTCAGGGATCTGCAACGTAGCAACCATTTGGGCTCAAAGGGGAGGGAGCAAATTTATTTAAATCAATCCTTGTCATAGGATCCCACTGTTTATTGATATCCTGAAGGTGAAAGGTTAATGCTTTACTTGGGAAACCACTCATCCTCCAAAATACTATTATTGTTTATCTTGCTGAAATCTATTTTTATATTTCCCCAGACATTTTTATTTAATTTCTGCTCCAGGTAGCCTTCACTGTGTTTTCATAGTATCACTGTACAGACTTAATCCTTTTCCAATCTGATATTGCAAGATGTGATGGAAAATGCCAAGTGTCTGGTATTCTTTTAAATAGAAAGATTAGCAGAAAGAAAAATTCTTAACTTCAGGCTACTTATTTTAGTGGAATATGAGTTATCAGGGACTCCCATCAAATACTGAATTTGAAAGTAACAGATCAACTAGTGTAAACACTTGTCCCCAGGAATAATATGTCTTGTCACTTAAGCGTCTTGGAATGTGTTCTCTTTTATCCAGCCATTTTCTTGCCATAGCAATTATAAAATGGCTGGTTTGAAATGAGGTGTGTTTCCATTGTTTTTATTCTCAGCATGTTTTGGGTTTATTTTTTTAAACTCTTTCTACCTTCTGAGCAAGGAAGGGAAAGGTACATAAACCTGCAACATATACAGATAGCATTTCACGTGGACAGTTTTGCCTGTGGAATTCAATGTTGAAGGAGCTTCAGGTGGAATATTGAATAACTAGGCTGTAAATAACTACTAACACACGTGATAATACCAGTAAGTAGACATGTTGCTTCAAAAGAGGACAGGTGTCTGTGATGCAGATGCAGCAATAATTGTCTCATTCTCCACCTTTTTTCCAGCATTTAGGACTTTCCTCTCCTCATGGATGTTCCTCATGGAAACAGTTAATAAATTCTCAGTCTGATGTAGGTTGGCAAATGCTCTTTATATACATGAACCTGGAGTTACAACATATAGGAAGCGGAAACATGAATCAAGTTCTTCTCACAAAAGGAATCTGGGAGAACTCAAAGAAAATACTTCATTTGTTAGAACTGGTCTAAATAATTTGTTCTTAAGACTATAGAAAACACCAGGGTCCAGCCATAGCTACTGAGAAGTTATAGAGAGGTTTTTGTCGTATGACAGTATTGTCAAAGGTGAAAAAAAATTCTTAATGTTCTTGTATTTTTCAATGCCAAATCATTTATCATGTATTAAAGTGGAGTCTGCAAATGTTATTCAAACTAAGAAAGCTCTTCCTAGTTAGAATCCTTCATTTAAGAAATCTCCCTGAATCCTGAAGGGTGTTTCTTCCAGACAGCTTAGACTGAACCCAGGACCTACCACTTCACCTGCTACCTGTCGGTGCTTTAATCATGTCAGGACAGTCAAGAGTGGCTTTACCCCAGACAGGTACATTTCCACACCCAAGCCCAGACACCTGCCAGACCTCTTGGAAAAGCCTGAATAATCCTCAACGGATTCTGCCTGGATGAAAATGACTGGAAAAAGCCTTCTGAGAGGTGGTTACGCTGGCTCTTTGCCTGCGGGAATCACAAACTCAGAGGTAGTCAGAGACTTTTCATGACTGGTGGAAGAAGTCTGATGCAGTGTCTGGCTCGGAATTAGAAGATGGTGTTTAGACCATCCCCTTAGAAAATAAAGCTTTTGTATTTTTAACAGATATTCCGNAACCACTAAGATTCTGTGATTCTGTGATTCTGTGATATTTATGTCAACTTAAATAAACAAAGCAGACATTTTGTGATGGCTTATTAGTCTCCTGACTTATTCTCCAAAACATGAGGTACAGTCATAAACTCACAGCTCAGGCCTCTTTTCATTCAGTACTCTCATCTTCATTGGTCTGCCCACTCATGCTCTTTCCTCCTTCCCTTGCTGGGAGACTGCCATCGTTGGTGCACAAGGAGGCAAGTAGTAAATCCTTACAAAGCAGCCTGCAATATATCAGTCTTCTAATAGTCACAGCAGGAAAAGGGTTCTTCAGTTTGGGTGCAAAATTGTGGAAAGGAATGAAAATAAATCACATTTTATTTGCCAAGGGGCAAAATTTTGCCTGCAAGTCACTGGCCCTGAACTGATGATTTATGGAGGGCAGGCATGAAGTGATATAGTCCTTGAACCAAGACTTGTTGGCCCCTAGAGTCTCAAAGGTGAAGGCCAATAAATGGCCATCTTCTAAGATCTCCATTTGATGACTTTGCTGACAGGCATAAGCATCCCACAGAAGCCATACAGGCAACAGTTCCCTGGACAACTGCTGGCAAGTGCAGTCTTTTATGAGTTGTTCATTAAATTCATTTCCACTGATGAGAGACAGCCATTACTTCTCCTTTCTCGCAATGTTAGCAAATAAACTTTGTTATTCCTATTTCCATCTTCCCGATGGTTCACAGCCACTTCGTGAAGCAGATCTCCCCTGCTGTGAACGTGTACCTCGGGCATGACCCTCATCCAAGGCAGATCCGGGAAAAACAGCTGTTAAAATGAGAGATGCTTTCCGTACTGGCAAGCTGCACTTTCCCCTGCAGCTCCTTCTCTCTCCCAGGGATCGTCCCATGTGTTTCTCAGGTCAGCCAAGGCTCTTCCACCTCTTCCTCCTGCTCATCCTCACATCTGGATGCATGCACACATGGCTCTTGATACCTTCCCAGAAAGCTGAGTTTCAGTGAGTCCAGTTTTAACATATGCTGCTGGACACTCAGAGCACTGCTGGCCGCCTTTCTGGAAGAAAGCACCCCGCCAAAACCCAAATCCATATGGATCATGTAAAGGACAGTAGAAGTTTTACCTTGTTGAGGTTTTGTTCTAGAGGGCTTGTTCCTTTGGAAGAATTATTCAGTGACATCTTATAGGCAGGAAGGAGCTGCCTGCATCACTGATCGTTATTAGACATCAGCTTTGCTGTCTGTCCTGAGACAATAATCTGTAACAATACAACAGGGAGGGTCACCTGAACTACCCCAAACAAGAAATACCACTGTCTACTGGAGTTTTTGCTATGAGTGTTGGTCCCAGAGGACTGACTGTACGCAGGTCAGCAATTATTTGCAGCAACACTTTGCAAATGAGGAATGAGGGTGGTTGTACATTTGGGGTAGGATGGGTGGGATGTCATCAGAGTCCTGCACCCAAAGGGAATGGGTGAGAAGATCAGTCCCCCTCCTTTGTCTAACCCTGTCTCTATTAACAAATTGCAGTTACTTTACAGCCCCCTCTATCTACCCTGCTGATCCTTCCCACCTTCCACTAAACCTCCCAGTTGCATCACTACCTGCCCCTCAGAATTTCTTTTACAAGAAATCAGAACATTTTCATGTCTAAATGTTGATTTCCAAATGTTGGATTATTTCAAGAAAGTAAATGTATATACACGTTTTCTCATTAGAGAAAGAAAAAGGTAACAATCAACTTCTAAATGCCATGCACAGTTGCTATTCTAATTCAAGCACAGCGTGTAATACATGTGACTGTGGTAGGCTATAACATTATAAATGACACCCCCTTGGTGATGGAGACAAATCAGATTATGTGTGAGTAGGTTATTGATTGTGCTTAGATTTCTTAATCTCTTAAATCAATGAAAGAAGAGTAGATAACAGAGAGAATGTGTGCTTGGAGAGCAAAGCTTCTTTTAATGCTGATTTTTTAATGAGAATTTTTTAATACTTAGTAATATCTTATCTGGAAAAACACTTGGCCATCTTGAAGTATAGGTTGCTATTTATTACCAAGATGCCTCAATTTAGATTGCTCTCTCAGTGTTTACACTAGACATCCATCCTGATTTACCTCTTGTAGAGTTAATGAAAACATGTTATGCAGTTTTATTAAAGAAAATAAAGTTTTCAATTGACTGCCTTTGAAACAGTACAACAAATTCTGAGGAGATTAGCATAAGGATTAAACATACAGATTTTGTTGCAGGAGTTGTTTTCATGAATACAGTCTTAATTGATTGTAGCAAAACAAATACGCACTTTGGTAATGCACGCTGAGTCTCCAATTCAGCATTATTTTAATTAAGTCTTTTGAATGATGAATTTCAATACAGCAGATGTTCTTGAGTATTCAGGTATATAAATATAACCGGCGTCGGTATCTGATAAGCCAACAATTTGAGAGTTTAAGCACATATGAAACTGAGCCAATTGTTGAGAGTTGAAAATGGAAGGAATTAGCTAAACTGCTGCTTGCACCTGTTTTGAATTATGATGTTGTTCCCTTCATGCTAACCTCGGGGGAAAGAAAGAAAGAAAAAGTCTTGTGTGCAATGCCAGAACATGGGGAAGGAGACGTGTTCACTCCCCATTTGCAGTTTCTCATTAACCAATTGCAACAGCTGAACCTTGGGAAGAGGGAATTTCAGTACTTTGCACACACTGGGTATTTTATTCAACAGATAGATCTCTCTTCACGGCACAGGCACTTCATTACAGAATTGAAGGTGAATAAAAAAGTGTCAAACCCTGTGATCAAATAATTTTAAGGTTGAACTTATGTCTCCTTGTGAATAAAGGAGTACACTAGGCAGTCGTTTGCGTTTCAAATAGTATCTGATTTGACAGGAAGTGCCTAATGAATCTAAAAATATTTTATGTCAGTTTGAATTTAAATGGGATCATAAACATTATTGGTCTTCAAAGTATTTGGGTGTGCTCTCATTAAATTTTCTCATAAATTTCTTTCTCAGGCTTACAATCAGTGGATACACCCCAATGCATGGAGTTCTTGTGCCTCAGCACCAGGTTGTTCAGAGTCATCATCGTTTTGCTGCAGGAAACGTATTGATAAATGAACTTGGCTTTCTTCAGTCACTTGACATTTTTCTTGTTTTATTGTTCTCTACCTCTACAAACATACGACCAGAAAAGCCCTCCCTGTTTTGAATGTGTCCAGACTCCCATGGAAAAGCAGCAAAGCCTCTCAGCCATATGTGAGAGACTGAGGAAAGACAAGGGTGAAAAGGAACTCAAAAGGCACTCGGGTCTCCTGCTGAATAACATCTGCTTTCAGAGAGTACTTCTCTATCTGGAGAACTTTTAGGCACTGAGACTTAAGCAGAGGTGATTTCAAGTCACCAGTCAATGCAGCGATTTGTGGGGCAAAAATGACATCTCACATTTATCAGAGTTGAACACCACAGTGAAAGTATGTGAGAAGGAAAATTGAGAAGGATGCTGTATCTGAGTCATTTTAGGAAGACAGGATGTTGTTGTCAGAATTTAGGCTGAGTTATATGCATTTGTTCACAGGTGCTTGATCTGACATCTAAAATGTGACATCAAGAACAGGCAACCTGAGGGCACAGATCATGATGAAGAAAGTCACCTCAGCTGGCACCAGCACTGCCGCATTGCCCAACCAAATTTCTGTGAGCCCAGCATTGCCTGTGAGATGTCACATGCACCCCACGTGAACTCTGGATACTGACCCTATTACTCTTTCTACTTCAGTTTCAGAGCCACAAATTTATTCTGGGGGAAGCCTGAATATTTTCATAGTCAGAAGCAGTGTCAGCCCCTTCCACTCCATTCAGTACCCTCGGATTTACAGATTAATACACATCTTCAATATTTCACTAGAAACACATCACCTTCCTTTTTTATATTACATCCTTTAGGATGAATTTTGGGGCCAGTTCTAAGCGTGTCTGAAAATCTCATTTTCCATTACTTACTTTTACACTTTTCTCCCTCCTTTTGTCCCTTTCATTCTCATCCCTGAGCTTTGTTAGCTCTGGAAGCCAAAGACAGCCATCCATCACAGGTTATTTGACATGAAGGCGATTCACAGTCTCTCAGCTCCTGGTGTGTGGACAAGTGTGTTGGAGTATGACCTAACATTTAAATAATGATTCACTGTTGAATATTATGAGAAATCGGCTGACAATTTCAAGGTAATGCCCTTTCAGAGATATACAGCATTAATTCTTTACTACCACATGACTGTATGTTCACTTGGAGGATCTTAAATAAAGTTTACACTTTGCAATTAATTTAGTGAAATTCTGAGTTAAATGACTTGCTATAAAAATATTAAACATATTATAACTGTCTGGCCATGGTCTTCTAAATGGAAGGGAGGTTTAATTATTTTAGAAGAGAAATATAAACAGTGTCATGATTTAACCACTGCTCAATTTAATATAACTTCTGCCTAATTTTACAAATCATTATTTATACAGTTAACATGCATAAAAAATTAATAAATGACCTCCATAATATCACTTTTGGTATAGTTAGCAATGTAGGCAATTATTACAGTAATGTTGAAAAAATCCACCAGGGAAATCTGTACTTGCTTTTCAAACTCAAGAATCATGGAAAGGGGAAGAGAATGGAAAGAAATAAACATACAAAAAAGAGGTTCACTGGGCAAATCTTAGCCATGAAATCAGTCTTGCTTTGCTCCTACAAAAAGAGGGCGTAGAATTTGAAATCAAAGCTTTGAGACAGTGAGGCACTTGCAAGCAGAGTGAAGCTTTCTGTCACCTTAGTGCCTTCACCAAGTGCAGCTCCAGGATGAAATGACAGCAGGAATGTGCTCCTGGCCAGCTTGCTGCACTTCTAGTGGTGAAGCTTCCTGGGGCACCAAGAACTCTGGCCAAAACCCAGTCCAAACAATAGTGCTACGAAGTGTCTTATGCAGAGGGGAGCACTAGAGACCATCAAATGCTCTTTCTGTCTGGGAAGTTTCCATCAGGAGCCATTTGGCATCCCCAGAGAAGTGCAGGCAGGACACAGGAAGGACCGGGCTGCAGATACAGAAACTATTGCTCTCTATTACCATATTCCACATATTCCAGTGGTTTCAACCTGTGGTTCTTGGGTTACTTCTAAGGGACCAAGGTCTAAGGTAGCAGTTTTACATAGGTTCTGAATCCCCTCAGTTCTTATTCTGTCTCCCAGTAGTGCAGGGATCCATTGGGTGAGCATGCAAAGTTGTATGCAGCAATGCATCCAAAGTGCAGCCTGCCTGTTTGCAGAGGCTGTATGGGACAGGAATGCTTTAACAGTGGCTTTAACAGCCCACTGATAGGGCCAGATACCTCAAAACAGTATGGAGGAAGTCTCAGCCCTCTTGAAATTAGTGGGACTTTCAGTAAGTGTGACTTTCACACTTTCAATGTGTCCCTCAAATTTTGCTCTGAAATGCACACTAGATATTCAAATAGAGTGACTTTTCAAGTATTTGAAAAGTCATTTAAAACCTTGGCATCTCCTGGCAAAATACTGGCTTCCCTTCCTTCCTTCTTGCTGACTTTTTATACTTGCACACCCTGCTGATTTACATCTGGAAGTGTTAGCTGCGACATTTGGAGGCACCCACTGTATGGTAATTACTTAATTCCTTTCCAGAAAGAAAGGAAGGAGGCAAGCAGGACTGCCCGCAGATAACATTTTGAATGTTTCATTACAGCAACACGCCCAAGTGATCTGATTCCATCCTTATTCCCAACAAGAAATAGAGAAAGAGAAGGGGAGAAACTTGTTCTACTTTCTTCTGAAGCAAGATGTAAAATACAAACGATCAGAAGTGGGTACTGAGATACCACAGGAGCTGCTTCAATACCACAGCGCTTCAAAGATGCCTGTTTGTCAGAGCCCTAGGTGGTACTTCTCTCCGTTTGCAGGATGAACCTCAGCCAATAAAACAACTGTGCAGCACTCTTTTTCTCCTTTATTAAAAGGCTTCTGGCAGATAATGGAAAATTATCTCTTCAGATGCTGCAGAGGGGTTTTATTGCACTAGACAATATAATAAAAGATATTCACTCTTCTATAAAATTATTGAGGGTATTTTTTAAATAGTCTTTCGGAAGGTCAGCAGGGTGAGTCCCCAAACATCCCTCAACAATGTTATATGCAGATTCACTTCCAAGTCATTTTAAGAAAAGGAAAGGCTCTCCACACCCATTAATATATAAGAGATTCAAACTATTTCCTGGGGAAAAAAAGTCAACGCTGTTCTTTGGCCTCTAACCTGTATCTTTCTGCTATGTAGAATATTTTGTTGGCTGAGTGAGCTGAACAGACTTGCTGAGCTGTCACAGGACCCAGAGCATCAAGGAGGCATGGGGACCAGGGAAAGAAGAAGGATGGGGGCAAGCAGGGAGGTAGCCAGCTGCAGGGAATCTCGTCTAGATGCTTTGCCATTGGTTTTTATGAAGGCTCAGAGTGTCAGGGAGAGATGTGGAGAAGGGCTGAAGTCCAAAAATTTCCCAGATCCACATGGAGAAAAACAAATCATGAAAGTCCCCAATTCCTCTATTTTCTCTCCCTTTCCTGATATTAACTTCCCAGATCCACTCAGCTGTATTCCTCTTCACTGTTTCATTACTGAAGGCAGCTGAGAAAACCAAGCAGCACTTGCAAATGTGGATTACTGAGATTCATCAGGGCTTTGCTTTAGTTTATCAGGACCTCTGACACATGCTGGGATGTGCCAATTAAGATGCTGTTATTATTCTTAATGGCACCTAGCAATGAAATACCATGATATGCTGCCCACATTCCTATGTACACACAGGACAAAGAGCATTTTCTTTTATAAAACTACTGTGAACATCCTGGGTTATCAACAGAAGAAATTTATGCAGCAAAAAGCCTGTCCTGAGCCTGGAAAACCACAGCTCTCTGTGGTTGCTCTCTCTATGCAAGCTTGTATTTCAGCAGAAGGAGATGCACTATGATTTAGTGAACTGCCTGTTCTCTGGTAAGACCAATATCTCTTTATATTTCAAGTTCAAGGGGGGGCATTTGATCATGGCAGTTTGTTGGTACTATGTAACAAACCAGCTTAACATGAAACACTCTTTCCTTGCACCTCCTGTCTCTCACGCTTCCCAGCACTAATTAGTGAAGTCTGACACCAAATCCAGAATCCAGCATGTTTGGGAGACTTGGAACTCAGCTCAGCTCCACATTTTGCAATGAGTCTCTCACATCTCGAATAGCTCAAAGCAGAACCACAGATCTTAACCTTTAAGCTTTGGCATGTTTTAAATCCAGGTCTTGACCAGCATGCCAAGACTGTGAATCAAATGAATCATGTATGAAGCACAGCTTGAGAAACTAAGTACGTGTTGTTAAGGTTATTAGGACTCCTTCAAATCACTTGAGAGCCAGAGGCTTTCTGGGTTCATCATATTACATGAAACGTGCCCAAAAAGTGCCAGCTAGACATACTCGCTCTGGACTATCACTGTACAGCTATTTTGTAGCTGAGTATCTTATTCTTTTATTAGCCCCAACAGTGAGATTTTTGTGCTATTCCACATAAAAGAGATTAATACCACAACCAAATATCAACCTGGCCTCAGAAACAGTATTTTGAGAGCTTCCAAGATCACTGCTATAGAAAGATGGTATCCTATCTTTAGAATATACAAAATACCACAGTGACAAATCACCCTTCTCTGGTATGGTCTTGGTATACGTCTTAGTTGTCTTTTATGTGTTATCAGATATTGACAGAAATGAAGTCTCTGTGTGGGTAGAGAATGGGTTGCAGTACCATCTGCTTTAATTTGTTGTTGTTGTTGTTGTTGTTTATGCCTTGGCTGCTTCTAAGAGCAAGAGATTGAGTTAGTTGACCCAAGTAGTCCCTTCCAGTTCCATGTACTTTATTAGAAAGTTCTCCCTAACCCATGTGTCATGAAGGAGCCATTTGTTTCAGGAGTGCTCTTCCCAAGGACACAGCTATTTTCTGCCTAAACTTTGCTATAGTTTGATTTTTAATTTTTTTTTTTTTTAATTATGATATCTCCATGTGTGGAAAAACAGATTTTCTGTTCAATCAAGGTGCTTGTACTTGTTCCCTCTGCAGCTGACTTGAAATCTTTGGCTTGCATAGGCTGCTGATCAGTGACCACATAGCTTGGTATTTCTAAGAAGGCAAAATTGGCTGTTGTATAAAAACCCACAAGAGAGTCCACAGAATAGGTCATTGCATGTATATGTGCCTACTGGCATGTGAATTCAGCTTTGCCTGCACATGCAAGTGCGAGGATTTGCAGACAGAAGGAATGCAGGAGCCTTTGGGGTACAACTGTCCTATTTTCATCTTCTTTTGCTACCAGTCTGGCCAAGACTTGAACTTAGGAATAAGCAATGAAGGTTACGAGCAGTGAAGCATCCTCTCTCCTATATTAAAATCACTTCTGCCTTATCTTGTCAAAGTTGTGTAATTTGTATCATCATGTCACCAGCCAAGCCACAAACAGACCTTCCAAACTATGAGCTCAGCCCACAAATCACACTCATTAAGGCTTCAAACTTTTGCAGAGTACAAATAAGGAACTTTCTAACTTCACTTATGCCTCTATAGGAAACCTCTACAATTCAGTCATTGTTCCAAAAGCTATCTCAGGCAGATTTACAGAAGTTGGCACCTCTGCTATCATAAATGAATCACCGAGGATAACATCTTTATTACGTTTGTACATCTTGGCTCTAAAATAGCAGTGCTATGTGTAAAATCAAGGTCTTTGAGGGCAATAGAAGTGTTTACACTGAGTTCTGCATGATCCAAGAGGACAAGGGTGATCATAACACCAATAATGTGTTTCAGCAATAGCAAAATAAAAAGGAGTGTTAATCTTTAGAAGCACGCTTGGCTTGTACCTTCCCAGTCAAAACATTACAAATTTGATGTTTTATTAAATAGGTTTCTGCAGGGGACAATGCTGTGCTGCCTATTAGGAATGAAATATGAGTGCAAAACAAGAAAGCTTAGTACAAGTTAAAGTCTGCAAATTCTCACTTGCCTAGTAGGAAAGGTTAGTTAGACAATGATAAGTCTAAAGACTGATTAGGTGCGTAATCATGGTGTTATTATGTTAATGGATTTGTTTGTTGTCGTTTTATCAACAAAAGATTAAGCTAATCCCCACATGAAAGCTAGAGGTGAAACTGTCCACCGGAGAAGGGTTTTGGGTAGCAAATCTATGTATTATCATCACCTCTTTGTGAAGCAATTACTGGTGTACTGGATGCTTTTCTCTCAGTTCTCACAGGTGGCAAAACCACAGACGCTGCTGAGCAGTTTTGCTTACAGTTAGTGTTGCTCCTTGGACTGACTTGGTCTAAGAAGGCAGCTTATTTCATTACAGCTGAATTCACCAGTTAAACCACTGACCAGAGCAGTGGGGAACACCTTCTCACACAGAAAAGTGTCTTTGGCTAAAGAAGTAGCCTGGGGATATGTAAGGTTTTTTTGTAATATTTCCAAGTCTGGAATCTCTTATAAGTGTGGCCCACTTCTGCTGGACTTGATTAAACTTTATGTCTGGGCACATTTCAAACACACGCTGCCTGGGAGCCAGGCGTCTCTCTGCTGTGCCGTTCTGCTGCCAGCAGCCCCGTTTTCCAGGCTGCTGTGCTCAAATCTGAGCCTCCTAAAAACCAGGCAAGTAGTTCATAGAATCATAGAATGGTTAGAGTTGGAAGGGACCTTAAAGATCATCAAGTTCCAACCCCCCTGCCATGGGCAGGGACACCTCCCACTAGACCAGGTTCCTCAAAGCCCCATCCAGTCTGGCCTTCCAGGGATGGTGCATCCACAGCTTCTCTGGGTAACCTGTTCCAGTGTCTCACCACCCCCACAGTAAAGAGCTTCTTCCTAGTATCTAATCTAAATCTCCCCTCTTCCAATTTAAAGCCATTACCCCTTGTCCTGTCACTACACTTCCTGACAAAGAGTCCCTCTCCAGCTCTCCTCTTTGGATACTGGAAGGCTGCTATAAGGTCTCCCTGGAGCCTTCTCTTCTCCAGGCTGAAAATTCCTAGGTCACTCAGTGCGTCTTCATAGGAGAGGTGCTCCAGCCCTCTGATCATCTTCATGGCCCTCCACTGGACCCATTTGTACAGGTGCATGTCCTTTCCATGTTGAGGACCCCAGAGCTGGACACAGTACTCCAGGTGGGGTCTCACAAGTGCAGAGTAGAGGGGTAGAATCACCTCCCGTGACTCACTGACCACGCTTCTTTTGATGCAGCCCAGGATGGGGTTGGCTTTCTGGGCTGCCAGTGCACACTGCCAGCTCATGTTGAGCTTCTCATCCAGCATCACTCCCAAGTCCTTCTCCTCAGGGCTGCTCTCCAGCCATTCTCCACCCAACCTGTGTATTTACTTGGGATTGCCACATCCCAGGTGCAGACCCTGTGCTTGACTTGGTTGAACTTCATGTGATTTGCACTACCCCATATCTCCAGCCTGTCCTGGTCCCTCTGGGTGGCATCCCTTCCCTCCAGCGTGTCAACCGCGGTGGGTGGGTAGAAGGTATTTGTGATGAATTGCCTCTGCCATAGCAGATAACTTTGAGGCTGATAACTCAATCATGTTTGTGTAAAAAGATGCACCAGGCCAGGAGGAGGGGAAAAAAATGTAGTTTACAATGTTTCAAACATTGATGTCTTGTGCCTGTTCTACCTTGATATGATCCACTGGGATTCCTCAAGGGTTTGTATTTTTTTTCTTTGGGGTCTTTTTTTTAAAGATGTATGCCCTGCAGAACACTTCCCACAGAGTTCTGGTTAAGCCCAGCCAGGCGGAGTATGGGATATTTCAGTCCACAATGACATAAAATGGTATGACAAACATGGGTTTGCAGCGGGGGTTGTCCAGTTACCACTCCGGTTGCCCAAAGGAACTGAAGGAAGGCTTGGGCTCTCTGGCTGTGTAAACACTCATAGCTTTCTTGAAATCAATACAGTGCCATATTTTGCAAGATCTGGATCTGATTCTCTATTCTTACAGACTAGACATCAAAACAGCCTCTCACATAACAGTGTCTAGCTGTGGTCATGGATATTTGACAGAAAGTATCCTGTCACTGAAATGGAGTTTTCCTATAGTAATACTTTGCCATTTTATTCTAGGAAAATAATAATAAAAAAAAAAAAAAAACCACCAAAAACACCACCATATTTGTGCAGATTTTCCCTTTTCCATTTAGACATATTTTAGAACGTTTCAATTTCAAAGTGTCTTATATTTTATTTTGCAAAAAAAAAAAAGTCTTAGTCTATAGAATTTTTTTCTCTAAAAGAAGAGAAACATGCACTTGTAAATGAAGGAAATATCAAGATTTCAGCTGGCCCCTTACAGAATTCTAGCTCATACTGAAGATCTCATCTATGTATCATGATATGAAAGAGTAACAGACCTATATGGAGAAAACAAACACTGAAATAAGCATGAAGCTAATTATGTTACCTCAGTGGGATGTAAATGTGCTTAATTTTAAGTATGCTATCTTCGGTCTTTGCTGAATAGGCAAACTCAATAACTTGATGATATCTGCAAGCTCTAAATAAAGTAACAACAGCAGCAACACGCTGAAAGAGGGAGTAAAAGCATCACTGGGATCCACCAAAATGTGTGTGCTATCACTGAAGCAGTGGTCCCAGCCACAGTATGTATCTTTATTCCATTTCAGTGACAGTAAAAGCTTGAGTGACTCACAGTTTAATGCACACGGGCATTTAGCACAGAACTCTCCTTCCTGACCTTAACTTTCAATCTGTTTCCAGTTTACTTTCATGTCCTTATTATGAAGTTCTTTTTAGTCCAAGCTGGAACACAATTTGGGCTTGGACTGGGTAGCTTTTTTCTGGTTTCAATTTAAACTCTTGTATCAGTTCTATCCCCATGTAAGAATACCAGATCTTCAGAGACTGAGAGTTGAACTCTGGCTGCCAAACTTGTGGAAGGTGGACAGGGAGATTGTATGGTTGGGTCTGTCGCCAGGGCAAGCCATTCCCAGACCTCTGGGGAAACTGTGAAGAACAATGCCAAGTGCAATATCGCTTTTAGTCATCATAATTGTATTTATAAAGCCACCAGGCCACCTGCCCAAGTGCTCAAGTTGCTGCTCAGACGATTAAAATACAGTAGCCAGGTCATAAAATATGCATTAGAAGAACCAGACAAAGTGTTAACGTGTGGCATGGAAAGGGAGCAAGCCTCACCCTTGAACAAACAGAAGCAAACACAAAACTTATAGACTGCCCCAAATCTGGCAGCATCACTGTTGTAGGACAGGGGATGCCAAATCAAAGGGTGAATTGGAGCTGTGGCTGAGCAGGTCAGTCTCAGTCTCTGGCTCTCAGATGGTCTCCTCCAGGAGCTGCTAGCCCCTGGCACTGGTTCAGGGCTGTCCTTGAACAGCAGCTTTGACCATCGGTGGTCTGCACTGCCTTTGGTGACTCACTGTGAAAGGTCTCTTGACATCCCCCTTACCCTCACTACAAATAGTCTTGGAGGATATATATCCTACTCTACTGTAAAATGATAACATCTGATCTTTCTCCCCAGTCACTATAGTTACCTTTTCATCTGAAGGAAATCGTTCTGCGCAGGGATTTTATGTGATTTTATTTGTTTCAAAGGAAACTCAATCAGGACTAAGCACTGATTCAATTCTGAACTCAGCCACATCTTTCCTGCAGCTCATTAGTAGCCTGTGAGATATATGGAGGCGTTTCTTTCTCTGTACCTTTAGTAACAGAAAGCCTTAACCGTACTGTGAAGTCTTCATGCATTTTCACGATCTTCCACTAGGTGCCTTAAGTGCAGGAAAAGTTGTTCAGCAAGCAGCACCTTACCTTTTCCTGAGCAGCTAAGTGACTGGTTTATGCAGAATATGTCCTCTTAATAGCCCCAGACTTACAGCAAGGTTAGAATTGGCAATACCTCCTTGCAGACAGAGCAAAAAAAAAGAGCTTTCTATGTTACAAGCAGTAGCCCATGTAGGAAATCTGAAAATAGATTTAATACAAAACAACACAACATTAAAACAATTGTTAGGTATTTTGAATGTGTTACTTTCTGGGAGCATTAATGCACAATTCTGAAAAAAAAAAAATTCTTGGAACAAGGGAGATCTGCTCTGGTTTTGCAGGCTGATGGGATCTTAAGAAGGAAAAGGAATATGAATAATTAAATATAACTAGGAATGCTCATTATTTATGGCAGTAAGTGGGAATCTTCCTGGCCAAAAATAAATAGCATTCATTTAAAGGAAAGAAGCATCTTATCATAGCTAAAAATGAAAAACAAATTATAAAAGTGACTCTACATGGAAGAGGACTATTCTTGGATAGAGTGTGACTCAGAGGGCCATTCTCTGCCATTGCCTGATGTCCTTTGCTTTGGCAAACCCAGGAGGGGTTGTCTGGAAATTTCAGTTGCATCAGGAATTCTTCAGGTGGCCCTTGCTCGGTTTGACATGTAAAGATGAAACCAGACCCACTGTCTCCACACTTGTCCTCCTCCAGGAAGAGGGAGTGAGGGGATGCCAAAGCACCAAAACTGTGCTGGCAACATAATCCCTGGAGTCCAACTGAGTCTGGCATGACCTACAGCTCCCCCGAGGCTTCTCTAATACCCGTAGCCAACTCCCTCAACACTTTCTTACCTTGGTGTCACTCACTTCTGGTGCTATGCCAATAAATCAGTCCTAGGAAAAGGCATGTNGGGAGGGAAACGATACGATACACATTTTGCATAAAAGAAAGTCAAAATAAAGCATTTTGGTTTTCTACCCAGGTAGAAATGCTTTGTTTCATGGTAGCACCACAACGAGCTTGGCCCAGGAGACCACAGGGATAGGATCACAAAACACCAGTGCAGCAGCAGCAAAGTATCTCCATAATTGAAGTGAGTCCTACTTATACCCTCCAACCAGCTGTTTCCACCTTTCCAAACTAGATCACTCTCAGGGTGGAGTAGTGACCTTCCTCCTACATCTTATTTGATGACTGCATTCTTGATATGTATCTATACCATCCCATTTGAACTCCATGGGAAGTTTCTTAATATGTTAAAATGTACCTTTTAAAAATCCTCTGTAGCCCATGTCTTTTACTGAAGACAATATCCTGAAGCAGGATGAGACTTCCCAGTAGAGATGATCTGTTCCTGAGCATAGAGCTTTCAGGCAAGCATTTACTGACAACCTGAAAACCCTTGGTGTAAATTGCTACCAGCTCTGATCTTACCCATTTATATCAAGGACACCAATAGTGCACACCTGGATCATACACATGATTGTTCCACATCTGCGATTTATAGTTACTGGAAAGACCAGCCCTTCTGCTTGTAGCTGAATAATACACTCACAGGTCAAAAATTAGATACTTAACCCTTACCCTCAAAATACAAATACAGGGAATACAAAAATATACACACACAAAAAAAAAAAAAAAGAGACGGTACTTCTGTCATATACTATCTTGTTTTTTATAAACCTAAATTTAACATGATTGATAGCGTCACTGTAGAAGGTAGAATTGGAATGTTCAGCCAGCTTGCCTACCTTTCTGTTAAAAATAAGATCAAAGCAAAACAAAAAGCCAGGTAGATTAATCTTATTTCACCAGAAAATGATATGAATGACGTGTGTTTTACACTTTTACCTTTTTATTTGCATGATTATCTCCTGTACTTCATTGTACAAAACTGCTCTTGTTTTTTATCATGATGTTGATAACTATTGTTTTCATATTCAAGGCTCTTCTTCTCTTGTAGGTTGCTTTCCTCAAGTTGCCCTCAGCACCATCAATATAGTAATGGAATGCAATATTTGGACCCTCAGAAATGGAAACTCTAATTTAGATCTTGCCCTGGAAGAAAAGAAAATAAATCCCAAATCTGTAGGCATTCTTCTGAGTCTCTTCCTCTATCACAAATAAAGAACCACTTGAGGATATTCATATATATGCACATCTGTTCACTCCTCCACTTTATTATGCATAATACAAATTACTGAAAAAATTCCAATTTCTGTGACTCAAGTAGATCTTTTTTTTTTTTTTTTTGAACCTCTGTCAAATTGTAGGTGGACTGTATTGTGGCATTTTCATTTGCAGTGTGCAAAGCATAGAATCATGTTGAATAGAGAACTGAATTAAAACCACAAGTTTCTACTTGATATTATAATCAAAATTGCAATAGTGAAACATTGGAGCCCATAGAGTTGTTGGGCCATCTCAGTCCGTGGAGGTTTTCTAGACCCATTTTGGACCAAGCCCTGAATAGTCCAGTCTTATCTCAGAGCTAACTCTGCTTTAAGCAAGAGACAGGACTAGAATCCTTGCCAACCTGGATTTTTCTACAGTCCTGTAATACCAGATAGTTGAAAAGTGTTTCAAACAAGTTGTGGAAACCGGTAAACAAAGGAGACGGAGGTGAAAAAGAAAATATGTGGAAGATTGTTTAAATACTGCTTTAAATAGGAAGTGATTCAATACATCATGACAACCAGGTGCCACCAATACCCAGGGGCGCCACCAATACCCAGGGGTGCCACTTATTGCTTACACTTGGACAGGAAGTTGTTTGCACAAATGTTTTTGTAAATAAGAGGAAAAATTATGCAAATGAAAAAATGCAGAGTATTATTATATAAATACTTGGAATTGGAAACACAAATCTTAGCAACAGAGGAACAACAACTTCCAAACTAGAAATGATGATCATTCTAGGATTATTCAGATCATTTCCATGGTTATTAAACTGCTTCTTTTTTCTCAGAGATAATTCCATATAACTATTAGGATGGTAGACATACACGAAACTGCATCTGCCATTACCCTAAGCAACTCAATTGTTTGTTTTTCAACTACAAAAGTGGTAAAGAAACTGTACAAGTATTCCTTAACGTAATTTACTATCCTACCACCATCTGCTACATTTGGCACTGCATGTGTAGCTGAAAACCCTTTTATAAGTGTGCCCTGAACCAGGAATCTGATTCAGACCAGAACCAATTAGCGTTCCCAGCCTCCCTCAAAGCACACAGAAACAGAAGCGCAGGCACTAATTGTGCTTGCATTTCACAAGTGTCTGTGTTTTGCGAGTTTAAATGTGTTGAGGAATCTGTTTTAGCACATAGCACCTCTGCCTGATGCTGCAAATCACCGATGCCAGTAATGAGAGGCACGAGGAACAGAGTGAACTGAGACACGTGGGGACAGCACAGCTTCTCGCCTGTGACCCATGGCTGAGGATGGAGCAGCAGCTCCATGGCAATAGGAATCCCTGTGTTGTGCACATATGTTGCCCATTGCTGCAAATGAACATGAGCCAGATCTCAGGTGAACACTAAAGAGCTCATTTAGGATTCAAGGCTGGATCTCCAGCTGCTGCAAATCAGCATGGCTCTTGTGTTTCCTGTGGCTCTGCAGCCTCCACCTCAGCAATCCCCTCCTGGATAGTAGGGTCTTGCCTGTTTCTGCTCTGCTCCATGGAGCACTCAGCAGCTATGGCCTGCTGATGGCACCTGGGATTTTACAAAATCTGTGAAGCACGCTTTTGGCAAGTTCTTCCAGTGAAACCTAAAGTGAAAGAAACATGAATATGCAGCCACAAATTCAGTCCAGCTCCAGCAGTCTTCTGAGTGGTTTGTGAAGGGAGCTGAAAAATTTGGTGTGGTCATTTTACATAAAATAATATTGCCCGCTTTCTCAGACAGATGTTGGGAAACCTCTCCTGCAGATTTGCAAAGCATTCATTAAGTGATTCCAAGAAATCTTGCTATATTTGCAGTAGAAAACTGTAACTCGAAGAACGGTTCAGCTTGGAAGGGACCTTAAAAATCATCTAGTATCAATCCCCCTGCCATGGGCATGGACACTACCCACTAGACGAGATTGCTCAAAACCCCATCCAGCCTGGCCTTGAACACCTCATGGGAAGCCCAGACTCCTTTGGATGAGACCAATAGCAGACTGAACATGTACAGGAGGTCACTGGTAACATGGAGATGAATTGATATTCATTGATGAAAATCAATGAATATCAATGTCATAATTTTTTATTAATCTACTTTGACAGATGTGCATTTTTTTTTTTTCAGTTCTGCCTTACAGTGACTTATCACCTGTGAAAAAGCTTTAGAGTTCTGCCAATTTATTCATTAAGCCTGGGAACTACACCACTTTATGAGAAGTGACTATCTGGCACTAGGAGAAGAAGAAAGGGGATATCATCATTGGAAAGAAAAAAGAACACGCAGACCTCCCATTTAACAAACAGAGGTAGAGCAGGTAGCCAGGATCTTCCTCAGTTACTGATGCTAAAGGAGAAGAATACAAAGAGCAACAGTGATCAAGCCTGAAAAGACCAGAGTCAAAAAAAAAAAAATTATAATAAAGAAAAGATGTATTCACCTGCTTAGGAAAAGGTATTGACAACAGAGGGCAGTCTAATAGACGAGGTGATTAAAGTGAGAATTGTCACAGTGAAGTAGATAATGCACAGTGGGCTGTTGGAGAGGGAGGAGAGGTAACAGATGTATGAGGGATTATGATCTAGCCAAAATAACTACAAAGCTCATACACAAATGCTTGAAGAACCTTATGCAAAGAGTAGTTATCAATAGTCTGCTGTCAAACTGGAAGGTCACATCACGCGACCCCCATAGGAACCTGTCTTCTGTCCATTGTTATTCAATATTTTTATAAATGACTCAGATCATGGAATGGATGGTACACATATGAAATTTGTGGATGACATCTTACTGGAGATCTCATGAGAATTTTTGAAGACAGGATTAGACTTCAAAATGATCACAATAAATTGGACAAATGACCTGAAATCAATAATATTAGATTTAATAACAGATGCCGTATTTAGGAAGGAAAATTAGAAAATGGAGAATATCTGACCAGAACATGATGCAGCAGTAAAGTGGAGATCCTGGAAGAACAGTAGATGTCTGTATTTACCCAGTGCTGGTGATATCTCACCAGGCCAGTCTGGGTGCTGCATGTAAACACCACAGTCAAAAATGCCAAGCCAATAAAAATACATCATCCCTATAGGAAAATCATCAGACTTTTTGTTTGTTTGTTTAATCAAGAAATGAGAAATATGAGCCCCATAGGGATGTAATGGATACAGAAGGTATGTAACATCTTATCATGATATAAAAGGTTATTCTGAAAGGGTAGAAATCAGTTGTTTTCCTTACTTACAAGAGATGATTGGACAGAAATAAAGGGGCTAAATTTGCAAGAATAAAGACTTAGGTGAGATATTAGACAAAGTAATTTCTAAAAGGGAGCTAAAGATCTCTCTAAGATAAGCATAGGACAGTCAAGAGAAAGAGTCCTTGAAAGTCGTAATTGTTAAAGGAAAGTTGTTGGGACTCAGAGGGCAGGGAGTTGCCTGTAGCTGATTTTCCTCTAAATTTTTCCATTCAAATATAAATGTTATTATTAGGATTTCTCTAAATTCACCCTGCTGGTTTAAGAGCAGCATCTCCACGTGTTTCAAGCCTTTGTGTTTCATCTTTGTGGAGTACGAGGCAGTACACTGGTAAGGAGAAACCAGCACCTCATTGATTCCAGGCCATGTTTGTGCAATAAAGAATGCTTCTGCTTGCAGGTGTACTACCAAGTGCCCTTGTGCTTTGCTCGGCAACTTACAAAGACAAGAAGGAGATTTCTGTAGGTTCATGTTACTAGGAAACACTAGAGTCAGTATGGATTTGTTGTTCATCGTGCTTCACCATCATTGCTGAACTGCCAGGGAAAGCACTCTTAGCTCTTTGGGATTAATGAGACTGAGACTTTTTATCTGACCTCATTATCCTCCTATTCTCCACCCAGCAGCCTCCTTTGGTCATTCTTTTATTTGCCTGCATCACGTCTACCATAATAAATGAGATGTCTTGAATAGGCGACCATCAATTTAGGTACTACTGGCTTTTCCAATGTGCAAGAGTTTTGTATGTTTATGGGGCGTGGACAAACATTGATAGTCATCCCATTGTTCTGTTGTTTGGAGGGAGCATTTATCACTGAGATTTATTATCTCATGAATTAAAGAAGTGAATACAATTTGTCAAATATATTTATCTGTTTAGAGCATCAGATTTTTGCCTCCAGACACTTGCATTGAAAAGGCTCCTGCTCCTATTTGTTCTGCGTCAATCAGGAATCAAAACCTAAGACTTATATTGACAGTCACCTGAACATCACAAAGATTTGAAAGAAAATGTAGCCCAATTTCTTATAATGAGTTCTGTATCTTATCCACATTTTCTTAGTAACTGCATCTTACCCTCAGCATCTTGCATGCAGCCCTTTAAACTTTGGCTACATCTTAAGCAGCGATGAGAACTGAGACATCAGGGCCTATTTTATTTTAGAATTAGCAGCAAAAGGAATGGAAACATTAATAGCAGAGGTCAAGAGAGATTATAAGGGTCAGAAGGACAGGAGTGTACCATGATTGCCTTCAGCATACATGCTCAAACCTGTAAAGTCTTGAGTTCTACCTTCAATACACTACATACACTTGGCTCCCACCTTAACTCAGCAGGAGCACAGAGCACCTCCCCTTCACTTGGACTTTGCCCTAAATTATCTTATCATCCACATCAGCATCTACGTTAATTACAACCCTCTCTTCGTTTCAAAAAGCCTCTTATTGAAAGAGTAGTAACTTTCCGGTAACGGGAATACGATCAGAAAAGTATGCTTGTGCTATTGTCGTATTTATAACCTATCCATTTCTTTTCCCCTCAGTGCAAGCATCATTGAGAAAAAATACAAATGTACTCATGCAGAGAACCGAATTGTCATTTCAAGATCCAGCCTAACTATATATATATGTATATATATATATATATTTTTATGGGAAGAGAAAAATGGCACTGCTTTAGAGGCCAATACAAAGAAAAGATTTTAAAGACTTATTGCCTCAATTAATTTATGACAGCAAACTTTATTATAAATGCAAAGTTATTCCTTCAAGGAAGTGAGAGAAAAGGAAGATTTTCTCCTCTAAGGAAAAGGACTAACGCTTACTTTGAAAGATATTGTGCAAAACAGACAAGTTTCAGGGATTGCCATCTTAAAAAATTGCAAGATACTGGCTAACTTTTATTTGCATGACACCATGGGCAAACCCTCTGTGGTTTTGACAACAGTCAAATCAGGCCAAAGGCAAGGGTTTTATAAAATGTTACCTGAAGCATTGTTTTGTTTGCTAAGCTTGCCGTGCACGAAAACGTTCCTGAAGGCAGCTCACTTCAAGGCTAATGATACACTCATTTGCATCACGTTGAGCAATACCTACAAAGCCGGGTAGTTTGCCATATAAGTATCTACATACCAGATACAGAGCAGATCAGAGAACTGTGGGTTCAGTAGATGAACCATTGAAGGCTGCAGAAATGCATAAGGGAACATGAACAAAAGCATGACACAAATTGCAAAGGGAAGGTAGACTAAGTCATGTTCTCTGGTGTTACCAGTTTGAGAAAACTTGCTGTTCCTACTAAGAGTGAAGCTCTCCAGGGACCAATAGGATTTTATTCACATGCGAAATATTTTTTTCTGGAAGATGAAGCATTTTCTCTGTTTTCCATCCTAAAAGCATTCTTACAAAACTCTCTAAAAAGCTTTCAGTCACACCTTTTGTAGATCCCAATTCATCTCTATAGCAAAAATGACTGTAAAATTAATTTTGGGAAGAGAAACAAGTGAGGTCATGTGTGACTGTAGACTGTTTCTTTATATTTTTGTCACTGATGCCCCAAGTGACGACATAGATCTTGTTTACCTTAAAGGTGATCTTTCTTTTGGAAGAAAGAGGCAAATTACAGAGCAGGGAAAGAAAAATGTGGTAAGATAAGAATATTGAGAAGCACTGTTGCTCAGACCAAAAAAAGTTAGAGTAATTTATGTGTTAACACGTATAGCAACCAGAAAATAGAGTTTACAGATTTCTGAATTATCTTTCTGAAAGTGCCATTGAGGAGTAATATGGTCCAAGTCCACTTTAATTCCCTTTCAATAGCAAAAGGATAAGAGATAACAGTTTTAAACTGACAGAGAGTAGATTTAGATTAGATTTTAGGAAGATGTTTACTGTGAGGGTGGTGAGACACTGGAACAGGTTGCTCAAAGAAGTCGTTGAATCCCTGAATCCCTGAATCCCCATCCCTGGAGGTGTCCAAGACCAGGCTGGAGGTGTCCCAGGTCGGGGGTTGGAACTCAATGACCTTTAAGGTCCCTTCCAACCCAAACCATTCTATGATTCTGTGATTCAAAGAGGGAAAAAAAATTTTCTTCTATCTGAATAAAGACTGTCTCAGAAGTGAAATGCATTCAGTTCAATTTCAGGGCCCTCTATAAAAGGGTCTGATCCATGAGCAGAAACCATGAGTGAGGCACGAGAGGAATGTCACTGCAGTACCTGGAATAACACTCTTACTTAAACTTAGGTCTCTTCAATACATCCACTTGAAGATTCACATTAACATTCAGCTATCTAAGAGTCAAAAGCCACTTTTGCAAGGTGTCAGCAGCACTTCAGTAAGACTGACTTCTGGCTCCTGTGGATGCTCTGCTGTTCCCTCCAGCCACTTCAGCTGGGTTTTGAGAAGGACCTAGTTACCCAGCTAGATTTGTGCTTATGATAAGTCATAGCACAGGTATCATTCCTTTTCCATTCTGTAGGGCATACAGCGTTGCTGACACTTTATTATGAAATATGATTATCCAAACTGCATTTTTTTATTAGATGATTGCTTACCATATTCCAATTATCATTGAATGCACAGTCCCCTTACTACATTTCCACAGTTGCAAGTTACTGAATAATTTAAGTTTCTGTGCTTCATTTACTTCAGAATTATTTTATGATCCAATTGAATGTTTTAATGATATTATGAAGCCTTTGTGACGATCCAAATGGCTAGTCACAAAATGGATTATACAAGATCATAGTGTGTAAAGAAAATAATTGTTTAAGGCATGAGCTAAGCACACAATGATACACACCAAAGATTGGACTGAACGGATGGAGTTGCCATGATACTTTCAATAGGACTATGCTATTTATGCTCTTAAGGATTCTCACCAATGCAACTTAGCAAATGTAATCAATGTCAAAGCATGTGAATGTAGGGAGGGACAATTTACTCTTTTACCTGCTGCTTAGTCTATTCTTAGTCTCTTGTGATAGGGTTTGGTTTAGAAGTCCCCCAAAGTCTGCAGAACAGGGCAATGCTGGATTCTTATCAGATGTAAATCAGCATAGCTTTGCTAAAGCCGACAGAGCCACACTGATGCATACGAGCTGAGAACCTGTCCAGCTCTGTTAAGGAAGTTTGATAGTTTTAATATTCTTTGTCTTGAAGTGAGGTTCATGGCCACTTTGTGATATAAAGTATAAAATGAAGTTTGCTCAGCTGCACACTATGAATCTCATGCAATGATAGTGCTGTCGAGCTGCACTATTGTCTTTTACTGCATACATCAGGCGAGGGATTACTGTAAGTAATTTGTTTTGGAAGGCTGGCAACCCTAATGGGGCATGCCTGATAGTGTTCAAAGGTTCTGATTAGGCACAGTCCACAGAGATGTTCTTTCAACTTGAATCTCCAAAGAAAAAGACTTAATTTTTAACAATTCGCTTTCTTCACAGCTTCATCAATTTGGTTTCTTTGAAACTCAGTAGTAAGATGTATCAAAGGAACAGATTGTTTGCCCAAAGCCTATCAAAAAATGCTTTTTGCCTGAACTGAATATACCTAATCTATTTTCACAATTCATTTAGAAATGATACTGTAAGGACTATTATTCCTATAATGGTTTGTGAAGCTGGAGCCCGAAGAAGCCAGCAAGGTGCCTCTGTGCAGCTGAAATGATATGAGCACATCCTGGACGGCTCTTCCAGAAGGACTAAGCAGGAGGAGGGCTCTGGCTCTCCCCACCACACCGGTGAGGTGAGCCCAGGCTGCTCCCTGCTGGCTACAGAGAAAGTGGTGGCAGGCCTGCTGGAGATGATATGCTTTTCTGTGATACCATTGACTTTCTGTCAGCTGCATAATCGCTTCCCCCCCACCTAATAATCCAGAAAGTCGCAGTTACCCAGTACTTCACCTGAACAAATAAAAGCATTGAGATGGCCTCTTGTCTGGTTTCACAGCATGGGCAAAGCATTAGAGGACATTAACTGTAGCAGATCGAAATAAGGTGAAACTTTCTGTTGTTAAATCTGTCATTAATCTCCCCGATGTTTCCAACTCCCAGAGAGCCAAATCAGGAGAGACGACAGTTGGAAATAGCTTTAAAAGGATATTATCTCATTGATTTTCGAAAGAGAGAGCTCCTTTAACAAGAACATTGTTCTTTCAGTGTGCTCGGTCTCCATCTTTAATGTTTATTCATTTGACTGCTTCACAGGGGAATGCAAATCACAGAAATGTAGAAGCTGTACAGTAGTGTGCAAAATGAGTACCACAAGGGATTCAGGGTTTCATCTCTTCCTATCCAACCTTCTGAGGCAGGGAGCTTTGTGTGCTGAGAACCTCGGAAGAAAAAACAACATAAAGCAGGATTATTAATACCCCCTTTTCATGGAGAAGTTGAAATTCATGTGATTACCTGGGATTTGTGTTTGAACCATTGCTATGTTATGCATATGCTGGTTTGTGAGAGAATCTGGCAAAATAATGTATTTATAGTCACTTTCTGGGGCTTCTATAAAGCAATACCTCTTACCTTTCCATCACTTGTTTTTGAGGCACAGGCACTTGTAAGGAAAATCTCTAAACCTTGGACTTTAATCTAAACCTCTAGTCTTTTGTTAGAGGTGTCTTAAACATTCCTTGGTAAACCTAGTGAAGAAGCAGCCTTAGGAATTAATCAAGATTGTGGGTTTCCAAGCTGGGGAGTTGTCTAGAAGTTATTTGTGGAATTGTTCATCTAGAGACAGCTACAACTGCACCACAACTGCAGGTTGAGGGGTGCAACCACCACCCCTCAGATCAACTGGCTCAAAATGAGACTTTTGGTCAATGGAAGGACTTCAGCACCATATGAGGCATTTCCTCCCATCTAAGTGTAGGTTATTGAGACGGATTCAATATGTCTTCTTCTGGAGGTGGATCAAACTAGGTGAAGCAGGTCCCTCCTGAAATGAAGGCTCCAATGGTAGTCCTTCAACACATGCATTTCACAGCTATGCATACTTAACAGAGTGTAAAGAAGATTCAATGCTCTCTCAGTCTCCCTGCTATTAACTTCCCTCTGTCAGTTTAGCTTATAGAATAACGGAACAAGTTCCAGAAAACAATTTTACCTGCAAAATTATGAAGCCCTGGACCATATATCCAAGCACATTAAACTCACTGTAGTTGTATTGTCAAGTAGATAACGGAGTAAACAGGTGATTATAATGTATGAAAAGATTTTGTTATTTACTGTATACCTAACGCAGTAGTGCAAAAGGGTTACGCAAATTTATCAGAGGCAGTAGGAAAGAAGAAGACATTTTCAAGAGAAGTTTGAAGGAACAAGGAAATGACTCATAGCTTTGGCCAGATAGAGCTATGTGCAGCATGTGGTTGCTACATTTATCCTTACTATGTATCAGCTGAGGAAATATAGGAGAGAGATCTACTAAGCCTAATATATGTTCCTCTCCACTCTCCCTCCTTGGACACATATACAGTAGAGGTGACCGAGGTAGTTTCCTGGTTCTGCCAGTTTTATGTCGGTCGGAGATTTCCTCATACACAAGGGATTCTCTGCTCCATCTTTGTGGATGGAGTTCATTCCAGTTCACATACTCGAGTGGCAGATCTAGGCTAAAACCCAAAGTCAAAGCCTACAGTGATTTTACCTAGGGAAAAGAAAAAAATTAACATAGATGCATATTCTGTTGCGAGGTCAAAAGAGTGTCTAAGGGATTTAAATGAAACACCACATGTATAATAGTTTATGAAGCCATATATAGTCAGTGGAAGGGCCTGGGGTGCCAAAGGACTAATATTGTCTCTGGGTTTAGCCAGTATTTTCATTACTCATGTGAAATAAGAAGGTGGAGGATGTGTTAATTAAACTTGCAATTGACACTTCACTATGAGGTGTCAGAAAAAACAAAGAGGACAAAAAATAAATAAATAAATAGAACCAAACAAAAAAAAGTGGAGAATGTGAAGCAGGATTTATCTTAGAAAAAGCATGTGCTAATGTCTGAAGGAAAAAGTAATCAAATATAAAAGGAATTATGCCAAAATAGGCATATTATTATGGTGTTAGAGAGCTCTGTGGCTATAACCTCGGAGTGTAGCTTAGATCAAGTGGAAAATAGCCACTTGAGGGAACTAATTGAGTTGGGTTCTACATACAAAGGGCTTTATATTAATTTTATAAATTAGAGAAGAATCTATTTCAAAATGAACAAAAGCAGGTCTCAGAAGCAGTCTTAATTTTTAAAGGCAGGCTGGTTTAAAAATGAGATTTATATGAGTAGAATTACTCTAAAAGTAATGTGAGGACTCTTCAAACTACCTGATGACTAAAATGCTCTCCTGTGTCACTGGAGAGTTTATCTTTATGCCGCTGCCTGTCACTGAATTTGGATATGTATTTGCAAGAAGACGGGAGCAGACAATGAGGTAGCAGCAGAGCAGGGGTTCTCGGTTCTTCTGAGTAGGATCTCACCCATGTGCTCAAGTATACTAACAGACACAGAGAGGAGACACGGGGGTTTTGCTACTGTAATTTGTGAGGTGGTGGTGGATGAAAGATGCCTTCTAGGAAGCTTTCTGTGGTACCTACCTATTGAACGTGTTTGCATCAGACTGGACTTCTGGACTTGATAAACTCAGCAGCACACACCTAACATCAGCAGGGTACTCTCTCTGTGCCTGCTTTGCCGTAGCATCCTGAAGATGAGGAAGAAAAGCCCTGAGAGAACACACAGGGCTGGTTAGCTTGCTTTCATAACTCAACATCCAGTAGCAGATGTATATCACTTAATTAGTATTTAATTACAGGAGTTAAATTGTCAAAGTCTTTACATAATAGAGCTAATCCCTTCTACTTTGCATTCTCCTGCTTGCTCCCCAGGAGCTGATGGTATATATCAAAGAGCAGGAAGGGACCACCACCAGGAGCTGGGTGAAGTGAGCTACAGAGACCAATGGGCCAAGAGGGTGGGCAATACAACTTCATGTGTGTTTTTCTCCTGGTCCAGGTGAGATGGGTGATTACCACGTGTTATGGGGAAATTAGTTCTGTGAATGGGACCCAGAGAAGCTGGTGAGTGCAGGAGGGTGAGCAACACCTGATCTACCTAACAGGAACTGCAGAGTTCAGGGATATCTCAATTTTTTCCAATTTTCAGCTATCCCAGTCATCCATACAGGGAGGTGTTTTCTTTTTTCTGGACATTCACATCATAGACCTCCTCTGCAACTGCTTCTAAATAGAGTCACAGAATCATTCAGGTTGGAAAAGACCCATGGGATCATTGAGTCCCACCATCAACCCCACTCTACAAAATTCTCCACTACACCATATCCTCCATGTCCCCCAACACCACATCTAAACCACTCTTAAACACATTCAGGGATGGGGACTCAACCACCTCCCTGGGCAGCCTATTCCAGTGTCTGACCACTCTTCCTGTGAAAAATTCTTTCCTAATGTCCAGTCTAAACCTACCCTGTTGCAGCTTGAAGCCATTCCCTCTTGTTCTATTGCTAACTACCTGTGAGAAGAGACCAGCACCTGCTGGTGTCTACAATGTCCTCTCTACAATGTCCTTTGAAGTAGTTGTAGAGAGTGATGAGGTCTCCCCTCAGCCTCCTCTTCCTCAAACTAAACAGTCTCAGCTCCTTCAATTGCTATTCATAAGATTTATGAAGTGTGCATCTGAATGCTTCCATTCCAAGACAAACCAAGGCGAACCCTCTTTCAGATCCCTTCATTTCAAACATTTCCTTTGGGGGGGGATTCAGTCCCTGAATCTCCTCAATCCTCCAGTCACCAGGAAACACAGGAAAGCAGGCAGGGAGATGATCCATGCTGATAAGAGAATGAAAGAACCAGACACAAAAGGAAACAAAAGGAAAGTATGTTCAGTAGCCTCGTGATTACCATTTTGCCTCCAAGCCCACTTCAACAGCAGTATACTCTCCCCATCAAATAACTCCCTGATAAAACTCATAGCTTGAAAATAGCAGAAATGTACTGGGCAAAAATGGATCTTCTGGCTTGTTCCTGGGTGCAAACAGCTACTCTCTGGTATTTGCTCAAGGCCCAGGGCATAAAGCAACTCTCAAGTCTTTGACAACATAATACCCAATGCATATTCTTAACTGGTTTTAAGATTCTCTGTGGGCCAGCTTGTAGGCTTTTTTCTCATGGTTTGTTCACCCAGTAACACACTTGGCAGAATAAAACCACTGGGATGAAGAGATTTGGGATTTTCTTCTAAATTGTATGGAAACTTCTTCTAACCTGTATGGAAACTCCTTCTGTGTGGAAAATTTCATCCATAAGGACTTATTGCATTACAACACTGCAAAATTACGGAAACACCTCATAGCAATTGAAAAAAAATTTAACAAGCTCCCATGCACAGGGAAGACTATGTTTATGAAGTATGCAAGTGTATGGGCAACTACAGGAAACCGACAAATCTTGGTGTTACTTCTTATTTAAA
>VXBJ01007200.1:49646-75254 GCA_013400055.1 Nycticryphes semicollaris | reverse complement strand
AAAAAAAAAAACAAACAAAAATTAGAGGATGTTATCTAACTTTTAATTCAGGATTTGCTTATATTTGTGTATGAAAGACATTCTCTCTCCCTCTAAGAACTGTTCTCCCACAGTTTTGAAGAGGCAAGGAATATTTTGCCTAAAAATAGCAAAATCCAAAGTCACATAGTTATTTCTTGACGATTCCACATTCAAATACTGAGCATAATGACAATGGTTAGCCAGCCCCAAGACAATCAATATTGAACAGTTCTTTCATTAATCAAAAAAATCTCTTTAGGTCCAGTTGCCACTCAGCAAGTTTTGTTTGAGTTTCACCAGGACCCCTTTACATTATGCTGCTGATGTAACATAATACCTAAGATAATATACATTACAGTTATGGCTTTTTACACTACAAAAGAAGCATAAATGGGAACATGCTATGATACAAAGAAGCCATTCATATTTTGAACCATGTCCCAGTTCCAGTCCTGTCATCTCCTGTTAGCTGGAATGATGTATACCTAAGTAAGTAAGCAGTTCCTTTGCCTTCAAAGGTCTGTTCACTTGCCCAGAAATTATGTAGAGCAGTTGTCATCCAAGGACGCAGAAGTCAGGCATCTCCTTTGGCAAGGGCTATGGATTTCACTCAGAACCAACTTCTGGATACTGTGAGAGTGGCATAATGATTTCAGAAATTTTTTAAAGATGCCGTACGCAACTCCTCATAGCGGCAATACAAATGTTTGCAGCATCTGGGTCCTCTAAGCAGCCAATAGTTTAAAAAGGTGTCAGAGAGCAAACATGCAGACACCGCATCATCAAGACCTTCAGCAAAGGGCGTTTAATTTCCTCTCGTGGTGTAATCTGTTCCCACTGGGCTCTGATCTGTGGGGTTATCCTGTTTCCAAACTCAGGCAGCCCACAATGGCAACATCTCTTTGGATTTGAGGATTTGGTGTTCACAAATATCTGAATATATTTACATGCATTTGTATGAGGTTGTTCTGCTTTCATCTTCATGATGAATAGCTTTTGCAATAAGGACCTTTCAGCAATGAGATTTCTCCTCCCATGAAATTTTTCCATGCAGCAAGTATCCTGCTGGATCTGTGTAATTTTAGGAATGATATGATATAATATGATATGATATGATACGATACGATACGATACGATACGATACGATACGATACGATATGATATGATATATAAGAGTGTGGATACTCAGTCTGGAATTCATTTCTTTCTAGCATGTTTTTTTAAAAATTAAAAAAAAAAAAAACAACAACAAACCCACAACACAAATCTCTGTGTTTCCAAGACAATTTCAGTAATTTCTGGCTGCTCTATTTTTAATAATTCTACACCAATTTGCAGTGCAGACTTGAAACCTCTCGTGTAAGGTGAATCTTTCTAATCTTGCGTTCTCCATAAAACTATGAACCCATGCCGGCCCTTCAGGAGCTGAAGCCAAATCAATATGACTTCAGATCTGGAAGTAAATATCCAGAGAAACCGTTTAGCAGCTTCATTGTTGCATTTATACAATAAGTTGCTCTGGGGTAATATTTTGTCATTTGTTTTTACACTTGACAAATTTTAATGATTATATTGCTAGGTTGGATGTACTGTAAGATGTCGTTAAACTGCTACCCGGTTTCCTGTTTGCAAACTGCCTTGTTAGGTCTATTTGACTTACAGCACATTTAACTATTAACAGGACACAATCAGCATTTTGATTTACAGTTGGGGGAGGAGGGAAAGAAAAACGTGTCTTGGGATTTAAGGGTGTTTTCTTCTTTTCGTTTTGATGGTCACTGAGATTCTGTGCATGGTTAAGGTAAATTGGATGTCAGTTGTACATACATGCATTCACACACATGCACACAGAAATGGCTTAGATATAACCACAAGGGCCAAAGAATAAAGCAAGTAATTCACATTCTGAGGCAGGTCTTGCTGGCTTTTATCACTGTTCTCATATCAGGACTGCTAGTTTCAGCCCACTTGTAGACTCTCATTAATCTTAATTCGTCCTCCATCTACCTTAAAACGTGCCTTGCAGTCATTTTTTTCCCAGCCCTTTTAAACCATGCTCAATCTCCCAGGCTAAAGACAAATTTATCAATCTCTCATACAGCAACATCCAGTGCCTAGGAATATTTCAGCCTTTTGAGAAAATCTCTTTGGGTCTTCACATTGCTCCTTCTCCAGCTTTATGTTTCTAACATTCCCCCCAAAAGCTGGGACTGTTCCATTAATTACCAGCATTGCCACCATTGCAATATAAATCTCCCGGCACGAGGACTAAGTACAATTGTTTTAGAAAAGATGACTTGTCCCTGCACAGACTGTGTCACTTCCTCATTCATCACCCTCAAGTGATCACAACTGAATTACTCCCCACCACTGCCACTCATTTTTCAGGCCTCTTGCTAATTCATGGAGGCTTGTTAAAATGCTGCAAGCAAAGGTGCCCTTCTGATCTTTCCAAACATTCACTAAATGGTTTGAATTTATTCATTGGACTAAGCTCATCCTGGGTCATGTCTCCTTTTTTTTGTGTGTGTCTCATTGACTTTTAAATTTTCATTAAAGCTGCAGCATCATCTTTTGTTTAAAGCCAGATCTGTTGAGAAAAGTTACTGCTTTGAAGGGAAAGGGG
The DNA here is from genome assembly GCA_013400055.1 of Nycticryphes semicollaris. Lineage (NCBI taxonomy): Eukaryota > Metazoa > Chordata > Aves > Charadriiformes > Rostratulidae > Nycticryphes > Nycticryphes semicollaris. The sequence goes on along the minus strand of VXBJ01007200.1, from coordinate 72,607 downwards.
AGGGAAAAATCTACACAAAACTACCACAGGCACAGCAGAAACAAAACATAACAAACAAGCAATTAACTTTGCATAGATCCATCAGCAGCTTGGACTAGCAGGACTTTTAATTCAGTCCTAGGAGCATTTGGGGATCAGTTGGCTCCCCTTGACAGCAAAGGGAATGTTGTTAAGAGGAAGAATTCCAATAGCAAGTCCTGCATCTTTCACTTGACCTGCAGTTTGAATTCAACCCAAACAGCATTTCCAGAAGAATGAGAAAAATAAAACCTTTGCTCATGATGTGTTGCAAAGCTCCCACCTGACAACACCTGATTAGCTTAGGCTTCCAACCTTTCTTCCATTCCTGTTTCCTGTATATTGAATTTCAGGCTGCAAAGCTGAGGAGAGTCAGAGGAGGAAATGAAGAGGTCTCACAAGTCAATACAGGTTAGGGCAAACGCCAGCCTGATTGAAGGACTGACACAGTGCCTGCATCCACGGCCATGAAGACGGGACTTGCAAAATCTGTGTTATAAAGCAACCACTGTAAGGAATAAGCTCCTCCTTTCCCTGACCTTGTAACCCACTCTGCCTGTCATGACAATGTTAGGAGCAATAATATTTAATCATCTGCTCTAGGAATCCATGCAATGCAGAAAGTTCAGAAGGCTTTCTCAACCTCACTATTGTTCTTACAGGCTTTCTTCAACTTGTGGTGGCTGCTTGGAAATGATGGGTATCTGCATGGTCACCAAGGACCATAAGCAGCAAGGGCAGCAGGTATAAAGCAGCACCCAGAGAGCTGATCTCCTAGGTGTTACCATCCTTACCCCTTCAGGACTGAGCAAGATTTGTGGTTTCCCTTTGTGCATGGCTGTCCTCCTTCTGTAATGGCTACCACACGGGCAGTGCCCATCCCCAAAGTCCAGGAGATCAGGGTGAAAGTGGGCTGCTCTCTCTCCTGACCTCACCTGTCTCCAGCCACTTCATAGACCATAGGCAAAGTATATTTATTCCTCCCTTGTCCTTGGGCACCAAAATCCATCTTAATACTGAAAGGTTTTCAGACAGTTCTGGTATGATGTGTCCAACATGTCTGTCTCTCTGTCCCTTCTCTGCTCCCACGAAGAGCACTAGGAGATAATTTATTAGCCCTCATAGTGCAGTTCATCTGTTTTTTCACAGACAAAATTCAGAAGGTACATTTCCAGAGAGTCTGCAACAGAATGCCATAATTTCATACGACATGATAATGCTGGTGTCTCTTCCTAGCACATCCTTCCACATAGCTGAGCCTCAGAAAACATCTGGCCATTGAGTCACACTACAGCTGTTGAAAGTCTCAGTAGTTTTTCCCTTCCTTTACAATAAAAGCAACAAGAAGACATTTTAAATAATTGTAATAGGTATGCCTAATGTCGAATTATCTATGTCAGGGTAGCTAAGTACCTATTTCGTAAATAATATTGTGGGCTTTTTTTTTCTTTTTCTTTTCTCCACAGAAAAAAAAAAGTCTTTAGTTCAACTGTTTTTTTCCCTCAACAGGCCAATATCCTTGCTTTTCAACGTAGTTGTTCTTTTGGGCATTTTGCTGATCTGTCAAAGTGAAACAAAACAAAGCACCATTCTCAACAATTTCTGTTAACGACTGAGCCTTTCATGGTTAAGGGGAAAATATTTGTAGCAAGTATTCACATGCCATAATGCAAGCCAAAAGATTTATATGTCTGATTGACTCATTTCTCATTGAGTTGTTTAGATGCAATTGTTTTCTAAGGGTCTAATTTGTGATCTGAAGCCAAAATTGCTGGGGCATGAACATTGCAACTCCACTTAAAATCCCACCCCACCACATCAGTGGGGTAAGAAGACATGTCAGGGTGTTGTGGTACTCAGCTTCTCCTGGACAATCTCAGCAAGGGCCTGAAGAACCACCCCCAGGTCTTGCCAGGTGCCTGCTCTTCACGTAGCTTCAAACATGATCCTTCTTTCTCAGGCACAGTAAGCACTGTTAGACATGAAAGGATTATGGCAATGTCCCTGTGCAACAGGGAATAACTTTTTGCTGCATCCTAGATCCAAGGCCCAACTGGAATACGAGGGAATACAGGAGGAAAGACCTTCCAGAGTGTATTGGACACTGGGAAAGCTGTTGTTGCTGAGCACCTAGATATCTAGTCCTAAATAAAATAGGAGATTGGCAACTTCTGTAAGTCTCATGTCAAAACTACTCTTCAGATGAAAAGTTTCAAATCTTATTGCTTACTATAGATAACAATAAGGTTTGCTACACTCAATTACTCTGAGCCTTGGCTAACCAGCAAACGCTTCTCAGGAACGGCACTGACTTGGAAGCAATCTGATAATTAAACCACTGACATTTCAAATGTGCAAAGTCAAAGTGATTTTCCAATTTCCAATGTGTCTCTCTCTAATTCAATATTTTTTTAGGCTATACTCAACTGAGTTAAGCAAGATGACTGCTTTAGGATCTTTTCTCTTCCCTGGGGTAAAAAAGTCAAGACCTGCTCTAACCTCTTTGAACATTCGTGGAGTGTTTATAATACGAAAACACACCTTTATTCCATTATTTGGCACTAACAGTGTTTCCACAGCTCATTATTTCCTGCATGAAATAATGCTTAATTAGTGCTGAATTACAAGGGAATTGCTGTGGAACTACATAAGCAATCCTTGTGAATTCCCTAATGACTCAACGTGATTGCTGCTATAGCATTGAATTCTAAATGGATTCATAATGATTAGAAACCTAAGGCATCCCTGCCTCTTATTGATCAGTGTGTGACAACAGGATTTCTTTATAAACAGAGTCACACAGAAAATAGGTTGATAGCAGTACCTGAAGATTTTTAGTGTCTCTTGGGAGAAAGCAGGTGACTGTGGCATTTAAATCCAAGGCTACAGTGATAAATGAATCAAATCTTATTAGTTTTTCCCAGGCCTATTGGGGTTGCAAAGTTACCAACCCTGCTGAGTGCACAAATAAATTGAATTTAGGGTTTTTTTACGGAAAAGAGAGATGATCCTGAATTTAATCAGAGGTACGCCACACCCACACTCTTAGCTCAGGTATAGTGCGTATGTTCACAAGACTGCCTCTCTTTGAGCTTAATTCATCTGCCATTGTAGTCACATAACAAGTTTCTCTCTGTCTTGCTTTGTAGAGATGACTTCATCCTTGAGCTGGAAACAACTCTGCACTTTCCCTTCGCAACCCTAAAATAGAATGCGAAAAATGAAGGTGTCTGTATCCACATACCATCCAGACCCATTTTTTGCTTCTGCAAAGTTCTACAAGCCTGGTGATGCATTGAGAAGCAACACCAAACCCACAGTTAGCACATCTGCCTTTGGTGTAAACTGGGAAGAAACTTTGACTCCTGTTTTCATACTCTCATTCAATATTTGTCCAGTCGTGATTATGATATTGGAGGAAGCATGTTGGGGCTCAGCTCAGTACCTTCTTTCACTGGGGGTTATTAACTTTCCCTTTCTAAAATTCCTGCTATCATAGTCACCCATGCATTGAATCCTTCAACCCTCAAGGCCAATGCCAAAACCACTGCTGATTTCAGCAGGAATACTTTCAGGCATATCTGGGGTTTTTTCCCCTCTTGCAACACATCTTCCCAGTTTGTAGTGCCCTTCTGACTTTGACATTTGGAACAGGTTAGGCTGACACAAACACTTCACTTTAATACCCACTATGTAAGATTTATTCTCACAGACTTATATTGGTCTGTGTTCAAATTAGCAGTGGTTCCAGGCAGTCTGCTTCCTTGGGCTACTGGCATAAATCTACTGACTTTGGGGGAGTAACTCCTGATTTCCACTGATAAATGCAAGAAAGGACTCAGCACTCTCCACCTAAAAGGCTTAGATTAGATTCCTCCTGGCCCCATTAATATTGCCAGTGGTATTCTTTTTGTATTTCTTTTGCTGTGTATGTCAGTAATTGCTTTCCTCTTGTCTTATAAAATTCCTTTAACTATTAAAATAACTGAAAGTCCTTTCCTGAAATTCCCAAACTCACCTTACAGTCTGAAATATACTTGAATAGACTTTGGAAAAAAAGCCTCTGTCCCTGAACTCTATAAAGGGCTATAGTGTGAGAGAGGACAGTCTGCGTCACTGAGTCTCACCCCCCATAATCTCAGCAAAACACGTAATGGATGCTTAGTCCAGGTTGGTCTACAGAACATCCCCTTCCCACACACCAAAACCCACAAGATGGTTTTCCTCTAGTGAAAAATCAGTTCAGGATCATTCACGAACCACTCATCTCCACAAAGTAAAAGCCACCTGAATTATGATAAGCATCACCGGAGACAATGACACAGAGATTGTATTTACAACATGCTGTGCTGTAGTGGGAAAGTGAAGGCAGTGAGCCCTGAGGAGGATGTGTAACACATCTGAGTCTAACCACCAGTGTGCACTAATGTGGTGGCATGTCAGAGGCAGCGCAGTCAAGGCAACTGCCACCAGTCACAGGGACAGAGAAGAGAGAGGAGAGAAGAATGGATAAAAAGATCCTACAGCTTGGCAGTTCCCTGTATGTGAGGTATTTGCAATGGGATCTCAAGCAAAGAAAACTTCCACACGTCTCGCGGCTGTTAAGTTGGATCTGAGCCTTGGATTTCAATGCTCTAGGACTATCTCTGTTTATAATCATGCTCTCAATTATGGGCTGTGTTTGCACAGGTTGGCCTTGGCAAGATGCAGGTAGCAATCTTCTGGGGTTCAAATGGGAATTTAGTGCATCTGACTTGCAATTGTGAGAACCAACAGTTGAGTAAAAAATCCTTTTGACAACTTGCTTAAACCAGGTCAAGATGTAGACATGCTGTGTGTAGCTACAGGCAAATGCTGAGGCAATTATATTCCCATACAGCTTCTGGCAGAGCTGATCTGTTCCTAAGCCTCATTAAAATGGTGTGCTTCTGACATGTTCTGGTTTGCACTAAGCGTTCACTACTTTAAAAGTAATAACATGGTGGAATATCCTCCCCACAAGCTATTCTGCTCTCCTTCCAAGAGATGTAATCTGAGGCTGAGATCAGGAAGTATCATGCCTTCTGAGCACCCTTCTGTTCAGTCCACAAGCCCAGCAGCTGTGTAGACAAGGCCGGTAATCATGCACGCCTTAAAGATAAGCCTGTGAAGACATCAAGAAACATGCACATTGCTAGTCTGATACGAGTACTTCCTACCAAGCACTGTCACTCTCCTGTTGTCTGTCATGGAAGTTGCTGGTCCTTCTCTGACAGCATTGAATGTCTGACCCTTCCCAAATGGCTGTGCACATTTGACCTTCCCATGAGAGGTAAGAAGGTTGAATGCAGGTCATAATCCCTAATTGTGCAATATGGAAGATAATGAGTCTCAGCAATGGCAGGCAGCGACTTTAAGTGGTATGCATGCAAAATATGCAGCTACATTAACCAGTCAGGCAAGGAAGCGGAGACATTTCCTGAGGTGGGAAACATATTGAAATGCTAATAGACCCCAGCAGGTATTGTTGGTCCTTTGGGGAAAGATACCTAGGAGGAACTTTTTAATTGTATGTTCACCAGATCCTCTCAGCAGATCAAAAGAGAGTACTGATACAAGCAAATAAACTTTGATATGTGCCTTTCACTGCTGGTACTAATTGGAAGGAAATTCCCTGGCCTGTGGACCAACATTCTTAATTTTAAACCATTGAAAATGTTAATTGAATAAGGGGGGAGGGTTGATTAGAAACATGACCCCATGTCTAAAATGATAATGAGGGCTCTTGACACCTGAACAACAAAAGGTCATGAGAGTATAAACAATGAGATGAGAAAAAACCATCAGCCAGAGCCCAGACAGTGACATATGAGTCTCATGTGAGAAAGGGTGTTGGGCAGAGAGGAAACTGCCAGCTTCAGAGTTGAGACACAGTCAAGCACACTAAAATAGAAGACCCATATACTGTACTCATGTACTCCCATTCACCTTCATTAGAGTTTCAGGGCTACGATATAAGTCGGAGTTTTGCCTTAAATGCTTGGTTTTCTGCTCATCAAGAGCAATCGGGTCCTTTCTCGTGCAATCTTGTACCTGAGTTATCTGGCAATGTGCAGGTCAGAGAAGATTACCCCCATGATGAGGAGCTAGGGAGGCTGACAGATAACCCTCGGATAACTGGCTGGAAGGGTTATGCAGAGATATGCAATCTTCTCCTGCTTAGAAAAGGTCATTCCCTTGCCTTCAGCAAGGAAAGTCTCATAATTAGGTCAATAGCTGGATTTCTGCTGTTGGAGAACAGGACTTAGGGGTATATGTCAACTCCATGACAGAATGGAGCTTATGTCTTGTATAGACACACACAGCTGGAGCAAAGCAGAAGAGAAGGCAATTCTCTTTGTTTTGAACTTAACTTTGGGCAATAATTCCCTACATAAAAACTGTGTTTGCAAACAGCTGAACTGTCAGGTGTATATTCTTTCTAGATTTCCTTTTTTCTCTCCTCAGACTTCTGTGTGACAATATTTACAGACGATGTTTGCAACATATGAAAAAAGATCATGAGGAAAGGTGCTTTTTATTGGCCCAGAATACAGTTCCAAGATCAGGGAAAGGCAGTTTTTCCACGTGACTCTCACCATTGCCCATGATGGGATGCATTGTAAATGCCAAGATTTGAACTCAACTTTGTTGGTCACATGAAAGTACACTGATAGTGTCTGTTAGAGCTTCAACTACTGCAAAGCCATTTGAGGCTGGATTTGTGTTTTGTTGGGGTTTGTGTTTGTTTTTTCCTGTCAGGACTTGTATAAATAACAGTAGAAACCCAGGTAGGGTCAAAGTAGAGAAGGGGGTATATCTCAAAGCTCATCATCTTTCCACCTGAAGAGTCTGACTGTGAGATGACAAGTTTGTGTGAACTCTTCAATATTCCCAGACTTCCCAGACTTCCCAGACTTATTTTCGGTACCAACACAGCAGGACAGCATGATGGCAGAAAAGTTCACTGAGTGGAGAGATGATGTGTGGGCATGCTTTGAGAATTTCTGTATGGTTAGTAATTTCCCACATAGAGATTATATTTGCAAACTGCTGAACCTCTACTGAGTATATATTCCCTCTAGAGTTTCACTCTACCTCTCTTCTAAAGTCTCTGTTATTATATTCTTAGTCTTGTTTGCAGTCTTCAGATTTCACTCACAAATTCTGCCAGCCTTCTTCCTCCTTTATTCCCAAATCCTGTTAATATCTGACCCAAAGTGTGTTCAAGTCTCACTTTTTCCTTCATACATACTTTATGATCACTGTCTTCCACTCTAATGGCAATGCAAGAAAGATTTCTTGTCTACCTTGCTCTTTTTTATGCAGCTAATCAAACTTCTCCTCCTGATATTTTCTATTTATTGTTACATTCAGTTAAAATGATTTGCAATATTTTTTTTTTAATCCAAAATGTCTCCATTTTGGAGATCCTTAGTCTTGCATTGCCAAAACCTCTCCTATTTCTTGCTAGGCTATTATGCATATTGAATTAATTTAATGAAATACACTGTATTCCCCTGATTTTTATTTTTTTTCAAAAAGCAGTAAGAAAGCAAGAAGAAGGGATGAGGAAAGATAGTAGGAAATTAGCTAAATGCAACAGCAGATATAGTAATCAGCCTATAAAGTTTAGCACAACTGTTCTCTTTCCTTATTAGCTTCTTTACAAGTCAAGCACACTTTCACAGTTACCCAGGAATGAAGCTGTACATGGTTAGATTCCATATTTCTAGGATATGCCATGGGGTTATATTATTTTAAGCTTAAAAAAAAATAAAAGATATTTCATTTTGCACCTCCTTTGGAATCCCAGAGAACATGACACTTTCACAATTCATAATGTGCTGAAGGAAAGGATTACTGAGGGTGGTTCCACAACTCATTTTCAAGCTGAACCCATGCTGGTTTATACTTGGCCCCCAAAGCTACGGCAGCCAGCCAAAGCCAGAGCCATATCTGAGCCCTTAAAAGTGGGTATTGTCAGTAGGCAGCCTGTCACTCACATACCAGACCTGAAGGGGCCAGGAAACATGCTCCAGCCGTTGGCATCCAACTCATGCAGCTGCCCAGCAATCTCCCATGAGAATCTGGATTCTCTGGGAAAATTAAGGGAATGAAAAAAACCGAGCAGAATAAGAGGTAACAGAAGACAATTAGTATTGTCAATTTATCACCATGCTAGTGTGGTTCCTAATGGATTGCCCCTGTCTTAAAAATGTAGTTACTGTGTGTACTTGTGCCATGGATGCACGTTTAAACTATTGTACTTGACAAGCCGTTCATGTAGCCACTGGAAACAAACCTAATATGATGAACCAGGAGTGATGAAAATAGTGCTGAGAAAGTGGACATCATGCCACTGAACCTCTCTCCTTTTGGGTCTGGATACTTTTTGTAGAGTGCATTTCAAAGTATGCCAAATGCCAGAATGACAGGTTTATTTAAAAAGCCTTAAGTAAAGGAGAGCTCCATATCTTATTCTTTATAATAATAAAATATAAGAAAAGAAGCATTCCAAATGAGGAAAAAGTTGTCTTAAAAGAGGGATGACTTGTTTGAACTAAAAGCTAGAAATAGGCTGGGTTTCCTTGAGCAGTGCAATGACATTTTGTTCTTGCAAATCTCATGCCATACTGCCCTGCTGCAAAAACTAGATACCAAATCTGATACTGGACAGGAAACAACTCCATGTGTAACTGGTTGGTTGTGGATGCCCATTTCAGATCTCAGATGAAATGATGGAGAAACAAGAGGCTGCAACACCCTTGAAAAGAGGAAGGCAGAATCAGGAAAACACATTAAGGGCAAATCTTTCAAGATCACAGCTCCTACTTTTGTTTCAATGCATCTTGTGAATTTCTTGGAGGAAAAAAAAAAGGCAAGAAGACGGGTCCAGACAGTTCCAGACAGTGTTTTCCTTTCACATTCATAATGCCAGCTGTGACTGAAATTTCTCTATAAGATCTTGTTAATGATAATCATTGAAAACTGCCAGTCTAAATTAATAGCCTCTTCTTCTCATGACCACTCAAAGCATCTACAGTAGTTGCCCACAGTAGAAAGTAAGGTTGTCTTCCTTAACTTGTCCAAAAATCAACAGCAGTGGCTACCTGAACCCCTGCCAAGACGCCTCCACCCTCCTCTTCCTTTGCCACTGCAAATCTGAACTACTGTTGGTGAAATGATAGTAGTGGGTTCTCTTTTGAGTTGCTGAACTAGCTCAGACATCGCTCAATACTTCAAACAGTAGAGAGGACTCTCCTGATACATCAGTCCTAGAAACTCCAGAGCACTTCACGAGGATCCTGAGAGGAGCCCCATTCACACAGGCTTCCCCCACCAGTGATGCTGCCGATTTTATCATCCCCTTCCTCCCCTCAGTGCTTACCACAAATCTGGTCTTTGTACTCCTTAGCCTGGCCCTGACAGTGGGCTGACATTTTTACAAGTAAAATTTTCTGCTGATTGGTGTGGAAAGGTTCTGTTTTGTCTGAGGCATTGCCTCTGGGGAGAGTGGTAAGAACCCCTTTGTTGGAAGTTTAAAATTAGACAATAGTCTGCTCAATGTACAAATAAGGAGGAATCTTGTTCCAGCATGGAAATGGGCTAAATGATGGAAATGCATCTGCCTGTAACTGCTCTGAATCTGCCTGGTGCTCTGTTCCCCTAGAATGAATATCCCAGACAGTGATCAGAGACAAAGCTGACAACAGCTGCAAAATGGATAACTGAGGTCTTGAATTATTTTTGTCCCTCAGATTACTCACTGGTTTGTAAAAGACTTTGCAGGGAATGACACTGAATGCTTGAGTAATCCGGCCTCTTCCAGAATGTTTTATGGAACTGTGAACATCAGAAAAAAGTTAGGGGCTTGGGGAAGTCCTGAATAGATTCCTTTTGCCCTCGTGATCTACGTCTTTTTCATACCACTTTCTTCTGTTTTTCCTTTCCGTGCTTCCCAGGACCTCTGTGCTGATGTGCCCTGTGGCAGAGAAGGCAGGCACAGTGCCATAAAATGTAGCATTACTAAAGACCCTACGTAATCTTCAAGGGCTTGCTCTTCAGCAGGACTAACTCTTCCAAGGGTTTATTGGAGTTACACTGCTATATCCAAAAGTAAAAAGGTCCTGAATGGCAAACAGCAGCTTCTGACTTCATTAAATCAATTGCTTTGGCTTAATGACTTCTGAAAAGGTTACTAAAGACTTTCAAGCATTTTCCTTCACAAGCAAAGTAAGTCCTGTTAGGAAGTTAGCCTGGATGCCAGTCACACTAACTTTCTTGTTTCTATGATTGTGTTTAGTTTCATCTTTACTTGACCAGTCTTTGGTGACTTATCATTGGTTAGATTCTATGCCACCACTTTAGGAATTCATTGCAATTCAGCACAGGAATCCAGCCCCATATGCTGCAGATCTGTTTCTACCTCACCTGAATTTTAATGGCTCTTCCAGTCCATCATGCCTTAGACTCTGCAGCCCTTCCCAACAGACATTAGCACTTTTTGACCTCAATTTGAAAGGAAACAAAGTGCTGCAAATGACTTTTCCATGACTCAAGCACCAGATAAGGTTTTACAAATGGAAAAGTGAGCTGCAGAGCACCATCTATGTTATACCCTATGTTTAAAAAAAAAACAAAACAGCCAGCTACTACAGGCTGCCCCACCCCTCCTGATTCTGCCACACAATGCTTTGCAATATACACCTTCCAAGAATAGCGATGAAAAATTACCACTCAATCTTTTAAGATGAAGAGGTTACATAAAGCAGCTGTTATGTTACAGAGGATATTCCCAGCAGAGCCATCAGGCAGGTTTTCTGCATACTTGAGTATGTACTCTGTTATACATGACCACGAGATTGTAGCCATCCAAAACTTAAAGCTTGCCTTTTACTAGACACAAAAAGGCATGACCAGTAGTATTCCTCCTGCTGCTCCGCCTGACTCAATGCACAGGCTGAACACAGAAGCAGCAGCATGTTGTTGGTGGTGGCACAGCTTTGAAGGCTGTATTTATAACTGAGGAAACTTGATGACTTGTATGAACATTTACATTCACATCAAATCCCAAGATATTCCCAGGAGGAGCAATGGTTAACTCCGGTGTCCTTGACAAATACTAGCAACAGTATGTTTGTGCCAGGTTAAATTTCTCCCTGTGGCATTCTCTGCTTGTAGTCCTTAAGTGTTGTGCAGTCCGGCTTGTTTGCTATTAAAAGTGGATCCAGGCAGAAAATACAGAATTTCTTGTGATTTGTATTCTCATTCCTTTTTTTTTTTTTTTTTTTTTTTTTTTATGAAATATTTGGACATTTTCTCTGGAAAACAAGAGAGTGAAAATAGACCCCATCACAGTGATTGTACTTTCTTGCTCACATTTTGTTTTTTAATCTAAGATTTAGTTTAGCATCTCACTTCTTTTGACCAGCAAGTCCTCCATGTGCTCCTGAAAAAAGTTTCAAAAGGATAATTTCATCACAACTTCTATGTGCCTGTGAAAAGGAGCTTCAGTCAGTTTGCATTTTCATCAAAGGTCTCCTAATGAGCTCAAATTAAGAGTCACTCTTCTTCCATGAGAATTAAAAAGATATTCTGTTGTGTCTTTTTTTAAACTTGTGGACCAATTATAACTATTTCAGATTTATGATGCTTTCAAAAATCTAAAATACCACTCTGTTTGCATTTCTAGGTCATAAGCACAACAGAACAAATTAAGGGGCTCCTCCATTCGCTTGTCAGCTGTAGGAAATCATTCAGTATGAGCAGATCACATTTTATGTGTTCTTAGTATTAATTTTCAACCAAATGCCAATGTAAGAGTAAAATAACTACTATATAGAGATTTTTTTTTCTCTTAGATTTCAAGAATAATAGTTCAGAGTATGCAAAGGTCAGTTGGCTTAAGCTTTTTGTCAGAAACCAAGAAAAGACTGGATAAGGATCACTGGATTCAAGTGAATGTGAGCTGGCTTCTCTCACAGCTGACAATCTCCCCACTAGTTTGGCTTTTGATTTGCAGTTCTCTGCTAAAGAGAGATTGAAGAAACCCCCAGGCCCACATTGCTCACTACTGTTCTCCCAAGCCAGCAAAGAAAGCAAAACTTCAAAGCCTTATAAATCTGTTATTAGTTATGAAGATAATGATAATCATGCATATTACAGAAGTGGCTGTGGGATAAATATAACATGGTCTCTTACTTCTGTGGAGCAGCAGATGGCCGCAGCCTTGGAAAGTCTGCAACCCAAGTGGGCAGCAGAAAACTGCATTGTTTTTCTAAGCTTTCTTTAGAGACGTATCTCCGAGTTAAGAAGTAAATCAATCACTGCAGAAGCTCCTTCTGAACCAGGAGACTAGCACAGACAACCACAAATGGATCCAGATTTTTTCAGATAAAATCCAAGTTTTATTGGAAAATATTTGTTTCTTGAGGCAACATGGATTAACAAAACTCGCTGGGATAGGTGAACTTCGGTCATGTCCAGTGCAAGTGTTCTGGCAGCCTGTCTTTTTTGCATCCATCACAGAATGGAGAAACAAATGGTCCAAATGACCTGCTCCATGCTGTCTGCTAAGAGATTTCAGTCACACCAGGGTCATGGATGATCTCTCTGAATTGCGTCAATGAATCTGCCCTTACCAATCTTACTTTGGTGCTTCATGAGTGATTTTGATTAGACTCTTTTAACTTCTGTCTGATTTAAAATTCAAGGAGGAAGCCTTGGTTTTCCACCCACCCTAACCATAAAGAGGTTGAGGGAGCAGATACTTCTTGCTGACCAGGATACAAAAAAAATGTCCCTGTAATGACAACATTTCAGCCAACTCACCGTCCTGAATCAAAATGGACATGAGAATATGTTGTGATTCTTCTTGAACAAAGCCATTCTTTTAAAAGAACCTAGAAATCAAAAAACCCACAATTCTAATGGCATTTGAAACTCATGTCTAGAGTCAAATGCAGTGCTTGGACACTGACTCATCTGTAACTTATCCGTAATAGCCTAAAGAAATTTACTCCATTTGAAATAAATGAGGATGTTTTTCTCTGGCTGTAAGAGAGGTGAGGCACCTGGGTTAGAATAAAGATTATCTTGTTCAGGAAAAAGGAGGAGCTGTGACAGCAGGGGACTGAAGATGAACAGGACTGTGCTATCTCTCCTAGTTTGTTTACAAGTCTTGCTATCAATCATCAGTGCCTGAAGCGAGAGGAAGTGTGGGCTTCAACCAGCTCTTTAAAGTGTAGATTGAGTTACTCCCCTTGTTGATGTTCGCTGTGGATCATTTAATTCATTCTGCAGAAAATGTGAAAATCATGTGGCTACAGCAAGTTAGCCCAGCAGCAAGTTGTCTTGGAAGCTTAGTTTTCTCTCTTTTATTAGGAAGCATTGGAACATATCCCAGTGGCTACATCAGTGGCTCTACGAACGTTTCTGGCAGTAAAGGAGTATCCAGTGCTTCATGCTGCAGGGGTTTCAGATGGTATATTCAGTAGTTCCAGATGACACACAGATGATACCAAGTCTGCCTGTGAAAATGCTTAGAGCCACTCACTGTCAAATAAAGATTAATGTTCATCACTGTTTTTCCCTGCAGATTAAGAAATTTAACCATTCAGACTAGAGATCGGGTTTACAGCTGGTATTGGCTGGTATAGCTTAAATGATTTAAGTAAATGTGTCATAGATTAATTTGCAGGTTTCCTGTTATAACATTTCCATCTCCTTTTCCCCAAAACCCAGCTAAAACCCCAATGAAAATAATGAATGTTAATTATAATAGCAACAAGCGCGCTTTTTATTAAAAGAAACCACATGCTTTCCATCAGAAGCAGCAAAGAGACCTTACACTTCTCCCTCTCCTTCATTTAGATGCCAAAGTGCTGGCATCATTTCTGTTCCCAATTCATCTGTCCAAAGAGTTTCACAGTGATGACAGTACAACCAGGGTCACCTCTGCAGCAAAGGAATGAGGCTGGGCAAAGAGGAAAATCAAAGCCCTTCCTACGGCTATGCGGGAACAGGACACGGGTCGAGTCACTGCAAGGAAAAAAGTCACATGGCAGCTCTTCTGTATGTGCTTGTGCCAATGTTGGTGTGTTTTGGCAAAGGATAGGAAAAAAAAGATATGTGACCCTAACCTCTGACAGGGAGTTCAGGACTCCAGAGTTCTGATATATTATATACAGTACACGCTTTACCAAATGTCAGGTAGGTTCTCATTCAGATTTATTTTTCTGCCCCAATGCAAAAGTCTGTCTTAGCTACAGAGGTGCTGGGGTTTTCACCTCTTTAGTTAGTCTAAGAAAATATGCTGTACAGAACTAGGGGCAACAAATAATAGGGTTCCAGCACTACCATCTAATGAGTTCCCAGATGCTCAGCAATAGTAGAAAAATCCTTGTTTTGTAATGTACTTTCCGTTTTCTGGTGGAAAATCACATAAAATAATAATTTTCATGGAACATGGAAAATTCCCCCTGCAGTACATGGGATGTATTATTGTAGAAGAGGGTTATTCCAGATATTGTTTACAGAGACAGACAGCTTGTTTATTCAGCATTGGCTAGAGCTGGCCAACCAACCTTAAAATAAAACTGTTTGTGAAATACTTGTGGGAACCAAAATGATTTACTATCAGAAATATCCATTCATTCAATAAATTCAGCTAAACCTTCCAAATACAACCTGCAGTTTGATTAATGGAAGAAGATAGAGAGCTGTGCTTTAGCTGGGATTCAGGATGTTGCTGATCACATTTTGTTGATGATTAAGAGGAGAAGGCAAAGCATCCTCTTTGGTAGTTCCATAGAAGAACAACCCAGGGCAAGTGAATAGACAGTGTTGCTTCTGGTGTGACATTGTGTACTCCGTGAGGGCTGTTGCTTTCAACAAGCACACTAACTTTTTACCCAGTGGAAACCAGCTGTGCTGGAGCTCTGCCATCAAGTTACAGGAACTGACAATCTAGGCGTACGAACTCGTGGACTCGACTGGAGTCACTCACCTAAGATTTCATCTCACAAAATATTTAGCTTTTTCTCTATGAGTGTCCCATAAAGGAAACCTAGGCCATTCTTCTCTCATATTGATTATTCAAACCTCTTCTTCCTGTTGTTTGTTTTAAAATCCTCTTCATTCTCCTCTCATCCATTCAAAACCTTTAATTGTAAACGTCCTTTGGTGGCCCTCTTCACTTGACCACATACCTTTATTTTGCTGTTTCAAGACCACATGAAAGGGAGGTTATCTCACCTTTTTATTTATTTACTTGCCATTTTTTGAGAAAAAAACCCCAAACCCTAACATGCTCAAGTTGTTAGAGCATTTTTCAGATTAAATCTTAAAGTAACCTCAGTATGCTGCAGAGGTCAGGACCATAGCAAGCTAGTCTTGAAATCCCCAGTACCCTGGTCCAGCATCCATAATCTGGCCTTTATAAATAAAAATGTCTTGAAAAAAAAGAAAATCAATTATTTGTGAGGTTTGGAAAGAAAAAGTTTACAAAATTCAGCTTACTCAATTCCTGCACTTAAGGAGCATCCTATTGGGAGAACATAAAGCCACTTTACATATTCTTGTCACAATCATCACATTTGTCTAAGGACACCAAAGTAATTATGAGCCTGTGAAGTATTGTAGATTCACGCCAAGCTGTTTTGGTTTTGTTTTTTTTTTCCTTTCTGCCTGACCTAGTGAATATGCCTGTAGTGAACCTTTGATGCCTGTAGTTTCCCCTTGATGCCTCCCCTGTTGGAAGCAGCCAGTTGAAGAT
This sequence comes from Nycticryphes semicollaris, assembly GCA_013400055.1. NCBI lineage: Eukaryota > Metazoa > Chordata > Aves > Charadriiformes > Rostratulidae > Nycticryphes > Nycticryphes semicollaris. Next base: position 56,793 of record VXBJ01007200.1, on the reverse strand, counting down.
CTTTCCACAGAGTCCCTTTACAAATGGCACAGTGTCTTGCAGCACCCTTCATTAAAAAAAGTTGTGCCATGTATTTGGCATGCAGAAGGGAGCACTTCAGCAATTGTATGTACATCGGCTCTCTGTGACAAGCCTTTCAGGCAACCATGCAGGCTACGCATGAATCATCCACCCAAAATACGTCTCACACCACAGGTTTACATTGTCCATTTCTGACAACTCAGAAGGAATCAGCCCCATGGCATGCCTGTCCATATACCACAGCTGAGTTCAAAGTGGGTGATGTCTCACATTTTGGGGGCTAGAGCCAATTTTGGTTTTATTATGGAGCATTTGCAGTAGCTAGGATTTTCAGCAGCAGCCAGTCAAGCACAGAGCAGGTCCCCTGGATGGCAGCCAAGATAGCATTAACTCAAAAACCTTGTCATTTCAATTTTTCCTACGTTTCCGTTTGCATGCCTGTGTTTTAAATCTTGCTGAAGTCTCACCTTCCCCTTTCTAGGTTGTTGACGGGCTTCTAGCCTGATGCAAAGCCCAAACACTACCAAGAACTAGTGGCTCAGGGACACAGAGCCAGGTCCAGGGCACACGAACAGGGCCCTCTGTGCCCCACAACAGCCAGGGTGGTCTAAGCCAGGCTGGTCGCTCCTTGTTGCCAAAAGCAGTGACCTGGGGTGTGCTGGGGTGGAGGCTACTCTGGGAGGAAAAGGTGTGCCCAGCCACTTCATGTCCCACTCCAGCTCAGAAAAGCAAGCTCTTTTCCCATCTCCACCCCAGACTTCCCCAGAGCCAAAGTACCTCTCGGGGTAAAAAAACTCAGCTTTGCTTCCCCCCTTGAAAAGTTGAGGTCAAGTTTTGCCCTGAGGCTACCAAGGAGAGTGAGGCAGGCACCTACTGGAGTTGAATTGCAGGTCAAGGCACTACCAGGCAGTCATTCTCCCAGCGCTGATTTCAGCCAGCATGATAAACTCTGAGCAATTCTGTTTGTACACAAGGAGTCAGTCATCTGTAGCTGTGGAAGGAGGTTATCTTTGTCCTTTCAAGGTCCAGCAACAGAATCAGCCAGTGCTGAGTCATTGATCACCCTAAATCAGAAGTGACCATAGTGGTCTGATTCCTACACATGGTCCATTCAGGTTTAACTAATGACATGTTTCTTATTATCTGCTGGCACCTGATAATTTGTTCCTAATATATCTGCCTCTGAAAGATCATTGTAATAACTGCTGTGCAAAGCTTCCGTCAAGATGCAGAAAGAACAAAGCAACAGGACTCCAAATATTTAACTTATGAAAATTACCTTTTCAGGATTGTGAAGCAAACAGCATTTCCACCTGGAAGTCAAAATGCTGGATTTTTCTTCATAAGTGAAAATGTTCGATATTTAGGAAGGTTAAAGAGGTGAAGGAAAAAATGCCTCTGTGCAATATCACACAAAGAATCTATGGCTGCAATTAGTTTCCTGTACGAGATGAGTGGTAAGATTTTATGCTGTGTGGTTTTTCTCCTTGACTGTACTATCAAATGGCATGGCAGGTTGGAATACTTGGGGTCTGGCTCTGTGTTCCTTACTCAGCTGAAAGTCCATCAGAGACAGCGGGAAAGCTGCCCTGGCTCAGAATTTCAGATTAACTTTCAAAAAGTTGAGCTTGCTGCTGCTAACAGATTACACAGTATTAACTCCGCAGTTCTCTCTGGGAAAAAGATAAGCACTGAGACCCTCATTTCACAAGTGCAGAAGAATGAGGGAAAGCAAGTTTCTCTGTGGTCTCTGTTGCCATAGCAAACACATGTTCATCTTCTGCTGGGTGTTGGGGCAACCCGGGTCTCAAAATCCACTCTAAGTACCCCTCAAGCTCCTCCTTGGAGGATCTAATTGGAAAGGAAGGACCCAGTAATGCTACAAACCCTCATGCAAGTCCCATTCCAGGAAGAGTGGGCACTCGCAGGATCACACTGTCTTCAACAGCAGGGGTTAATACAAAATCATAGAGTAGAGCTGTCTTTTCAAATTAGTATTTCATTCCTAAGTGCCCTTTAGCACACTACATCACGGAACAGAGATGACATTTACATCCTTGTGAGCGTGCTGTACTCTTCTAATCAGACTGTGTTGCATCCATGTTGCTGGCTGGTGGCATAGCATGGCCTACCACAGCCACCTCCTTTGTAAAATCCTGCCATCCCAGCAGCGAGCAGAAGAGCTTTTTAAACAGGCTGTACATATCTGGTAAATATGTCATGTTTCAAACACATCTGAAGTATGAAATGTAGCAGGGATGAGGTGGGAGTGTTGACCTCCTTGAGGGTAGGAAGGCTTTACAGAGGGACCTGGACAGGTTGGACCAATGGGCCAAGGCCAATGGGATGAGGTTCAGTAAGGCCAAGTGCCAGGTCCTGCATTTCGGTCACAACAACCCCAGGCAATGCTACAGGCTCAGGGAAGAGTGGCTGGAGAGTTGCCCAGCAGAAAAGGACCTGAAGGTGTTGGTGAGCAGCCAGCTTAACACAAGCCAGCAGTGTACTCAAGCAGCCACGAAGGCCAACAGCATCCTGGCTTGTATCAGAAATCATGTGGCCAGCAGGAGTAGGGAAGTGATGGTGCCTCTGGTAACTCAACACTGGTGAGGCCTCACCTTGAGCGCGGTGTTCAGTTCTGGACCTCTCACTACAAGAAGGACATTGAAGTGCTGGATTGTGTCCAGAGGAGAGCCAGCAAGCTGGGGAGGGGTGTAGAGAACAAGTCCTATCAGGAGAGGCTGAAGGAACTGGGCATGTTTACTTTAGAAAAGAGAAGGCTGAGAGGAGACCTCATTACCCTCTACCTGAAAGGAGGTTGTAGAGAGGTGGGTGTTAGCCTCTTCTCCCAAGTGAATAATGACAGGACCAGAGGAAACGGTCTGAAGTTGCAGCAGGGAAGGTCTAGGTTAGATAAAAGGAAGAATTACTTCACTGAAAGGGTGGTCAGGCGCTGGAACAGCCTGTCCAGGGAGGTGGAGTCACCAACCTGGACATATTTAAGAAGCATGTAGATGTGGCACTTCAGGGCATGCTCTTAGATTGTTGGATTGGGTGATTTGTTTTGTGGAGTATGGTTTGTGTGTATATGTTTGCATGTGTATGGTTGGACTCGATGATCTCAAAGGTCCCTTCCAACAATAAAGATTCTGTGAAGATTCTGTGAAGACCATAGCCCAAGTAATATTTCAGTGGTTTGCACTGGGTTCTGGAAACAGCCTGGGAACTAAGCTACTGTAGGGTGAGGCGAGGCCTGTGTTCTAGTTGGATTTGCATGAAGATTAGTGGGCCCACAATGGACTGTTGGGATTTTTGCTCCCAAGCAGCAGTAACTCCCAGCTTCAGCACTGTATTGAACTCCAGGCAGAAGGTCAAGGATGACTGCAAACAAGAAGATAATGTATGTGGTAAAATGCATCTACGCATGTTTTCACCAGCTGAAGGTAGACAAAGAGGTTTAAAGCTTTCAGATATGTAAACATCTCAATTTTTTGATGTTTCAGATGGATTATGGGTTGATTCTTGAATGACCTGTCTGGACATGTTCAGCTCTGTGAGACTGGATAAGAAGTGCTATATAACAGTCTATCATCAGTGGAAAAATCCATGAGGGGCTGTTAAATGCAAATAAAGAGCTGACCCAGTCCTTCCCCTCCACTAGTCCACAACTATGAGTGTTGCAGACAGCAGACAGCCCTCGTGTGCTCTCTAAATAACATCTCCTACCACCATTGCCTATACTATCAAGCTTACATTCAGCCCTAAGGAAACTTCACAACCCTCTCCAGAAAAGGAAGAGCTAGCAAGGGAAATACGAAGAAAGCCAAATGATGTCAGAAGACAAAAGTATAAATACAGGGAAAAGGTGTATGGGTCATGTGTCTGAAAAATAAAAAGAGAAAACCAGAGGGAGACGAGTATCAGTGTGACACCAGTATTTCCCCTTCACCCTGAATGTGTTCAGGGAAAGTGTTCAGACACTTGGCTCCATGGAGCTTTGGCATGACCTTCTATAGCTTTTCTTGTATTCTTTTGATAAGTGAGGGAATGTACAAATAAGAGAAACTGGTATGTTAAGAATGGCTGATTTCCCACTAGCGTCATTAATACATAGGTCAAAAGAAAAGTCTGTGACTAACTTAAAATCTTTAGCCAGTTCTATCTACAGCATTTGGTCTTCCACACTCAGGCCTTGTCCTCCCTCTCTTTTCTCCAGAGGGTAATATAGTAGTTACACTATAGGATTACAAAAAAAGCTATTAACTCTAAGATAGAAGTCAAAATGCAACATTAAAGGAAAAATATTCAGCATTCACAAGAAAGTTTTTTTTAATTATTCAAATGAAACTTAATTTTACAAAGCCAAAGATGGTAAAAAGAATGAGGCATGGTTTGGTGTCACCAATTTCTAGTCAGCATTTCTACATCATTCCCATATGTGTGCCATCTGCAACACTGCTGTTTGGCAGCAAATGCCACAAACGTAACTAGCAACCACAGCGTGCTTTTTTGGAACATGACAGAGGTACCCAGGAGACCAGCAACTGTAGGTTACAAATCATAACCAGTTCAAGCCCATCTCAGTAGAGAAAAGTATACGTAGGCTTAAGTAAGGCTTCCTTTGGCAGCAATTTAGACTGTCTCAGCCCCCCTGTGATTGCCTTGGAGATATTCACCAGCAACCTACAGTGCTGACAGGGAATTTGAGCTTGTGCAAATGACATTTTTGAAGGCTGGCAGGGACTATAATAGTAAATGGTTGGCCATTCTCACATGAATTTACTTGCCAGAGAGTTAGTATTACATCAGCTCAGACTCTGGGAAGTCTACGGGGGACGGAATCTCCTTCAGTCTAACCTAAATGTGCAACATGGGGGAATTCAAAACCTTTGTATACTCAGATTTTCATTGAAAATTGGCTCCATATGTATTCAAAATTATGGATTTGGAGCTTGCTACATAGTTTTGATGAAGTGACCCTGAAATCAGTGAGCCAGTATAGCAAGTTCTTGGGTTTTGAATAGAATTCCTCTTATGAAATACAAAATCCTAGTGTTTATTGTTACTCAGAGATGGGTCTTGGTTAAGAGTTGACACTCATTCATCTCCCTCCCAATCTTAAGTTCTCCAGACGGAAGTGCTCCTAGGGTGAGACCATAAACTGGGTCAGCAGAGCAATATTTTATAAACATTTTCGAACAGTACACAAAGATCATTTCTTCACTGCAGCGAGGGGAAGAAGGGTAGATGTCTGATCCAGTGGTAAGAGTATTTGAATGAGACTCAAAAAGATCTGGACTGCACTTGAGATCCCTTGCAGTAAATCTCTGTGCTTCTTCACATTTTGCTTTTTCATTTTATAACATTAGACAAATGTCCTTTTTATACATGCCTTAATAACCTGACTTGAAAATATCAAAAGAGCACCTCAGAAAAAAAAAAAAGGGGGGAGCTTAAGCAAGAAGTCAGTAGCTCCAATCTTCCTGCAGTGCAGTTTCTAGCAATATGCTGGGCTGCTGTTTAGCACTAGCTTACAGTGTTATCTAGGAACTGACCCCAAAGCCTGTGTTTGCTCACTTTACCAGAACAGAGATTTATAGTGCCTGTTCTTCCACTAGAGTAAGAGTCAAGACTTCCCTACAGAAACTGGATTTCCCTTGAGGGTTTCGAATCCAAGTGCATCCTGACCTTATTTGCTGTCTGACAAAAATACTGCTTGTGGTGTTTTGTTCCTGTGACGTCTTGAGAAATGTTGTTATAAACTCAACATTTCAGGCTGTGTGGAATCCTAAATCTCTTAATTTTTGGCTTATAGCAATCAGAAGAGCTCTCTTTTGTACTCCACTTGCCCTCTTCCACCCATAGCCAGAATCCTGAAAGCTTTTGTATTTTTTACGAACAAAGAAATTATTTTGTCCAGACTCGCGGCTGATGTTTTGTCACTTGTTTTTTCTGGAGAGTTGTCCCACTCAAGTGTGATAGTAGAGCGGATATGTCATACCGGGCTAGTCCAGAAGGTTACAGGAGCACATAAGAGGGTTCTCACCTTGAGCAGACTGACACAAAGACATGGCAGCAGAATTGTTTCAGTATGTATTTTCTCAAAGGTAATTTTTCATCCATCTTTGTTGCAGTTTGTAGCCATTTTTATCTAAAGTCCAAGTCTTTTCCTTCAAGTATGACATTTTACTTGACCCTCCCTTAGTGTAAACATATTTCTAAGAATGTTAGAGAAACTGCTGAGTGTATGAGTGTACTCTGAAACAACCGAATAAATGCCAGGGGCTGAGGACAATTTCCAGTCTGTGAGGAGCCCTGATCAGATCAGTCATGGCAATTCCAGCTCATGGTGTAGGAAAACAGTAGACACCAAAGTTGAGCACTGTATTGTGCTATACTAATATTCATTCATATCTTGTTTGCTTAGATGCAAAATGCTGGTGTTGGTGTTCATTCTGGACAGTACTGGTGAAATTCCACCTTCAGTGTCAAAACACCATCTGATTTCCTCAGGGCCTGGATTTTGAGTCTTCTTGCATGGGACACAGACCACATGCCTTTGATGGAAATGAAAATATCAACAGAGCTGCAGGCACATTCTTCCACCTGGAGGAAAGGTACAAAGAATTTCCTTGCCATAGATTATTCCAGGAAGTTTTATAAGTAGTTCACAAGTCTCTGAAAGTGCTGAGTGGGCTTCCTGCTTTCAACAATCAAGCCTCAGGTCATTATACTCAGGCTAGTCTTACAATGTAAAGGAAAAAAATTCCTTAACCCCCAGCATGGACTTACTAAATCAATGAGAAAATGACTTCTTCACAGTGTACACGTCGGTTTTGCACCCTAGGAATGAGTGTTTTGTCTTCCACAATCTACTTCACTTTCAGGCTAAATTCTGTTTTGCATCTCATCAGGATAAAGCTGGCATAATGCCACCGAAGTCAATGAAGCAATTCCATATTTACCAGGATGTCATGATATCATGGTTTATCCCCACCTGGCCACTAAGCACCAGACACTCACTTTCTCGCTCACTTTCTCCTGTGGGGTGGGGAAGAGAAGCAGAAGAGTAAAAGTGAGAAAACTCATGGGCTGGGATAAAGACAGTTTAATAACTAAAGCAAAAGCC
>VXBJ01007200.1:16392-49597 GCA_013400055.1 Nycticryphes semicollaris | reverse complement strand
AAAGCTCTCAAAAGCAAATGAAAAAACTGATGAAAGAAAATCAAAAGAAGGGAAAATTTTATTTGGGCCTATTTTGCCTCCTGCACACTTTTTTCAACAGCAAGTATATGAGGCAATCCATATTCTTAAGCAAAAAAGAAAATCATTCCACTGCAATCTAGATAATTTCCCACTCCATTTGATGACATAATGCACTAAGAGCAAAAAGCTCTAAATCATCTAGAATAAGCCACCAGCCTCTTTCAGCAAAAAGGAACACACTTTATTCTGAACTGTTCCACTCTCAAAGCAAATGCCTTTTACAGCCACTGTTAGGTATTCTGTACATAGTGTACAGGTCGCCCCACATGGAGGTGAAGGTGCCAACTTAAGTCCTTCATGTGGGTGTATCTGCTCTAAAGGCTCTGCCCATACGTACCACAAAGTAGTTTCTCCTTTCCAGAGCCTCCCTAAGACCACTTCAAACATGATGGGCATAAGCAAATACAAGGAAACAGAGATTGTATCAAGTGCATCTAACTGTGCTAAGCAATCATTTTTAACTTTATTCTGCCCTTCTGCTGCAGAAAAAAGTTGCTGTTTTGTTGTTTGGGCTTGTTTGTTTTTCTTTTTTTCTTTTNTTCACTTTCAGGCTAAATTCTGTTTTGCATCTCATCAGGATAAAGCTGGCATAATGCCACCGAAGTCAATGAAGCAATTCCATATTTACCAGGATGTCATGATATCATGGTTTATCCCCACCTGGCCACTAAGCACCAGACACTCACTTTCTCACTCACTTTCTCCTGTGGGGTGGGGAAGAGAAGCAGAAGAGTAAAAGTGAGAAAACTCATGGGCTGGGATAAAGACAGTTTAATAACTAAAGCAAAAGCCACACACACATCTCTGCACCACAAAGCCTACCTAAGCCCCCTCCCACTTGTGACTCAATTTCTTATTGATACTAAATACTTACACCAACTACAGTAAGAGACTGCAGAAAGGGGACACAGAACAAATCAGGAGTGGTTTAAAACTTTGGATGGAGGGGAGGGAGAAAACAAGAAGCCTGTACCCATCCACGCCCTAGGNCTAAATCATCTAGAATAAGCCACCAGCCTCTTTCAGCAAAAAGGAACACACTTTATTCTGAACTGTTCCACTCTCAAAGCAAATGCCTTTTACAGCCACTGTTAGGTATTCTGTACATAGTGTACAGGTCGCCCCACATGGAGGTGAAGGTGCCAACTTAAGTCCTTCATGTGGGTGTATCTGCTCTAAAGGCTCTGCCCATACGTACCACAAAGTAGTTTCTCCTTTCCAGAGCCTCCCTAAGACCACTTCAAACATGATGGGCATAAGCAAATACAAGGAAACAGAGATTGTATCAAGTGCATCTAACTGTGCTAAGCAATCATTTTTAACTTTATTCTGCCCTTCTGCTGCAGAAAAAAGTTGCTGTTTTGTTGTTTGGGCTTGTTTGTTTTTCTTTTTTTCTTTTTTTTTTCTTTTCCCTTTACAGAGTGCTAAATCCAGCCAGAAAGCTGTTATGAAAAAATACCCAAGGGAAGTGTGATAGAGAGTTTCTCTTCACTGATTTCTCTTCTAACATTGTTTCCTTCCTTCCTCCCCTCTCCACCCTGCGGACTCAATCCTCAGCCCATTGATGTCAAAGGAAAAACCCAGACTGACCTCACGCGGCTTTGGATCATGCTTCCAGTCCTGGGCCATTTGTTTTTATAAGTGAGCTAATAGGAGTGCTAAAAAATCCTGTCAGCAGAGCTCCGAAAGTGCCATCCACTGCCTTAATGGCCGGTGTGAGTTTTCAATGGAACTGCATCGTTTGAATCCAGCATAATATTTTACCTTCAATATACCACCATTATGAATTCATTTGACATTCAATGTACAGTAATAACAATTAATTTGCTGGATATTGAATGTCACATACTTTCACAAGTACACCATTTCATTGTAATGCACAGCAGCATTAGTTTAACGATACCAGGGTTTTTCCAGAATCCTCTCTTTATGTCCCCCCTTTCTCCAGGAGAACAATAAATACTCCTTAACAATGCCTAAGAAAAATAAAATCATACTCTGCTTTTGGAAAGAAATATGATCTATACGCAGGCCTCTGGTGAGCTGAACAACAATGCTTCCTGGGACACTGTGAGCATGGATTTGTGCGCAGAGGCTTTTTCTAACCATAAAATGGATGGCCAGAAATATTAATCAGGAATTTTTGTTGCTTTGCTTTGCTTTGTGGTTGGGGTGTTGCGTTTTTTTCCCCTTAACTGATTCCAGAGTGCAAAATGAAATAACCTTGCTTCAAGCCATCCTGCAGTAAAAATTAAAAATATATAAAGATCTTTATCTGAAGGATGGTCAGGAGATTAGTTTTAAAATTAACGTTATAGAGTCCCTCACTGAATATTTCAGGTAGTGAGGAATACCATGGAGCTGTTCTTTGCAAAGTGGGGCATGAAGTTCAGGGCCAAAGGAAGAGAAAAGCAAAGAAAAGCAAAGCGAAAAGCAAAAGAAAAGAAAAGAAAAGAAAAGAAAAGAAAAGAAAAGAAAAGAAAAGAAAGAAAAGAAATTAAGAGACAGACATGCAAGTCATCTTTTACTGTAGAAGGAATGATCAGCATTAAAATGGATTTTTTTTCTAACCTGTTTTTGTGAAAATCACTTGGATGTGCAGTGTCTGTAAATGTCCATGAAGAGACCCAGATAAACCTTCTTTGATTAACCAAGCTATTTTCTGAACCATTCTATGTTGTCATTTGAAGGGGAAACTTAGCAATATTTCTGATGATGAAGTAAACACTGACATCAGCTCCACGGCTAGTGCTGAGTCCCTCAAGAGTTTCATTATGGGAGGACTTCGATTAGTTCCTAATGTTTTGCTGAACTGTATTGAATCACAGATAAACCTGTTGTTTCTATAAGTGGTGCTTCAGTAAGATGAAAAGAATTATTGAGTGACCAAATATGACAAGGCCTGATTCAGAAAGACCCCTTGATGGGCACGTGGAAGTCCAAGGAATCAGAGTAGCCTCCAATCAGCATGTGATAGGTGGTTTGCTGTAACATGGGGGTGCCAGGCCTTTCTTCATTTTAAAAGCTCCTGGAGCTGCAAATTTTGAAGCTGTCTCTTCAGCTTTATGTTTGCTTGCATGTATTCTGGTTTTCATCTAAGAGTTTGGAGGCTGTTTCCAAGTCAAGGTGCCCTTCAGTTTAAAATACAGAAGCGTGGTGAATATATTAAACAGAAAAATGAATAAGACAGCAACTGTAACTATTGCATCACCCAGCTTTGCACAGAAAGAGTCAAATCTACACAATTACTTGCAATGAGTGTGCTCCAGAAGACCAATCAACATTTTGAATGAAAGAGAACCTGAGGGAAAAAAATTGCTCATCTCAGATAAAATAATGAAGGCAATAATCAGTGGGATAAGGCAAAACAGATGGCAAGACCTACTTCTTAAATATTAGCTTTTCAGACCCATGCAACAATAGAAAAGAACCGCATCCTAAACGAGATACTGTTATGTCACCTGTCATGGATATTTAATCATGTCTGGACAACATTATTTTTTCCCACTTACTTCCTAGTGCCAATATTTTATCCCCCGCACTGTATGTGGGCTTTCAGCCAGCTGTCTACATATGGTAGTTTTAAAGAAGGCTGGGTTAGGAACAAGAAAGTCTGAAATCTGGGTTCCTTGTACTTAACAACTGATGTGATATTTCTATATTCGGCTCTCGCACCACAGAATGGCAAAGAAAAAAGTTGACCATAATTAGATCCTGTTGATGAAATGCTGCAGACAGAAGGTGTCTGTGTATGGGGATGAAATGGGCTTGCCTCAGATATTTATATGCCACTTACTTAATGAGTCATTGATTGATAACTTACCAATCACTGCATTGCTTTTTGTAATGCAAATACACCAGTATGTTCAGATATATAAATAGTTAAAAGACAAATAGAAGAGGCGATGATCAATCCAAGCAGACATGTTTTAATGAAGAATTACGAATAGATATGCGATTCCAGGCAACACACAAAAGGCGAAGGTTTAGATCAAACTATCTGAATAAATGGTGACTTGAAAGAGTTCAGAGCAAAGGAAAGGGATGTCCCAGGAGGGTGCATGTGTTTTACCTGTCGATTCGTGCAATTGCCTGCTAGATCAAATCAAATATTTCACTCGTAGAGTCCGTGCAGTGCTAGAACAGAGACGGACAGGTTTTGATGTGTCAGCATGTCAGTGCTGGGACACCAGACACATGATGTTGCACTCATGATGAGCTTTGCTTCATGTGCTTGTCTTCTTGGACAGCAGTGAAAATGCAACCAGAACTGCTTGGCTGTGCTACTTGGCTAGTATAATTACCAGCTTTGAACCAGCCCAGTCCATGAGCAAGATGAGCACAAAACCCTAAGATACTAATCATAACAATACCTCAATTGTGTGCAACACTTTTCCTCTCCAAAGCACTTAATAAAGCAAAAGCAGGGGCTGTTTCATGCATCGCTTAAAGGAACATGATTGCATGGCCACTCTGCCCAAGAGCTTTGGATCAGAGAAGAAAACTAGCCCACCTAATTGAAAGTTTCAGGCAGTGAAACAGGCAGTAATCTTTAAATATGCAATGTGAAGAGGACTTTTGTCCTTACTTTCTCATGAAAAGCGCAGTTCAATGCTTTGTGAATACCAGTTGCTGTGGCTTGAGTTTTACATCTTTGCTGAAGGCAATGCCAGAGAGTCAAACCTGTTAGCTCCGTGATAGAGAGGATGCTTAATTTTATTTTAGAGGAAAAAAAGACTAATGCCTACTGAATTAGCTATATCACTTCTTCTAGCAATTTAGAAGTCTTATGGACCCAGAGTTTTCCTTATGAGATGTGACATGATAACAGCTTTAAGTGAGGCAGCTGCTCCTTATAATCGGATAGAATTTGATCATTAATCTAAAATGTCCAGCTATATTTACTGCTTCTTTTAGTAAAAATATGAATTTCATACATATTCCATCTAGATATGTTCATGAGCTTCCAGAACACACAAAACCAGACATTTTTCATTTACATCAAATGCTATGTTATGTTCTGACACTTTAACTCTATAATTAAGCTCTTTTAGTTTCCTAGAAAGAAAATCCATCATAAGCTATGTGTCATCATTTCAACACTTCACTTCCTGGCCTTTAACATAACACTTACTCTAGTAATCTGCATTTTGAAAAGGCGTGTTTGGTCACATGCAGTCTCCATCTTCAGAATCTGTTTAGAGTATTAAAATGCTTGGGAGGGAAGATGTGATATTTGGGTTGAGCCTTTTACAGAAGCTGGAAGAAACTTAAAGACAGAAGAAGCCAGATCATTAGGTGATAAACGAAAGGAGGAGTTTGTGCTACTGAAATGTTTGAATATTTTCCTGGACTTTGTCCTGTACAATTAAACAAAGTATTTAAACACATGCCTAAATTAAAATCTCCCTAGCTTGGCCTCATTTCCTCCCACAAAGTTTATTTCCACAATCTTGCCTGTGCACACTTCCCTTCGTTCCCTTCCTCACCATTCCTTTTCCTTTCAGCAGCCCAGTTTCACAAAAAAATAAAAGTAGCAGTATGCTTACCCAACCTGTAATTCAGTTCCGGAAGCACAACGGAAACTTTTAAATTGCTTTCAGAGAGTAAAGTCTGATTAAGTGCTGTGACATCACTCTAGCATTAAGGTTAAGTCCCAAATTAAATCTTTGGTAGTCTGGTGTTTGTGTGTGTGTGTTTTCTTTCAGCAGCTAATGACAAAGCTTGGAATATCTGAAATGTGTCTGACTTTCTCCACTCCAGTCACATCCCAAATAAACAACCCACCCATAAGTACTTATTCCGCACTGGACCTGGTTTTGTTACCTCCATATCCAAATTTAGTACTTCTTATCTGCTATTACTGATACGGTTATCTAGGTACTACTGGATTTGACTCACTCCAAAATCTCCAGTACTTCATTTTTGGGCAAACTTCAGCTGTTTCTTGCCCATCTTCCTCTGAACCACCTCTGTGATACAGCCATCCTCCGTGGAGCTCTCTGTAACTTTTGTCAGCTTCTCACACTGCTCTCTGTCATACCCAGCAAATGGCTCATGTCATGTCCAGCTGTTTTCCACATCCTATTGAGTCAGCTAAACCTCAGCTTGATCAGCACCTGGTTGGTCATCTGCCTGCTGCCCTAACACTGTTCTTGCAAGAGTTGCACCAACCAAAGGTCTGTCTTCTGGATTCCTGTTACCTCTGCCACTGTGCACGGAGCTCAGTGAAACTGTCCTTGTTTGCATCCAGCTGCCTAGTTCTTTCTTCACAAAGTTTTGTCACAGCTTTATTTTCTTTTAAGAAAAATACCTTGTTTTGTTAGATATACCACCCTAATCTGTTAACAAATAAATAAACTCAATTGCAGTACTGATTTCCCTTATGTATGGCAACTTAATTTAAAATCTAATGAAACAGAGTGGCTTTTGGTTCATGTTCCCTGGTGCACAGCAGTTTTCAGTTATTCATTTTCACTTCAGGATGCTGTATTATTTTTGCCTTTGAGCCTCGCATCAGTAAGATGAGAAAAAGCAGAGAGATTCAATTTGGTTTCATCATCCCTTCAGTTTTCTCTAAGTCATAATGCTGGGTTTGCTCACAATGGACCAGTCCGCTGCACAAAGGCAACAGCTTTTTAACCACTGAACTCTTTCTGCTTATACTTAATATGACATATAATGTGCAAGATTTTGCTGTTAAATTACCAGATTGTTGCAGGAAAATGGAAGCTACATTACCAATACTGGATACCTTCTGCCTTGCACCAACTCACTGTTTCTCCAACCTGCACCAAGCACTGCCACCAGAGTTCTTCACCCCAGCTTTGTGCCAAATGGCACTTTCACACCAGCTTTCCGGTCCACACTATTCTTGGACTTTTCCCGTCCTTCCACCTGCAAAATCTCATCCCAAAAATGGCTGATGGCAAGTGGCATGGCACTGTTCACAGGGTAAACTCCTTCCAAAAAAGGATGACATCATCCCAAAGCTGGTACCATCTCTGGTCCATGCTCTATCCATACCCAGGACTGGTATGTACAGATTAAATTTGTAGGCAGTGCACTAATGCCTAAATAAGGATAAGTATTAGGTGGTCAGGTGTAGCTGTAGAGATTAGGGACTGAGAAATCATCCTTCACTTTTTCAACTCTGTTCTTTGATAATATATCAACTTTGAATATATCATATTCTTACAGTTTGGTGCACACTGATGATTTGGTTCATTTCCCTACAAGGCTCCTTGGTATTAAGAGGTGGCAATATTAACAGAAAACCTACAGAGAAGCGGGTAGATTGCACCATGTCACTGGTGAAGATATCGAAAAAATTGGCAAAGGAAAATGACATAGCTTAGTAAATATGTTGTTTTATCAGTGGTCATCACAGCTAGAAAACCGCATAGTAAAGGGTGGGGGGAAGAGAGAGAAAGCTAGGGAGGGAGAAACAGGGAAAATGAGATGGGAGTAAGTGACAGTTTATCAATTCCATGTATAAATGGTGAAGCAGTGAACAGCTCCCATCACCCACTGCAAGCCATCATAGAGTACTGGATATTCTGCTCCACCTATTTTTTGGTGAGTAGCTGACCAGTCACCGTGAAAATTTCTCAATTTTATACCAAGAATTTTTATTAGTTCAATATTATAGTACATTCTTTCTAAGCTTAATAGCATCAGGAAAATAAAGAATGCAAATAATGTTCCTGATCTAGCAACAACAGCAGCCAGATAGATCACTATCCCTTTCCATTTAAACTGAATATTTATGTGCTGAATTTTAAATATAATTTTCCTATCACTTTTCAATAAATTAATTTCTCTTTTCTCACTCAAAATGTCTAAAGCTGTGACCGCCCAGTGCTGATGTTACAGGGACTGTCTTATTTCCAGCCACAGATAATTTATTTAAGAATGGCCCAATTACGTCATGCAAACTCCAGCTGGCCAAAGAAGTCACCGTTTTGTTAGGAGATAACAATGTTGACACCAATCTGTTTGCCAGCTGACCTCTCTTTCTCTTTGTGTACCAGTTACAACCCAAGCTGAATGTACGTCTGGGGAAGAATTTGAAAAAAAAACCAACTCAGAACCGCAGACCCTGCAGTGCACTCAAATCAGCAGTAAGATTTGGGTGAAAATGTAACAAATTTATCACTGCCTCAGCGTAACTGTAGACAGCGGGGGCTACAAAGAATACGATCCAGATTCTTGCCAGCATCCCAGCCATTCTACAGATCTCACACTCAGAGGGATTTTCTGCAGTTTTAAACCCAGGCCTTCAGGAAGCATGAGCACTGAAGTGGTCCGTAAGCCACCAGCAAGTACATGTCCAGTTCATGTGCATAAATAGAGGACTGGATGATCTACTTGGGACACTTCCTCTCTTTTCCATTTGTCTGTGCCTCCTCTGCTATTTGTGTATTGCTTACCACAGTACTGACATTAAGATCAGAATGGTCATAGCTTCTCCTGTCACTAGTTGTTTTTTTTTTTTTACCCCTTTTCGTTTCAAGTAATTAAAATAAAGCAGCAAGGCTCAGGGAAAATAAACACCGTTCAAAAGTTGTACCCACCTTGTGAGGCTCTTTTGCTGTTGTTCTGTCAAAAAAAGACTGGAAGAAGACAACAAAGACATACAGGAGGGCACTCTCAGTAAAGCCAGAGTCCATCAATGTGGCCATGGGAGCTGGGAGGAGAAGGCGAGGGAGGGTGTCTTGGCAGGCAGTGTGGGCACAGTTATTATGGGTGTCTGGCAGAAGCAGCAGAAATTGCTGAGCGACGGCTGAGCCAGGCTGAAATGTAAAGGTTACAATGCGGTGTCTCTTTGCACACAGAGGACATGTTTGCTTTGCAGTCAAAGGTGCGATTGAAGCATTCATACCAATAATAAACACAGTATAATTTCTGAGGGTTCCACAAAAGATGATGCAGGGAAACTGACTCATTTTTGCTTCCTCTGTCAGAAGTTTTTCAGGGCTTTGGGCATCAAAAAGGATGGGAAGTTACTGAGTGATGTAATCTCTGGCACAAGTGAAAGCGTGCTGGCATACTGCCGACTTTCAGAAGACTCTGAACTTCGTTAGGTAACAAGTCAATAGTCCAGCCACTGACACTTAGTTTTCATTCATGCGATACCTGAGGAACCTGCAGGATGGAGTTTAATCCAAAAAGCCTAACGGTACAATCACTTGTTTGGACTGGCAAGCGCAATCTTGCCTTCCCAAGGCCATGTTCAGCCTAGAAAAAAGGAGGCTGAGGGGAGACCTTATCACTCTCTACAACTACCTGGAAGGAGGGTGTAGAGAGGCAGGGGCTGGTCTCTTCTCTCAAGTCACAGGCGATAGGACAAGAGGAAATGGCCTCAAGTTGCACCAGGAAAGGCTCAGATTGGATATTAGGAAAAATTTTTACACTGAAAAGGTAATTAAACATTGGAATGGGCGGCCCAGGGAAGTGGTTGAGTCACCATCCCTGGAGGTATTTAAAAGACAGGTTGGCATAATACTTAGACACATGGTTTAGTGATTGTGTTTTTTTATCAGAGTTAGGTTAATGGTTGGACTAGATGACCTTAAAGGTCCCTTCCAAACTAGACAATTCTATGATTCTATGTTCTGAGTTGATATCAGTTGACATAAATACATGCTATTACAGAAATTCATATCAGCCATAACATTGCTCCAGGGTTCCCATGTGTTTGATTGTACAATCATATTCTCTTATGGTGAAGGTTGGAAATGAACCTATGGCTCCTTCAAATTAATCCCTATAAAAAGGTTATTCGAGTGCATTTGTGGAGTGTGCTTAGGTGTGATCACAGAACCTGAGACAAAGCTGCGCACTGGCTTTGGTTCTTGCCAGAATGGAGGTCAAAGCGACTGTCTTTTTATGTTGATTTTAAACCAACATTTTGAAATGTTAAAGTCTTTGAATCATAGGCACAATAATAAATATGTGGTATGAATAACTTTAAAGAGATTTCCATGAAACCTAATAAAATCCTACCTAGTTTACAAAACAAACGCCAGCTTAGTTAGAGGCAGGAAAGTTCATTCTGGTTACATTTCCATGAGATTAAGTTTAGCAGGATTAAAATTACTACACTGGAATCATTCAAATGGAATTTTTTGGCTTTGCAACAAAGTTGCCTTATCTTTGTTTAACTTCATTGTTTTATCAGCTGTGTCCTGTTTTCTGCTTCATTGACAATTCTGTTCACACCTAATCAGATAACATTAAATTCTGGATTGGAGGTTCATCAGACAAAAGCTTCCATGTAAGGGACTCTGTGCTTTGCATCGTTAAGATTTTTTCAGCACTCACATGCCTTTTCATAGGTAGAAGAGATTTTATAATTTTACCTTTATGTTTAAAAAAAGATCTTCCTCAGTATTTTGTCAGTTCCATACAGCATCTGGCAAAGGGTTTTTTGAAACAGTGAAATCCAGAATGCTATTACAAGTTCCACCAAAAAGATGCATGTCTCAAATAAGTAGAGGAGGTTTCAGAAGGGCCATAGGCCACATTTAGAAATCAAAGATTTGAAAGGCACGACAAAAGTTTAATTTTGTCTAATCTAGCACATTTAGATACTTCTAAACTGGAAATAAATCTTTACACATACTTGTCCAGTAAAATGCATCCCCAAAATATCACCAAATCACACACACTTGAATAATATCTTGTATTAGTCACATGGGAAGTTTATTTCTAAAAAAAGAGGGCTTTCTTTTACAGCTATACAAAGGAAACCACAAATGTTTACAAGTGGAAATTAGAAATCTACTTTTTCACTGAGGATATACCCTAAACTTCACCACAGTTTTTACTGCTGTAAACTTCTAGAGCTTCTTGATTCTCTCATACACCCTATAGCATTTCCAAGCTCAGTGTCACCAGGAGTGCTGGACAGTGAAACATGGTTACAAAGTCCATGTTCCGTATTCATCACACACAGTTTGGGGAGATTTGGAGCAAACCTAATGAAATAAATTGCACTTATTAAATGTAAATGTGTATCTTTCGCAATTGATATCTAACATCATAAGACAAACTTGCCAATTCATTAACTAGAGAGCTGTTGGGTAGGTGGTAGGATCTCACTCTATTTTCCCTGAGACAAATCAGATCAGAATTTCTCTCTCTCTCTTTCTCTTCCACCCTCATATCTCATTGCCAGTGGTCTGCAAATGAGATGGTTCTCCATTAACTCTGACTGTCCTAACAGAATCCATCTACCCCAACTTGGCAACCCTCTAGATAGAAAGAGAGAAGGAGTTCCTGTTCTAAAAGTTGATGCCTGAGATCATCAGGAAAAGTCTTTCTGACTGTAAGGCCCTGTTTTGGTAAGTTCTTTAGACTAGAGACTGATCTTTCCAGTAGTTATTTAGACCTGAGGAGTTCATCTAGGTCTGATTATTCCCTACAGGAAGGAAAACGGATTATTTTAGCTCTTCAGAGGAGAGAAAAAAAGAAAAAAAAAAGAATCAAAATGTAACAAAATTTCTGTGGAAAATGAAGAATACTTGGCAATCTCCTGGAGAGAGGAGAATCTCCTGCAGTTAGTCACCTTGCATCTCTAAAGAAGGTTCCTTGACATGCAGATTCAAAGCATTGTGCAGTCATCAGGAGCCTCCGGATGAGCTCTGCTCCTCAGCTCTGGATGGAGGCAGTGGATGCCCACCTCCTCTTAAATGCAGAGTTGTGAGGTTCCTTAAGTAACTATATTTGAAATAGGACTCATGCAGGACATTTGTAAATAGTTTTCCTTCCCCTAGACTACTTCTGAGAGCCCACAGACTGAGGTTTGATATAATAAAGCATAAACCTGGCTGCTACATAATTAACTCAAAATTTAATGAGCAATAAAAGTACAATTATGCTTTTGTAATGCATTAAGCTTATACTCCTGCTTAATCCATTTAAAAGGGCTCTCTAGGTGTTCACTTGGCAAATAACAAAATAAGGCAAGTCAGAAATTACGCTTATTAAATGTAAATGTGTGTCTTTAGCAATTGATATCTAACGTCATAGGACAAACTTGCCAAACTTAATTAAGTGAATAAATGTGATTATGTACTTAATATCTCTGCAATTACATGGCTAAATTATCTTCTATGTACTGCACTGTCAGCCTCACGGTTGCCTGTTACCTCCCAAAATGGCAGCGGTGAGCACCCAGCTCCTGGCTGGGCTGGGCTGGCGCTGCAGTTGGAATTCTCTGTGTCTTTACATATGGTCCTGTGTCACAAACTTATATTCACACGCAATTACTACTTCCTTAACCAGACACCAGTCTTGTTACAGTAACATGCAATTATTTTTTTTTTCTTGAAATTTGGCTGTGTAATAGAGGAGAAAATAAATCATAGTTTCATTTCAATACTGTCGGCTATGCCTTGAGCTTTTGGAATTAGAATCATAGATCATAGAATCATAGAATAGTTAGAGTTGGAAGGGACCTTAAAGTTCCAAACCCTTGCCATTGGCAGGGACACCTCCCACTAGAGCAGGTTGCTCAAAGCCCCATCTAGCCTGGCCTAAAACATTTCCAAGAAAGTGTGTTATTTGTACTGTTGTGTCTACTCACATAGTGGAGGACTATGGGAATTCTTACTGATTGGCGCTGAGTTCTTACTGATTTCTTACTGAATTCTTACTGATTCTGCCTCGCTCCATCTACCAGTATCTCTGGGCGGTGTTACAAGAATCCTTTCACCAGGAAGATGTATTTCAGCTCTAGATCCTTCTCTTTAAGCATCCTTTATTTTAATAACAATTGCGCTTCTCCATTATGGCTATATCAGTCTCTTTTATCCAAAACGAACATTGAAGTCTAAATTAAGTGTTTCAACCTTCTTAAAACAAACTATCTCAGTGAGGTGTATTTCCAAACAGAAGTTTTTAAGAAATGTCATTTTTTGTCTAAAATTTTGTAATTTTCATTCCTTGATGGAGGACAAAATGGATACCAAAATATTGGACTTTCTCCTGTAAAAGCAATTCCAATTTTTGACCAGCCTTTTAAATTAGACTAGTCCTCAATTCCATTTCAAACGCACACTAGGTGAATAGCACTGAGAATTTGAAGGGCATTTTGCAACATTTTGCTCTTGTCATCACTGTGACTAATGGTACAATGAGAACAGCTCTGGGCTTTTAAAACCCATCCAGAATAAACTGTTGCATTGGTGGGGTTTTTATCCAAAAAAACCTCACATTTTTTCAATATATTTTAAAAGTGCTTGGGAACCACCAAAAGCCCTTCATGCCTAAATTTTAATATGACTACTGAAAATAATATATTGACATTTTCTCTATCTTTTCAGGAATCTTTAGTAATTCCCTTCTTACTAAACAGGCTGTTTTATCTTACATGAAAGGCAAAAGAATCAAAACACGAAACAGAGAAGGTTGCCCATTTATTGACCTGCAGTGCATAAGAGATTTGCTGAATAGTTAACAGAGGCCAAACGGATTAGCAACAAATGCAAACATCTTTCAGGGGATTCTTTTTGAAATGCTTTATTCATTACAGAAAAAGGAAAGTTTCCAAAGCGTCTTGTAAGCGATAGTATGCAGCAGCTTTTAGGGATTTTTTTTTTAAAACCAGAAATTCATACAGTGTGCTTTCATACAACTAAATGTTGCACTTGGAATCTAAAAGACTACTTGTTAAAGAAGAATCCTTGAAAAACTGCCACAGAATATCATTGAAACCTACCAAGTCTGATTACAATTCATGCTGAGCATTTTTAGTATTGCTTTAACAGTGTACAAGGGACCTACCAGGACAAGTGAATTGCTTTTGCACTTGTTATAAATGTGAATGTTCAGTCTGGATTTTTAGATTTTTTTTAGAAATTCTAAATAAATTTAGAAATTTTAGAAATTTAGAAAAAAGCCAGATTGAGTGTTAATACTCATGGCATTATATTCAAAACATGCTGCAGTGTCAGTGTGTTAGGTCAATGCATCTTCACTGTTATTTAGCTACTGCACCGCTGAAAAGAGAAAGATTTAGCCAGATTGTAACTCTGGACAGAATTTGGCTCCCAGAAGGTGAAGAGTAGTCAATTGAAACTAAATCCTGACCATTTATATGGTGTTCACTTCTGAAAATTCTGCTTATGGTGGGGGGAGCTTTGGCTTCAGGATCCCATTATGTGTGAAGAAAAATACATGGAACTCGTCTTCTCTGCTACGCTTCCTCAGGTATTAAATCCTCCCCATCCATAAATCCCTTTTTCTGTTATTCTGTATAGTGTCCTTCAGCTGAAGTAGTCCTTGTCATAACATTTTTGTTTTACCTTTGGGTTTTACCTTTGCTCGGCTCTGCAAGCAAATATCTGCACGCACTGACAGAAAACACCCCTGTTTCACTTACAGCTCAGCTGAACTCAGTGAGGTTTTTCTACAAGGAAAAGCTGGCCAAGGATCAAATCAGGCACAGGCTTCTGGGTCTCTGCCAGGTTTCCCCTCACCCCTGTGCTTTGGAGGAGGACGCCCAGCAGGGAAGGCTGAGGATGGCATTACTGGTGGTACTGGGACTTTTTCCAGTCAGACATTGGGGAAACACAGTCACTGCATCCCATCCCCATAGCTCTTAGTATCATTGCTGTCACTGCTCTCAGCCAAGTGGTGTTTGTTCCAGAGGTCTGGGCCATATAAAGGCTTTTGTATGACTCTCAGAGTGGAGAGGATTATTAGGTCCTGATAAATCTGCCCCAGCGTATACCCTCAGATATCCTTTGCCCCAAGCACTTAAGGTCCATCTGGTTCCCTTTGGCTCTCTTGGACACCTTGGAGCTTGTCACACACAAATAGGCACTCCCAAACCAGTGTATGGAAAAAAGAAATAAAAATTTCATGTTGACAAGCACAGCATTTGCCAAGTGACCTGACTTGTGAATTAAAAAGAGGTTGTAGAGATGTCTTGCTATTCCCTACTTCCCTTCTCAGATTTATGTAGTATGTTTTCTCTCTATTTAAAGCTGCAGAAAGGTCTTTATGAACCCCAGAAAGTGGCTTGTGCTACATCAGTTTTTCCATAGTTTTTGCATGCCACAAGATCTCAGGATCCATCAAATATTTTTAAGGGATTTGCAGAAAGTAGCTAGGAAATGTGGACTTAATGGGACTTAAATTTACTTCTCAGAAATCCTTGTAGCTATTGAAAAATTATTGAGACTTCCACAAACTGAAGCAAAGCTGATGTTCTCTGGTGTGCTAGCTGTGGCTATTGTGATTTGGGAGTAGAAGGATGTTCAGGAGATGACTAGGGTCTTAGGATGCCTAAGTTTAATTCTAACCTCATCTGCAACTGAGGGAACATAGTGCCTCAGTTTACCATTCAAAAAAATATATGTAAATTGTCCATCTCCTTCCCAATATTGATTTGAGAAATTGATTTCACCGATGTTACGAAATGTTCTTGTATTAGCTTAATGAAAACCCTAGAATATAAACTTGTCCCCAGGCTATGGTCAAAACTAAACAAAAAAATATGATTAGGAAAAAATTACCTTACTTGAAAATGATCAGCGACTTCATTTTTTCCACGTGACCCATTTATTCAAGACAGAGGAATCTTCTATTGAAACAGAAATATATCATGTGAAATTTTAATCAAGCTGTCAGGCTTCATTCTAATTCTCAGGCAGTCTACATGGAGGAGAGAAAAGGAGAGGAAACATTAAAACTGATTCTCATAAAGAGATGGAGAGACAGAGAGCAACAAGCTGTGCTGATATATTAATTATCTATTTATAATATGTAATCTTTTCAACTTCTGTCACGTTAAAATCAACAAAGAATTTAGCTGAAGACAGCTATAAAATGAACTGATTACAGCTTGCGTACAACAGCGATGAAAGAGCAAATACACACAGCTATGCAAATGTGAAATATAACATGACAGAAAGCACAGCCACAGTGATAACAGCAGGTAATTGCTGGGCTCTGTAGCTCTCCCTCCAAACCCACTCTGTGATATTTCCTTTGTTCAGTAACTGGCACATTTTTGGCACACGGGAGGGGGGGTGAAGGAAGCAAGCTGGGGCTGAGCTCCTTGTGAAAGCTGCTGCAAACATGCAGAGTGCCAGAGCAAGGGGAGGAAAGGGTTATGCAGAGCTGAACCTTCAAGGTACCACCTTGGCCAGTAACAGGGAGGAATCATGTCCAATAACTGCACACAGCCAAAGGTTAAAGGCTGACACTTGCCCTTTAAGTTCCACCACAAGCTCTCCACGAAGGCAACATGTTGAAGGCCTGATCCAGGTCTCCGGAGCTAATGGCAAGATCCCTTACCCCCATGAAACAGCTCAGGGTCAGGACCGAGTCTGAGATCTCACTGGATAGCAGATAAAACGGAGCATTCCATGCATATATTTGCATGCGTACCAACTTAATGGTGCTTCTCATGGAGCTAGAAATAAGTTTGACCTGAGAGTGTAAAGTCAGCTTCTGTGGAGCTGACTTGTTGTATCTGGGAACTGTAGTGTTAACCAAGGCCACGTCCGGATGAGCACAGCGTGAAGTACATCTCTAGCTGCCTTCCTCCTCTTCTGCTGGTGTACAATAGCATTAAAAGTAGCCATTGCACTTAAGGGTTTTCTAGTTCCAATTCCTCTATTTTTAGTTGCATTTTCATAAGCATTTTTGTGGTTTTGTACAGGCTTGTGTTCAGGGATCCAGAGAGACACAAGCCCAGGCTGCCTTACCCAGAGGCAGGCTATAGGAATTGTGGACCCAGAACCAACCTGATGCAGCAAGGGATTTTCTGCACTGGAGCTGGGTGAGGCATACTGGGCAGATTGTGGTCACCAGCTTCAACATCCATCTGTGCAAAACTCCACGTGAGCACTACTCCCATTTTCAGAAGTGACATTGGCAGTCGCACATCATCAGTTTCATGAAAGTCCATAGTAGAGCTAAGGCAGCTGTGCAAGTCACTTTAGAAAACAAAGTGCCTGAATCCACGAGATGACCTTCAGGAGTGTCACTCACCTCATCATTTTCTGCCTTTTCCCAGGCACCACAACTATACCTGGAACAGCACTTTGTTATTGTTTCATTCAACAGGGACTGGGCGTAGTGACAGGACAAGGGGTAACAGCTATAAATTGAAAGAGGGGAGATTTACATTAAATACTAGAAGGAATTTCTTTCCTGTGAGGGTGGTGAGGCACTGGAACAGGTTGCCCAGAGAAGCTGTGGATGCCCCATCCATGGAGGTGTTTAAGGCCAGGCTGGATGGGGTTTTGAGCAACCTGGTCTAGTGGGAGGTGTCCCTGCCCATGGCAGGGAGGTTGGAACTTGATGTTTTTAAGGTCCGTTCCAACTCTAACCATTCTATCATTCTATGATTCTAACTAGAAACTGGCCCTCCTGTGCAGGACAGGGGTCTTGTCAGAGATGTATTGCCTTCCTTCACCATCCCCATTTACCTGCGCCATGCCATGGGATCTGGTGCCAGATCCACACTCCACAATTGTCAAGCAATTCCCTTCCCAAGAGACAGTACTTCAGGGTTGCTTTGCTACAAGGATGATTAAATACCCAACAGTATGGGCTGCAGCCCAGGGCAGAGCCCAGAAGAGTCCATCTCCATCATTTCTAAAGTGAAAATAATTAAAGTTCTGCTGTAGAAACACTATGTGGAGCTGCAACACATCCCTGTTTGCACTAGACCCAACTTCTGTCCATGATTAGTCGCCAGATCCCCTCACCCTTCTGTGTTCAGTATTAAGCAACTACACAACATGGGAATTGACGCAAATATAATGAAATACTGGTTTGATACCACAACACAGTCGATCCCTAACTTAGCCCTGTTTAATTAAAATTTGTTACTGCGACAGTAACCTCATTGTGTAGAGCTAGACCCAGCATAAATTATCAGTGATTTGCCACTTTGATAAATAAACATTAAATGTGTGTCAGGGCCTCTTGCTATCAAGCATGAAGCAATTCCTGCAATAAAAAGTAAAAACCTTTTAATTATAAAATTCATTAGAATCTATCTAAAATAAAATGCTTTGTGTTTTTAATGTTAAAATGATAAAAGTACTCAATGAACCAACACTAAACAACCAGAATGCAATCTCTGAAAGAGCTGAGACTTGAAAAAGGACAGTTTAATTTACAAAGCATATGCTGCACTTAATAGAAAGAGGATCAGGTTGCAAACTATAGGCTCAAGACTATGTTGCTCACTCCCCGAAGTTCACCATTCTTTAGTGCCAGTCTTGATTTATTTATTGTGAGGTGCCTATTATACAAAGGCGGTGTGAGACTGTTCCATACTTTGTTCAGTACCCACATTTTGGTGTGTATTTTTAAGATTTCAGGTTTATCTCAGGGATTGCTTATATTTTGCCTCTTCCATTTTCCATTGGCTCCAGCATAACCATGCTCCAGCATGTGTCAAGCTTTTAGAACATCAGCTTAACCCACTGTAGTCAATTGAGTCAATTGAGATTCACCCAAACCAATTAGTCACAGATTTAACCTTCTGTAGACAGAATCAGCTGGTTAACTTCAGCAGAACTTAGTCCTTCTCCAGCACAAAGTTGTTGACAGATGGAAAATTGTATAGGTTTGTTCAATATAGGGAGGTTGCTCATGTCGGGGGTGAATAGTCCTGCACATTTAAAGAATTAAAGTTCCAAAACGAAAGGGTAAATTATTCATTTTTTTTTTTGAGATTCAGAAATCTCATTTTAAAATACTTTAAGACAAGAAGTTCTGTAGAACAAATGTAGAGATTCTATTTCTTTAGGACCATCCTGAATGAAAGCAAGAGTTGTATGTCTTTCCTGCAATACCTCACACTCCATCTGCCAAAGTCCATATTATGTCTACGCCTGATCTTTCACTTCATCAGACACTGCCGTGGTGTCATGAAGCATTTCTAAAAAGGCCAAACACAGACTGTCTTTGATTTCAGTACGAGGTACATTCTTATGATTACATCATTAGGGAAGAAAATAGCCTTTGGCAGAGAAATCAGATCTGTAACTTAAATAATTGGTATCTCCCAGAAACATAAGGCATAGAATTTCTGTTCTCTCTTTCTAAGTTGGTTAGAGAAGGGATTTGAGCTCAGGTCTTGCATATTCCAGGCAGAAGCAGTAATCTCTGCACTAAGAACAAGTGATCTATGATGCAGGAACTGGTTCTTCGTGACAAATTGCTTTTCTGGATCTTAAAAAATCTTCCTGGTGTGCACTTTACTTAAGCAGATATATTTTCCAGATTTTTTTTGGGTGAATAAGCACTCTTTGCATAAAAAAAAAAAAAAAATTGTCATAATGTTCCCAGCAAATTTTAGTGAGATCTAAGAGTTCTACATCTTAAGGATTCATATAATTACCTTTTTGCAAATCTTGAAAGCATGCTATTGAATTTTCTGGATTTGGTAATATGTAAATATGTAAGTAACGCCTTGTTTGTTTCTTTGGTTTCTTTTCTCTAAATAAATTCCAACTTCCACGTTCCTGACAGTAGAAAGGCAGGAATTCTATGTTCCTTTGCCATAACCAAAAAGAAGAAATCAATTCTTACTTTCCTCTGTTTTGGGAAAAAAATCTCTTGTCTGAAAAGATTATTTATTTTCCACACAAAACCTATATTTTTCCCAGCATTTCTACTCTAAACAGATTGAAACAGGTCTCTTGCTGCTGACAGAGGCATCTGCTAGAGAGTTACACTTGGGGTCCAGAACTCAGCTGTTCTGAAATGAGAGATTATTACATCAACCCAGAGGACAACCTGTAATTGCCCTGCTTTATTTTGTCTGGAAATTTTTATGTCATGATGCTGCCTTCCTATTAGTCTGCTACAAATAAAGCTTTGTTAGATGACCGTCAAATTAAGCTAATGTGAAAGAAACAAATCAATAGCTTTCTGCTTAGCTCCCTTTGGTTCAAACTCTTATTCCCCAAACCTTGCTGGACATCACAAGTCACTCTAACCAGTATCTGCCTTTTACCAAACTTGGCTGATATGGCCATTTAATTTTAGTGCAGTCACCTGCGGGTTAGCTCTCACCATGCAGGCAGAGGGACCAGTATGACATGAGGGTTAATCTTGTATCAACATTTTTCCACTGATGGTGCTACCAACAGAAGAGAGACTGGAACAGGGCACACAGAGTCATAGAATGGTTCGAGTTGGAGGGAACATTAAATGTCATCTGGTTCTAATCCCCTGCCATGGGCAGGGACACCTCCCACTAGACCAGGTTGCTCAAAGCCCCATCCAGACTGGCCTTGAACACCTCCAGCGATGGGGCAGCCACAGCTTCCTTGAGCAACATCATCATAGCCTGTTAGTATGGTAGTACAGGGCTCTCAGTGTCTGGGTCTGGGGTTACTAAAGGACTCTTCTGTTCAGGCCACTTCCAAATTCACACCTTTCCTCATGCTTCACATGCTGTTGTTTAACTTTCTTCCTTAACGGAGGATTTTCCCGCACACAGTTCGCAGATGCTTTTCCCTTTCCAAACTCCTTCCATGTGTAGGTTTTTGGTTTGTCTCAATATTGACATTTCCATGCTTTTGGGACTGGTAATACAAGATTTGCAATGTGGGATCAGATGAATTGCCAGTCTTATCAGCACCCTGTCTCCTGAAGGAATGAGGTGCACTGGGCAGAAATTCAATAATCTTCTCAGAATAGAAGGGCTGGGTGTTTTGTTCTTTGGGGTGGAAAGGAGGGGAACAGTAAACTTTAATCTCCTCCTGACAGAGATTGACAAACTTGATACACATGGATTATATTGATTGTTATCTCAAGTAACTTTTTGGTTTTATATAAGCACATTTTTTTTTTCTTAATTTGACTTTTAACAAAATGAAATACAGAGAAGGTGCACAAACAGATGTGTCCTTGCAGATCTGAAAGCTATTTAAGATAATCTGGCTGATTTTGCGCCGTTAACAAGGCTCAGCTGTGAAGGCAATATCAAGCAAACAGAAAGCAGTAACGTGCTGAATCACCATGCAGCGTGAAGGTGTTTGCACCATGGTGAACCAAGCATCTACCACGTGAGCTCTTTACCTTCATCTGCTTCTTCATCTGAGTATTCTTAACCCAAAAGGCTTTTCCTAGCTTTGACTGCTCCTCTATTTTCAGATTTGCTTGAAAGCTGCTTCTATAAATAGAGTTTCTGCTTCTCATTGTGTTATAAAAATGCAAAGTGTAGACCTTTGAGGAAGGAGTAAACTGTTATTATATGTAAGTGGAAAACAAGTAAGTTGTTGTAATAACTGCTTATATACAGCAGATTGCCTAAGTATGCAATGAGAAATGATACGGAAGATAACGAGATAGTTTGATAATAAGTGACTTCAAAGATGACACCTGAAGAAGAGCGACAGTTCATCAGCCATGAAAACCAAATCATACCTTCATTCCTTTGGTTCCAAGTGTCTGTTAAACTACTGTATCGCTATGGAAAGGATAGTGATTGCAAAGTCACAATGAAACTTCACAATATTTTTGACCATTTTTTCCCTAAATTAGGGAATAACCATTTTAAGGGATTCCAGTATATATGACTTCCATTTCTGTTAGAAGACTTAGGTTGGAATCTAGAAAAGTGCCTGATACGATGCCTAGGAAAAGTAGACACATCTAGAAAAACAGAAACATAGAGAAAAGTTCCTGAAAATTAGAGTTTGTGTTCTGACACCAAACTTAGATTTTAGGGAATAAAAATCTGCTCCAGATAGTCAGAAAACCCAGAGGGTTACCCGAGTAGTAAAGTCTTCAGCAAGAAGGGATACGTTCTGCCTCATTTCCTTTCATAGGTGTGTTGAGAGGGAGTATATAATGCCTTTCTTTATACTAGACTAAATGTTAAAGCACTCATCCAGAAAATAGGAGATGAGCATTTTACACCCTCCCATCTCATCTTCTCTGAAAGATGCCACTAGCACCAGACTAGTCATGGGCAAGGGTATGATTTCTCTAGTTCAGGCTGAGCAACATGGAAAGTGCTGTTTGCAAGCTGGGGGTAGGGGGGTAGAGAAGAAGGCAGGAATGAAATAGCCTTATTTTGTACTTGAGTGCTTAAGAAAAGAGAAAAGAAAAATAGGCTTCTGGTTCATGTTTCAGTTTCTCTTTCCCAGACGAGCATCTTAACCATGAGCAGATTCCTCCTCCTTTGTTCTCAAAGCCAGGAAAGCCTTTCCAAGATAAAAGCAAGCAACGGGACTGGCGCCACGCTCTAAGTCACGCACGCAAGAGGGTGATCTGGAGCGTACTGAAGTCAGCCCATACCCTGCGGGGTCTGCTTAGGTAGGTCTCCCCCAGCTCCCCAGGCTCACCAAGCACGAGTCCTGAGTGACTGTCACATGCTTCCCTGGCTTCAGCTGTGAGAGACTGAGATAACCCAGATCTGAATGTACCCTGCAGGCACTGTTCCTCTTCATTTTGTTATTCCGTATACTTTTAAGTGTATATCCTTAAGCGGTGAGTCTCCAGAGAGCTGTAGTTAGTCTTTTTATTTTTTTTTCCTTAAATCATATTATCTCCTGAGTGCTGTATCGTGAAACTGTGCAGCACCACGAAATCGAGAGCTAGCTTGTGGGATGCACATTTTGAAGAAAGAAAAAACATATTAGGAAAGAAGTAAAGCCATAGTCATTTCCAGTCTCCCTGACTAATGATGGTGTTGCCCTTTCCCAAGGGCCCTTGTCCCCTGCTTTAATTCGCTGACTCTGGCACTTTGCATGCAACCACGAACAACTAAAATCAATGGGAAATGGAGGTGTCCTGACAAGGCCAAATTGAGCCCACCTAGGCTGTCAATGATTTTCTTCACCCTTATTAATGCTGTGTGAATCTTCCTGGGGACACAGCAGTAAACCAAACAAAAGCAGGGCAATACAGAGTGATGCGATGACTAGCTCTGATGTGCCTAGTCTCTAGAGAAAAGCTTTGGAGTTCAGCACCCTGCACTACATCAGGGGAGCTGAGGACCTGGGAATGGAATCTAACCTGACAAACACGTCGACTGCAGACCTGTTTTTTCAGTCAACAGGTGAACACTGAAGACATAGGTGTACCTCATACCTTGCTTGGAAATAACCAGCTAACCTCCCTCTTCGCACCCCGCTCCAAACGTTCATTTGAAGTTACCTTAACTTCTCATTGCAGTCCTTTGATGTGCTGACATGCATGGAGGGTTTTTATGAGGATCAACAGCAGAAAGAGGTATTAATCACTTTCTGTTTTATTCAAGTAAGACCCAAGCCCTGTGATATATAATAATTTAGGAAGGTAGACTTTGGGTCTTCCTTTTATTGTGCCACGTGGCATCTCCATATTCATATTTTGGAAAATTTAAAACTACTAATTTGCCTTTCAGATTTTTCCTCATTAAAAATTAATATGTTTTAAAAATCAGCTCTTTTACACTTCTCTAATTAAATTTCCACAGGTTATTTTTTGGTGGGAGAATTCAATTAGGTTTTAATTTTAGTAATCAAAAAAGCACTGGTGCTTTGAGTATTTGATTTTTAATTTAAAAATTTGACATGGCATTCCAATTAAAATGTTCAACAGTTGCATTGTAGCATAAAAAGTCTATTACATCTGGTAATCAGGAGAATCCAATGACCATAAAAAATGCAAACAGTATTTCAAGAACCCTCAGGTAATAACCATATTTAGCAAACACTAAACACTTCAATTACAGCTGCCTGTAGTAGCTCTGATCACTCGGAACCAATGGCAGCAAGTGGAAGTAATTCTTTACCTATCTCACCTTCAGATAAGGTGGTGCCTTGAAAATGTCTTCTAAACTCAGGTTTCAGAAGTATAACCAAACCTGCCAGAGGCAGTATTGAAAAGAAAGTGTTCTCTTCCTCATCTATGCAAGCCCCTTTCTTTTGCCCTTTTGAACTCACTCGCACAGTGTTTTCTTTATAAACAATGCAGGCTGCATCTGGAAAATCTGATGTATTACTCTGTTCACCTTCTTATCTGCTTCAGCTGCTTGCCTACAGATTTGAGTCAGCAAAGAAGTGAAAATTTCAGAAAATTCTTGAGCACCCCTGTTGGGGGAAGATAATACATTGCTTCCATTTTGGAGAACCGAGCACCTGATGCTCTTCCCCTCCCCAAAATAATATAAAAAAAAAATCTTTTCCTATTCTAAACAGAAAGCAATTTTTAAGAATTAAAACCCCTACATATATAAATTTTAATGCCACTTGTGATCCTTCATCAAAAGGTACACGGCCTTTCAGGCAATTAAAAAGCAGGATGTACCAAATCCACAGAACAAAGAACAATTGTGGATAGTCAAAGCAAATTAGAAATACAGAAAATTGTTTTAGTTTGCAGGAGGTAGGTCATATATATAAAACATATACTAGTACCTTACTAGTGTCCAGCACAAACTGGGCTTATGGTAATTGTATACAAAGCAACCTAAAGACTATTTTGGTCCCTTGGGGCTTAGTCATTGTCATAATGGATCACAATTGGCTCCATCTAGTCTACTGACCTGCCTCTGACAATGACAAATGCCACTGAAAGATTCCAATATTGTCATTGCTCCCAACAAACTGTATGACATTTCAGAAGAATTGTATATGTCTGTCTCGGATTTCATATGTCCTCCATTGCTAAATAACGTAATATTCCTGTGTTAAATTTTTCCATTTTCCTTTAAATGTCAATTTCACCATGTACTGCTCATCAATCACGTGATTATTACCCATTATTTTTGAAGCTCCTTTGCCTCACATGACATTGCATGCTACAGACAGCAAGGCACAAGGTCAGGTGCCCCCTGCATATTAAATAGCTGTTATGCTGCAATGGGAAAAAAAAAACGGTAGGCAAAAAATTTGTCAAGATGGTCCATTTATTGTGTAAAGAAAGATATCATGCACTTGAGAGAGAAATTGGGCTTCCAACCATGATGGCAGGTGAATTGAGCATTCTGCCTTGTACTACGCCAGGGTGATGTTAGGGTAATGCCTGCTGTAGCAAAGCCTGTATGGCTTTGCTAGAGAGGCGGCTGATGGGCTCATTGGTGGCTAATAGAGGAAATTCAAAGATAAAAAATGAAATAGAGAGGAATTAAGATGAAAAGAAGACAAAAATGAGCACAGAGTTCAGTGGGCAGCTCTCTGCCAAAGGGTGGGCAGCACAGGGACAGGTTTGAGGAAACTGGAGAGAAGCAGCACTAGCAAGAAGCCAAATTTTACTTTTGTCAGATCTGAAAACTACTTAAAGTGAAGAGGGGGAAGGGCTCCATGAAAACCAATGGACTCAAGGACTCCTAAGATATGAGAGGAGTAATACAGCAAAACCGAATTAATGGAATTTTAATTAAAATAAATATGACATGAAACTAAACAGGCCCTGATGACGTAGTCAGCCAAGGACAAGCAGGCTCAGTGCTTGCCTAAGAGTGCTCTACGGCTGGAATAGCTTCTCTGGAGTCAGCACCGTTACACCAAGGTAGAGCCAGTTGGAGGGAATGAGAATTTCTGCCCCTTTGCAGTACACTCTGTGTCACCCCACCGCTTGAACAGAGGCTTGGTACACTGGTTCCTCTTACTGGTGCTTGTTGCAATCCCACATCTAACAGCAGACCCTGTGGGGTGGGGGGTGCAGAGGCGAGGGTGAAAGGCTTCAGTCCACCCAGCCTCTGCTTTTGTCACCTGAGAAAGCTAGACCAAAATTGTCAATCTGTAGCATGCCGGAGGAGCAGCTCCATTCTCTGTGTTCACACGGTCTGTGCGGAAGACAGAAGAAGAACAGCTGGCATTTCAAGAATAATATGAAAAGGCATAAGCTTAAAAGTCTAACTCAAAATGTACTGACCAACAAGAAAAAAGCAGCCACCAAAAAGATTAAACAAAAGTTGGACACAGGCTTAAAAATAAAGGAGCGAGCAAAAGAATCATTTACAAACCAAATGAAGAGGGGAATAGATAAGATAAACTCTGAATATTAATGAGCAATCAGAGGAAGGGAGGGGGGGAAGAAGCTAAAATAGGTCTATTTTACCACAGGCAAAATAGTGTACAATGTTTCAATCTCCCCAGTTAAATTACGGAATAAAAAGGAACCTTAATAAAATATTAGCGTGTAAATCTCTCTCCAAACCACCCACATGCTGACTGCTGCTGGAGACAAATAGGTACAATAACAGGTAGAAGGCAAAATGCCACAGCCACAAATCCAGTCAGGTTGATTTTTCTTTTGCGGACAGTAAAGGAAGCATTTTAATAAGCACTAAATAGCAAAATTAGAGCAGCTGCACTGACCATCAGAACAATTATAAAGGAACTGAGAATTCATTGTGCACCAGCCCGACCCTGTCTGAGGGGGATGAATGTGTAAGAAAGGTGCTAGATAGTCTTGGTAAACTGCTTTGGTATTCCCAGCCTGGAAGCTCTGAAATTGCTGATGATAATGAAAGGTGGTTGTTGCATTCAGGGTCTAGCCTATAAAGTCATACTTTCCTGCATAAATGTGGCAGAGAGTTTCTAAGAGACCATGTGACTTTGGGAGAAATAAAAAACATTTTTACCACCCCACCTCACCCCCTTTTTATTTTCTTTGTTTGTTTGTTTGGGCTGGGTTACATTATTTAAGGGTGTCCTGGGGGCTGCAGGGCTCCTGAGAGTTGCTCCTCTTTGAAACAACGGTCTGTCTCATTTGTTGTGGCGCTGGAGCAAACCTTCAGCTTCACATCTAAACTGTTCATGAGGCATTCTGCAGTTCTGCTTGTTATATCCTCAGGGTACCATATACACTAATAAGACAGAGCAAAAGAAGAACTTATGTGGAAAGCCTTTGATGTCTTGTGCTGAGACTCCATGTGCAATCTGGTATGTTAATCATAGCATTAACCATTATAAAGAAAGGAGGGGGAAAAAATAATTTCTATTATAATGAACATTTTGTTTCCTGGAAGTGATTTCACAATCTGGGCTCTTTTCCTGGCTCACTCATTCCTATCAGTTCCATGATGCTGTAATTTGTCTCTCTGGGCAGTCTACTTATTCCTCACTGTAAGAAAGGCAGGTCTCTCCTTCCTCTGCTGGCAGAACAGCACTCTGGAAACAAAAAAGAGTTTTATCAGAGACTGCTGGCATCTATCGTCTGTTCAAAGATCCTCCTGGTGAAAAAAAAAAAAAAAAGAAAGTGGGTTTTTCTCATTGCCAGCATATCTTTGTCTATTGCCCTGCAAACTAACAGAGACCAGTGCAAAGCTTTGAAGTTCAGTCTTGCTCTCCTGAAGACAAGTCCTGCAGCCTGAACTGAATGAGAGATGACACTGGCTCTGCCTTTTTTTCCTTTTTTTCTTTGTTGCTTTCCAAAGATGATTCTTATGAAAGGTCACAGGTGAGTATCTAGGAAAAAAATACTGATTAGATCTGTAGTGGAGTTTCCCCAGCTTCTGAGAGCTGAAGTCTGGCCTTGGTGAGCTCTGACATCCCCCCTAATTCTGCACAGTCGTAAGACTTACCAGTGGTGCAAGTATCCCTCTGCTCCAAGAGGTTTATTCTTCTTTCTCTGGGATCCGTTTAGCTAGCTTCAGAGACAGGATAATAAAAACTCATGCAGAAATCATCCAGGGCCTGGAAGTTCACACAGTGTGAACTAAATATTGAGGAGCATCCTATATTAATTTCTTTTAGACTGAGCAATACAAGATAAGTAATTCAGAAAATAATCCTGCAGAGGATAAGGGAGCAATCACCGTATATTGCGTAGTGAAAAAGAAATACTTTCATTCTTTTTATCATTCTGAAATTATCTTGTGAGGGCTCCAGTTCCAATAAAAGACTGCCTCCTTGCTCAAGGGAATTTCAAATTAGCAAAGTCAGTTAAACTCTAAGAGCTGCTTCTCCTGGGAATAAACATTTGTTTTGTTTATCTCCAGCCAACAGCTAATAGCACAATAATGATCCAATCCCCAGATCCCTTTGGCTGGAAACTGATACCTTAATCTCTGCAGCACGAATCTTATCAGTCTTTGCTCCTATGCAGTTTGAACATTTCCTTTATATCCCCGATGCCCTCTGCAATGAAAGACTGTCACAGATTCCAGCTATCTTTACCATGAGTTACCTTTCCTTGACCCCATTCACTCCTTTCTCACAAATATCTCCTTTGAACAATTTTCTTCTGGCCCTTGTATGACTGTTTCTGGAGTCCAGTTACTGTCTTAATTTTGCTTAACTTTCTCAGCTGTTCACAATCCCGTGGAATGGCATTATGTTTGATTCAGTGATCGAGACAAACAAGTCCTGCAGTTACCCTGCCTTTCCCCAGTGACAATCAAGAGAGATGTGTAAAGCAAGGACAAAGTGGACATTTCTTTTAGATCTCAAACTGTATTGAACTTCTCCGTGCTATCAATTCTATTAGGCCCAGTAGTACCCCAGTAGAAGAGAAAAGTAATAATCTCAGTGGTGGCTTTGTGGCACTCCTACATGGTACCATTTCTTCCAATTAATAGTCCAGTCATGTTGGGTAGGGACCAGGTTCTAGTCACGTTTAAGGAATCTGAATCAAAACTAGGCTTTCTGTCCAGGTTACTCGTTGCATATATCAAAGCATAGAAATCATTTTACGAAAGAGTGAAAGCTCAGGCACAGCACAAGGAATTGCAGACAGACAGGAGATGTGGCTGTATTTGCCCCACAGTATACCATCCTCCTGTTTATGTCATGCCGCCCTCTGAAAACTAAAGTTCCTAATGTTAGGACCCTAATTTTGCTTAGAATAAAACAGAGTGAGAAGAAGCCTCTAATAGAAGCATAAAACTTTGCAGAGACCATGAATGAGTCACAGGCCAGACAGTGACACTCTCCAGGAATGCAGATAACTGCATGATAAAAGGTTGCAGTGCATTCCTCCCCGTTTTGCCTCAAAAAGGAAATATACTCAGAAATAAGAGTCAAGAGCACAGAGACCACCAACCTGATGGAAAAACTTATGGCAGATTTTCTTAAAATGCAAAATAAGCCTTGGCATACCTGACCAGGCGAATGCCCCTTTTAATTGCACATTTACCATTTTTATGCTAGTCAGAGGATCATTACAGTTAGGACATTTGGACCAAATATTTTATCTTGTTGGAGAAAAAAGAAAATGCAAGGGAAGAACATAACAATCTGCATTTTTGGTTTTTTATCCATGGAAAAGTAAATCTTCCACTATCTCTTCAGCATAATTGGTTGCACATCAGTTTGCCTGAGGAGAAGCAGCTCTGCTGGGGCATATGGAGTTTGCCAGTGCTGTTTGGCATTTTTAAATTATTTTCTCCTGCCTTGTGTAGGAAAAAAAATTGTCAAAGCATGCTGCTAGAAGCCAATTTGGCCCAAAATCTGGCTCCAAACAACCCTTTGCAAAATACAGAAAAAGCAGGAATAGCTTGGAGAATTTAACATTCCCCAGTCTCCCTTTCTTCTCCTCCTTGTTTTTCCATTCACCATTTACAGCCCAGTTATTGCTGGTTCAAGCCCAGGAGCCCAGCAAAGCACCCTGACTAGAAACCAACACTGAATAAAAGTGAACCTGACTGGTTTATTTCTATAGCCCAGCCTGAGAGAATTGCAAAGACTATAGAGCAACCCAGCTAATGGAAAATAAATCAGTCGTTTAAAGTCCTTTCTGTTTTAGTAACCGTAAGTGTTACTCATCAGTGACATGGATGAGGGCTTTCTTTTTAATTGCACTACATCCTTGCAGCAATTTGGCGAACTCAGAGCTGATCCTGGGCTGGTGCCTTTGCCACGCTCCATGGGTCTGTCATTCACACTTGTTGAAACTGGTGAAAACTGATGTAAAATGCTACCAGCTTCAATGTCAAGGAGGGAGCAATCCAAGCTCACTCACAAGCTGGAGAAGAGAGTGTAACGAAGACTTGCCTTGCATTTGGATTTAGCCAGCTTAAGACTCTTAGCCTCAATGGCCTTGCTCAGGCCTGTAATGGGATTAAGCTCCGATTTACACTGCACACTGCAGTGAGCCTGTGGATATTTGAGCTATTTCTAAATAACCTGCCTAAGGAACCAGGATGAGGTTCATCAACCCCTGGTGGGGCCACATCTGGAGTGCTGTGTCCATTTCTGGACCCCCCAGCTCAAGAAAGACAAAGAACTACTAGAGAGAGTCCAGTGGAGGGCTGCAAAGATGATCAAGGGAGTGGAGCATCTGTCTTATAAGGAAAGGCTGAGAGACCTGGGTGTGTTTACCCTGGAAAACAGAAGACTGAGAATGGATCTCATAAATGGTTATAAATAAAGGGCAGGTTTCAAGAGGATGGGGCCAGACTCTGTGGTGCCCAGAGACAAGACAAGGAGCAACAGGCACAACCTGGAGCACAGGAAATTCCGTCTGAACATGAGGGAAAACTTCTTTACTTTGAGGGTGACAGAGCACTGGGAGCGGCTACCCAGAGAGGTTGTGGTCTCCTTTGGAGTCACTCAAAACCTGCCTGGATGCATTCCTGTCCAGCCTGCTCTGGGTGACCCTGCTTTGGCAGGGGGGTGGAGCAGATGATCTCCAGAGGTCCCTTCAATCACCTACCATTCTGTGATTTTGTGATTCTGTAACAGGGCTGAGAGGAAGGAGAAAGCAGCCTCTGATGAAAGGCCACCAGCTCAGCCCCCCCTGCTCCTGCAACTTCTGCACAGCTCTGCCCCACAGTGTGGGTATGCATGGGGACCTCACTCCCCACGGAGGGCTGAGTTCTCATCTGCATGGATCTCTCCAAGAGGGAACAGCTTAAATAGGGCTGTCCTTGGATCAGACAGGTGGGTCAGTGCAAAAGCCATACAGCAGATTTCCTGCCTAGCCCCTTATCCACATGCCTGTCTTCTCATGGAACCCGTGAAGCTCCAACAGTTCCACTGGTGAAGACATTTTTGCTGAAATGCTTTGCACCATCCAAATAAGTCCAGCTTGACACGTTTGGTGGGGGGTGTGGGGTGTGGGCAGGGAGAGACTCGGAAGGGAAACTGTGGGTGGTGGAGGAAATGGAAAACCAAGGCAACACCAGGAAGATTCGAGGGCATAAGCATGACACCAGACCTGGGGTCCACTGGGCAGGGCGTGAGGTGTGGTGGATCCCTGATGGGTCAGAGGAGTCGCGCTGATTTACTTAACATGCTTGTCCCACGGCTCAGTGGCACTTGCTGGGACAATGCAGCTTTGACCAAAAGGATGCTGCGTCGGCAGAGGAACAAAGAAATATGGGTCAGATCCTGCACTGCTGCCCTTCCATGGAGTTCTGTACTGCTCTGACAGTATGTGATGGTGATATTTCTGTTGCTGACTGAGAAATTAAAATGTGGTCTACCATACGCATCCCAAAATGCTCACATAGGTAAATGAAGAGTCATGAGGGAGCAGTTGCCCTCAGAGACTCCCCTTCAGCCACCACTGGGAGAGGTCTGGATGGAGCTTTATGTCAGTGGAAACTTGTGAAGGAGTATGGAAGCAAAGGGATTAATATGTCTCATTCCAGTTAAAGTATTGAATTCAAGCCTTGCCTTGGACTAGTGCAGATTTTCTTAGTGAACCCACGGGACGCATGCCCCTGATCATGCAGCCAGAGGAAGTAGGGGTCTCTGAAAGTCCACTGTGACTTAATTATAGAAATTGATGTGCCTGAGTCATGATAGTTCAATGGACTATCTTGCCTCAGTGCCTATGGGTTCCATAAGGGCTCCACACAGCAGTACAGGGAGGAGAGAAGCAGCCAAGAGGCCAGTGCTGTTGCTGATAGACCTGAGCAAGGTCCCAGCACGAAGCAAGGAGGTGAGCTGCAGAGGAATACCTTTTCCTTAAGGAGAGTAAATGAATTAAGAGCACTTTTTCCTAGAGCAGGCAGGATTTTCCTCTGAGTCTGTTGAAGGTTGCATCTGCATTACACAAAGGACAGCAGAAGAGTCTTATGCCCTGTTTCTGCAGTGTGTCCATCTGTAGAATAAAACCCTCCTGAGAGATGATATATCAACAAGGTGTTTACATTCATTGCTTGGGCATACAGGAAACCATGCCTCTGACTCCTTGAACAAGGGGGACACACAGTGTCAGATGGGAATTGGTGTGTCTGGACAACATTCCTCCCCTGTTTCTGAGACAGAACAGCTGCTCTGACTGCCCTGCCTTGACATTGGCTATATCTTACAATTCTATCCCAGCTGTATGTTTCTATTCCTGGCAAATGTCATCATTTTTTCGTCCAAAACTTAAAAGCAGAAGTTATCTGTCCATCACTCCACAGAATCAAACTTAAGACATGAGTTTCTGGAGCACTGTCCCCATATATGTGGTCCTACCTCACTGACACAGCCCCAACTCAGTCAAGTCAAGCAATTTAGTTCCACATTAAAGATTTCTGCAACCTTCCAACACTGCATCTGCTGGATCAATGTCCTCAAGAGGAAGACTAACTAGCATTAAGGTTAGATTTGTAAACAGGGTTTTAAAGCTGGTTGAAAATGGAGCTTTTGCTTGAATTCCCCAATCTTTCCCCATAACTTGTCCCCCAACCTTGGACTTCAATCCAAGCATTGAACATTTTCAGGGAAGACTGTTCCTCTCTGGAAATGTGGTCCTCTGGCCTTTTGCTCCTGCCTTCTTCTTTCAAGCATGACCTTCTCCACATGTCATATACCACAATATAATCCCTTCACTTGCAGGAGAAAGAAGGCAATAACATTGGACAGAAGCAGATGTCATTTGGATGTGAACTTCAGCCTGAGGTGGCTATTTGATTTGGATATTTTATTCCATTGTCCCGCTTTCCTGTTGGACAACATGGTTTGTGATATGCCTGATACTTTTCTCTCGGGGAAGAAAACTGATGTATTATGGGGTGCATGCTCTAATTAAGAAACATAGCTCAGAGACACAAATGGATCACCAAATAAGTGATAAATCGAATGGTATAAGGCAGTAATAATTTCCAAGTAGCCAAATTATTTTGGGCTTTGGATACTTAGTTTTTCAAGAACATTTCAAAAATTTTTATTGCAAATAAAAACTTTTCATATTATTACATGGAATTGTAAGCCTAAGTTCTGTCAAAGAGGAGAGGAGAGGGAGAGGGAAAGGGAGAGGGAGA
>VXBJ01007200.1:1738-16282 GCA_013400055.1 Nycticryphes semicollaris | reverse complement strand
GAGAGGGAAAGGAAATATAAGATGCTGGCAATCTTAATAGTTTCCTTAGAAGGAAAATTAAGAAATATCTAACTTCCGCACAGGTAAATTGGAATCATGATAATGCTAATAATACAATGAAATTTTTGTGTACTTCAAAACAGAATCTGGTATGTGCAGTGGATAAAAGGGATTATACACTATAGTTATAAATACAGCCTGTATCACCGATATTTGCCCATAGTAGAGGAATGTATTGATACGCTGAAATGTAGTAATATCAGTATGAAACGAAATCAGCTTATCCCTCCAGATGGAGTAAGCAAAAAAGTGTACTTTCTTTATAGAAGGGAAAATGAAGCAGAATTAGACACAGAGCATCTTCCATTTCTGCTCCGGGAATGGTGCCATATCAGATTGGGGCCCTCTCGTGTAGTTGCTTGTTCTGTTACAAGCCGGTACTGGGAGCCTGCCCAGCAGCAGGGTGCTGATAGTAAGTCAGACACACACAGCACTGAGTAAAGTGTAATAGCTACACATTTTATAAGCAGCGAGTGAATTGGAGGCAGGATGAAACTAAATATGTTTAGAGCACAGAGTAGCAAATCTTTCTAAAAGTTAGTACAGGATATTTTTTTTTAACCAATTAAAAGTCAGACATGACTGCAATACTACTTTTTTTTTTTTAAATAATGAAAAATTTGGATTAAAATAAGTTATCTAGCAACTTCTTTATTCCCAGGGGAAATGATCTTTGTTAATGTCTCTTCGTGGCAGCTGTAGCTGGAGACTTCAAGTATTGGGCTATCAGAGAAGAACCTCCAAGTGAAATGTTATTAGGATCAGGTTGTAAACAGAAGCAAGG
Source organism: Nycticryphes semicollaris (assembly GCA_013400055.1). Taxonomy (NCBI): domain Eukaryota; kingdom Metazoa; phylum Chordata; class Aves; order Charadriiformes; family Rostratulidae; genus Nycticryphes; species Nycticryphes semicollaris. The sequence goes on along the minus strand of VXBJ01007200.1, from coordinate 15,438 downwards.
CAGACTAATCTGTTTTCATTTCCCAAACAGAGAAACACCAAACTGTGGTCATCTGGCAGAGTGAATGGAAAGTAATGGAAATGGAAAGCATATTTGAGTTGTAATTGAATAACTCATTATCTATATCACTGGAAAATAAACTCAGTGTTTGAGGGCTGTTTTGGTTTTTTTAATGTATGTTTAAAACTGACAACATCCCCTGAAAGATCAAAACTACCATTGTGCTCCATCCTAGGTGCAGTTCAGCAACAGGGGCTCCACAAAACACAGATGTGTTTCACTGAAGCAAAGTTAATGCAACTTAAGTGCTTTGCTGCTCTGGACCTGAGTCAGAGACCCACCAACCTCTAATCATAGAATCATAGAATGGTTAGAGTTGGAAGGGACCTTAAAGATCATCCAGTTCCAATCCCCCTGCCATGGGCAGGGACACCAGGTTGCTCAAAGCCTCATCCAGCTTGGCCTTATATACTTCCAGGGATGGGGCATCCACAGCTTCTCTGGCCAACCTGTGCTGGTGTCTCACCACCCTCAAAGCAAAGAATTTCTTTCTGGTATTTAATCTAAATCTCCCCTCTTCCAATTTAAAGCCATTATCCCTTGTCCTGTCACTACACTTCCTGACAGTCCCTCTCCAGCTCTCCTGTAGTCTCCCTTCAAATATTGGAAGGCTGCTATAAGGTCTCCCTGGAACCTTCTCTTCTCCAGGCTGAACAACCCCAGCTCCCTCAATCTGTCTTCGGAGGAGAGGTGCTCCAGCCCTCTGATCATCTTCATGGCCCTCCACTGGACCCATTCAACAGGTCCATGTCCTTTCTATGTTGAGGACTCCAGAGCTGGACACAGTAATCCAGGTGGAGTCTCACGAGCGCAAAGCAGAGGGTAGAATCACCTCCCATGACCTGATGGCCACACTTCTTTTGATGCAGCCCAGGATGCAGTTGGCTTTCTGGACTGCTAGTGCGCACTGCTGGCTCATGTTGAACTTCTCATCCACAAGCACTCCCAAGTCCTTCTCCTCAGGGCTGCTCCCCAGCCATTCTCTGCCAAACCTGTATTTGTGCTTGGAGCATCTTGGAGCACTTCCACAGTTCATGGAAATCCCTTTTTCCAGGTGTAATGTTACCTGTCCTGGCAGAGAGGGGTGGGAATCCTGCAGGGACTTCAAATAAAGGTGTTTCCACAAAGGCTCTGTTTCCTCATTTGTGCTGATTATGCATGAAGCTGATGTTACATTGCTTGCATGCTCTTACTTTGTGATCTTTATAACTTGTGAATAAATTATTTGTTTTATGAAGCTGTAGCATATGGTAGCAAAGAATCACTCTGTTATGAGGAACTCCCAGGTGACAAAAAGAAAATTAATAACTAATTTGTTCAACTTCTTTATTGCTATGAATGTGTGAGCACTCTCTGGTAACCAGTCTTAGGTCATACATGAGTCCTACATGCTCACTTATGCTCCGAAGGCTTACTTTTGCTCCGAAGACTCACTTTTGCTCCGAAGACAAGAGTCAGAGACCAAGATCTGTCAGACCTGGCATGAAATATGAGGCAAAGGACAGGATGAGAGTGACCATTTGAGAGGTTGTTTCCGTTGTTCTTCCTTGCAGCAAGAAGGACCATGGTATTTCAATTATAAAAATGGAAATTGAATGAATCATATAAGCAACTGAATATCCAGCCCTGGACTATTCTATCTTATTGTTTTAGGAATAGAAGAAACTAACTACAAAATTCACATCCAGTTGTGGACAGGAAATAGCTTGTAAGATGATTTTAGTTTAGCTTGCTGTATAGGGGCGGTCAAACTTGGGCACAAATCCTAACCCAGGTCTGTAAACTCATGCAAATTGAAATCCCCATTTAAGTTCATTTGGACTGTTCTTTTATTAGAGCTGAACAAGTAATGGGTTTTGTCTCTCTATATATTCACCTAGGATCTGTTTCACATATAAATTAATCTTACATTTAAGTAATTATTAAGTAATTGAACAGAATCCATTAGCTACACCACATCTGTGTTTTGATGTCAGTTTGCTCTTAAGCTGCTGATGCAGGTGCTGGGTAGATAACAGTCATAAAAGATAGTGAAAAATGTTCCTGAGGACGTATTACATGTTATTGTCTATTTTTTAAAAAACTAGTGGTGCACATGAGCAGTTAGTATTTACTCAGTGCCAAAAATATGGCATGTTAGTGTCAAAGTCTTTCCTGACACCAACTGATTACAGTCTAACAGAGAGAAACAGAGGAAACATCATGCACTGGGAAATCCAGTGGAGCCCTTGTATTAATAAGTTTGATTTTTGGTTTAAATCCCCTTCTTGTAAGTCTTATAGCACTGCCCTAAGACTGTCATGAAGGACAGATCATGGTGACTGTCTTTATAATGCCAAATGCCTCATAAATTGCTGTCACGATGGAAAAATTCTGCATGAAGGATTGTTTCCCTTCAGTATTAAATATTTTAATACATGAGAGAGGAGTATGAAAGCAGAATCTTCTACTTCAGAGCTGCTCATTCCCTCACCTGAGCCTCTGATACTGAAGTATGACTAAATAATGCTTTCCCCAGCAATTAATTGTGATGTCACAGGAAGAATTCATTCAAGTAAGAATGAATAGCAAGAAAAGAAAACAATCTTAAACCAAAAAAAATGCTTCTTCATGCAAATAGCATCCAGTAATAAAATTGAGGAGAAAATATGTTACAGTTGGTAATCTGCACCTTTGCTCTTACTCTATTCCCACAGTCTCTTACTATTTGTTATGTCTTTTTCTCATTAACGGGATGGAAGTAATTGCCCTTGTTGAAATGGGATCATAAAAACAGGGATCTTGAGAATTCACATTCATTTATATAAGTATTGGTACACAAATATTTACTTAATCGGCAGTAGTATTTAGATGAAGGGGAGAATGTAGTAAGTGGGCAAAGCGTGATAATTCACCTTAACATGCCCCTTGAATTCCAGAGTGTAAGACATCCCCTTAGACAAGGCCCAAACCTAGCATGGGAGATCTGGGCTTCAGCCTGTTTTCCTTTAAATTTGTCTCTGAATTCCACCTCAGTCTTTTTTCCTCGTCTGTAAAAAGTTCGATTTTCCCATTTCCAGATTCCACACTGAGTTTTACTCCCTGACCAGCTGTGTGAGGTGGAAAAGTCCCTGACCCTTTGGTGTGTACAATCAGTCCCAGAGCTGCACACCGAAGAAGTTAAGCTGAATCCAAGGGGAGGTGGTTCCTCTTCTGATGTGCCTTTTCTTGGGAGGTTAAGGTTTAGGACTTCTGCTGAGAAAGGTGGGAGCATTAAAATGGGGAGAACACTTGCTTTGACACTAGCTGTGCGAATCTATTCTGCTTCAGGAGGAGAAAACTCATTGCTTAGAGAACAGTATGAAAAGGGGAACATTTTGCCAGACCAAGGCTTCAGTTCAGCAGGAAAAGTTTCTACCGAATATGAAAAAGCACCTTGAGAGCTGCCTCATTTTTGGATGCCAGCCTAGATCTGGTATTCACCCGACCTTAGAAGCATGGCATTGACCAGAAATTTCTTCAGCTTTCAGCTCAAAAGCATGAGCTGCAGAGAGGTTCTTTCAGACTTTCTGACCCTAACTTCCACTTTAACACTTAGCTGATGCTTAGCCTGAAATGGGATGCAAAAATAACAGGGCTCAGTTACAAAATTTTCCTAGAACTTTGCAAAGAAATCAGGTTTATAGAGGGAGGGTCAGTTTTGGTGAAGCTCCTCTTGGTGCTCTGCAATTTAAATTGTCACTCTCCTCAAGCGCTCTTAGCAGCAAAGAATAATTTACTGAGAGAATTGCAGTGGTAGAAGTGTTGTAACCATGACGGTCTAAGCACATGTTAGTCTCAAACTATGCTTTATGCTCTTCAGACATGAAATACGGCTCATGTGCCTGAAAGAGCAGTTGTTTTTCTCCAGCAAGCTAATACCTGTGCTTACAAACCTTGCCCTGGCCAGTTGACATTCTCACACTGGTGTGAGAATGTCAGCAAGCGCTGGCTATCTCCAGCATTAAGCAGATAGATTTAGTGACCTTGAAGGTTGGACCTGTGCTCCCATGACCAACTTCATTACAGCTCCTGTATTTCAGTGGTTTCCCAGTTCTTTCTGCTGTCTTTGCCTTCACCTTAGCCATATAAACCTTTCACCCTGGAGATCATGAGCACATTGCAAAGGTCTGCAGTGCTCAGACCTGCTGTCACAAGCATCCAGGACAAACCTATGGTTATTGCTATCCAATACAGTGATCAGAAGAGGATACCTCCAAGTGTGATTTTGGTCAACCTACAAATTGACTGGTGATTTTCCTGTAGTGTCAGTGCTATGCATTCCTCTCTAAAAAGGAATTGAAAAATTGCATTTGTAGTAGTCTGGGATCAAGATGTGCCAGGACAAATCAGTGGAAGAAAAGAACCTGTTTTGTGTTATTAACTATTTTGTGCCCTCTGCTTTGGGGAGGCCCTCAGCCACAGGCCACTGGAAGCACATTCTGGAGGAGTGCCTTTAGGTACTTGTTTCAGTCCTACATTCCTCATTAGGTATCTGCTTTTTTTTGGGCACTCTGTAATACAGGACCCAAAGCTGGGCTGTCCACAGTGACTGTACTTGTGCACCTGTATATGAGCGGAAAAAACAACTTGCAATATCAATAAGGTAGAAGTGCTCTTGGTAGGAAAACAAAAAAACAAAACAAAAAAACCCAACCACCAAACAAAAAAAAAAAAGGAATGGGATTATATCTTTTGTAAAGAGATTAAAATCTGCAAAGGCTTGAGGAAACACTGAAAAAAGAAGAATCAGCAAAAATAGAAAAATGCAGGCCTGTGAAAGATTGCTATGATCATTCCTAGTGAAAACTATTAGAATACAGTTTGTGCAGGTACTGAATAACCCCATGCTGGTTCTCTGAGATATCTGAAGATTGAATTCTGCCAGATCAATATAAGAAATGTGCTTTCAATACAATGTCAACACTTACTGTAATAGGCAGCAAAATGCTGCATCCACGTCTAACTCTGTATTGCCATTTCAGATTAGAGTTCAAATATGTAAGACATTTTACGGTGTGCCACAGGGGAGGGACACAGTCTCTGCAGCAGAAAATATTTTCCCTCTTGGGCATAATGCAACCAACTAAGCCCCATGTGCATTGTATGCGCATTTAAGTTTAAAAACCCAAATTTTAAGGCCTCATTCTCTCTGTCTGACATGTAGGGGTTTTCAAAAACCAGAACCCGAACTCTTGTAGCCCAGCAAAGCCAGAAGTAGGGCCATCAAACCCGGTAAAAAGGGATTCCCTGCCTGCACAGTGAGTTTGTTCTGACAGAAACAGATGGCTCCTCTCTTCAAACTCAGAATGATAGAAATACTGCTGAAAAAAGGCAAAGATGAACCAAATTAATTTTAAGCTCTGACATTTACAAAGCTATTTTCAAGGCAAAAAAAAAAAAAAAAGAGTAGGCTTCATGTGTTGAAAGACTTGCTGTCACCTGTGTCAAGTTTAGAAGTCCACGTCACATCTCTCTCAGGTGCGTTTCTTCTTAACAAAGGTGCCCGAATTTAAGACCTAGCTCAATCTCACCACTCCATAGATACAGAAAAGCCCTTAAAAGACAGGTTCTTCTTACTCTGAAAAATAAAAACACAATGTCAGCATTTTTTATTATTATAGCTCTAGGGAACTAAATTGGAATTTTTTAAGGTAAAGGCATCAGACCATTAAAGCGTATCTGTTTATGGTTATAGAAAATGGAATAGAAGATCTTTAGCATATACTGTATTCATAGGGTCATCAAAATGTTCATTTCAGGTCTGGAAGGTTTATTAAGTTGCCTTTATGGGTTGAGGGTGCAGACACAGGTTTCAGAAACAAGGTCATTTCAGAAACTAAACTGCCTTGTAAGGGAATGGAGAGACTCCAAAACCAGTTTTTAACATGAGATTTAATTGCACATAATGTTTCTCTTGCCACATATCAGTGACTCAGAGAAATGTCTTTTTTCATGGATATATATTCACACTCTACTCCCAAATATAGTTAGCACTTTTCAGCAAATCTCTGTCTTATTCAATAGGGAGTTCATTTATCTTCCTATTCAAAAGAATTAAATAAGGGGATCTCATTTTTCCTTTTTTTTTTTCTTTTTCTTTTGTTTGAGCCTTCATATTCTGCATTGGAGAGCAGGGAATTATTAGGTCAGGAAATGGAGTCAGAGCTGCAAATTAATCAATCATGCCTCATGTGCTGATATTGCAACACACAGAGTGATGTCATTGGGAATTGATGAATGCCACATCTGCATGTAAAACTCACAGGCAATGTCGGGAACTCATTCTGCAGCTATTTTGTGGTTAACTTCATCTCTGATTGATACCATCTCCTCACTGCTCCCTTCTGTAGTCCCTGTGCTCTGTCAAGGAAGGCAACTTATTCCTGGCACTCCACTCACACCAAGAGATGGGGATTCCAGCTTTTCCTTCAAAAATCGGTCCAAGAGATTAAAAAACAATAATAATGTTGACATTTAAGAACTAAATTTTGCCCAAATTCATCAGTGTTTGCTTGGGCACTTTAGTTCTGACAAATTTCTCCTTCACTTAGGGTACCTAAGAGCCTGTCAGGGTCCACATACCACAGGAGGTGATGAATTCTCTTCTTGCTTTGTCTGAATATGTTTGTATGCTTGCTCATCCTATATGAGCAAATCAAGAACAAAGGACCACACACATTAAACAGCTGGACATACCACCAGAGAAAAGCTCACTGCAAAAATTTACTGCATTCAGATAAGGGAAAAAAGCAAAAAACAAAACCAGTTCTGTTAAAATACCATTCAATCTGAATTTATGCCAAAAGTTAAAATTTAAAGAAAAAAAAAAACTGAATAAAAAAAATCTAACTAATACTTTTTATTTTCCCTTAACACAATTGCACTTTCTGTAATTTAGAGTGAGCAATGGCCAAATGCTGAAAAAACACTTTAACTGATTCATAAAAAACCCTATTTTCCCCTGTTAATGAGTGCCACAAGTAGTGACTTGAGCACAGAGGTGCTGAGAAGAGTTAGACCATGATCTTTGCTCTTTTAGCCAGGCCATGCAGCCTTCCAGAAGACAGTTTGGTACCTTTGAACTCCAGAGAGGAGGCCCAGCTGAACACATGCATTACAATGGAAATTTAAAAGCTGTATTAAAAAAACACAAAATGAAGACTCATCATGTGTTGGATTCAGTTGTGTTCACGTGCTGAGGATCTGAGCGTAAGTCAGCTCATGTCATCAGAAGCTACTTATATATCTAGTCACTGGATATATAAGCACATGACAAATGCTTTCTGTAGCACTGTAAGGAAATCAGGGCACCAAAGGCAGGCCATGAGCTCACAGGACAATTAATCCAGCAAGCAATGCATCCATTGCACGTATCCAATGGGCTCTAAGGGAAAATGGAAATCAGGAACGTGCTCAAAAGTATCAACAAGGACAGCTCTGAATCTCTAAAAGTCCAAATATTTGCTACTCACCAGCATGATGCCTTTTGGAATCCAGAGTAGCTTTGGATATGATACCCAAGTCCACAGAAAATAAGTAAACATGCTTTGAAGGACAGGGAGAGGGGAATCACTCCTGGGAACTGAGCACTGTGACACGCCTCTGATTCTGATCTTACTGAATTTTATGAGAAATAACTAATTTTAATTACTGCTTTTCCAAACTAATTTCAAACATTTCTCCAAAATACACAGGCTGCTACAGAGACTCATGTGCATAATGAACATCTGTAGTAAAACTGCTTTATTATGGGTTGTTTGATGCTGTTTATTGTATACCCATTGGTTTTTGGAATGGCATTAGTGAGCAGCATTTTGAAGACGGATGCTAAATTTTGCTGTGGCAAATTAGTGTCAACCAAGAACATATTAGCAAATAAAAGAGTGCATCTGCTCCAAACAATGGGGTTTTTTTGTATCATGATGATGATTGAAAGACTGTAATAAAGAAATGATACATATACTGTGTCCCTCAAACTACATTAAAAAGCTGTTGCGAGTAATCAGTAATGCAGCAGGATTGACAACTGCATTGCATGTAAGCAGCGTTTGGTGGCAGGACCCCAAGCGGTTTTCCTCGTGTTTATGAGGAGAACACCATGCTCAGTACTCAAATTCAGTTCAGTGGAAGGCATTTGCTGTTTCCCCTGCCAATATTTTTTGTCTCAGCTATCTCCCATCTGTCCCTGTTTCCTGGATATCTCTTTATCTGAGTTTGTCCCCCTTTCCTCCCCTCTAGATTAATATCAATTCCAGGCCAGGACATGCAAACTCCCTTGATGATCATTACAGTAAAACTTCAAGAAAAATCTTTCTGAGATATGGATAGCAACATATGGGGACAGTTTGCTTTATGTCTCATTTTTCATACTAATGTGGTTATTTTATAGGACTGCTTCTCCTCTCCTGTCTGACTAATGCCCGAGTTGTGTCTCGTTCAAATGAAAGGTTCTTCAGGTTCACTAAAGCACAGGAGGTTTAAAGCTTTATTATGCATCCGATGTTGTGGTGGATATTTGCTTAATGTTGCTCAGTAGTGAATTAGCTCCTCTTTTCAGCCTCCCAGATTTTACCATCTTGGAAGCAGTTCAGTTAAAACTGAAAAATGCCATGATACATACATGAATATCTTTTTTTTTCTTTCTTTTTTTTTTTTTTCTCAGGATGAAATTGTGGTTCAAGCCACTCATGTGGTTTAGGCTTTCCTACAGCTCCAATGACACTCCAATGCATGATGCTCACAGCCACTTGGCAGACTCCTTGTGGGTATCAGAAATGTTCTTGGCTTGAACTAAACGTCTGAGCAAGTACATTTCCTTGAGGGCAGCTCTAGACGCACTAAAAATGTCATCCAGTGCAATTAGTTAAGAGAGATAAAATTTTTTAAGGGGGACTTTGCAATGAAATTTCTGTTCCTAATTACTGGAGTAGGGAGAATTGTGGGGGATAAGGATGGAGAGAGAGGAAATGTCCATTAGGAATCTGGAAAACAAAGGATTCTTATTTTTCTTTCAAACTCTCACTTTAAAATGCTGCATTTTCAAATGCAAGTTCTTTTTTAAGGAAAAAACAACAACAAAAAACAACTCAAAAAGATTAGTTAGAAAATCAGGTCAAATATCTTGATGTTTATAACCCTTCATGTGAAATGTTTCAATGAGTCACATTCATGTTTGGGGAGGGAATCTCAGGTTAAGCACGTTTGCAAGATTTGCAATTTGTCTTGCCTTGAGTTTGGAATTTTTTTTTTAATCTTAAATTTTATTGGAAGGGGAGACTGAGTTTGTGCCCAAATATATGTCTGAGAAACAGTTCATGCCCATAAAAAGTGCAGTTTTTACCAGCAAAGTATATCCAGGAAAACTGAATGCCGGAATGAACTCCCTGATGAGTGTTAGGGGGAATACAAATGTAATTAATGAAGGTCAAAACTTCATATATTAGTTACTGTATTGTGAAGCCCTTCCTCTTGCAAAGTTTGCAATACAACTGCAGCAGCTCACATGCTAAGGGATTACAGTTAGTGATTTTTACATCTTGATTGCTAGCTCTGATCACAAAGATGAAGTCTCCTTAGCTGCAAAAAGCTGGTGGATGGCTGGTTCAGCACAAGCACCCACCACCACAAAAGCTGCCCTCCTGCAGTGGTATCCTGCCACCTCTGAGTCACAGAATCACAGAATTGTAGGGGCTGGAAGGGACCTCCAGAGATCATCTAGTCCAACCCCCTTGCCAAAGCAGGTTCATCCACAGCAGGTTGCACAGGAACACATCCAGGTGAGTTTTTAATGTCTCCAGAGAAGGAGACTCCACCGCCTCTCTGGGCCACCTCTTCCAGGGCTCTGCCACCCTTAAAGGAAAGTTTTTCCTCATGTTCAAATGGAACTTTCCATGTTCCAGCTTGTGTCCATTGCTCCTTGTCCCATCACCGGGGACCACTGAGAAGAGCCTGACCAATCCTCTTGTCACCACAACATGACTGGCTGAGTTAGTGTTTCCCCGGCAAGTGCATCAGCCACTGACATCTCCCAGGACTTGGCCTCTGGTCCATGATGAGACTACAGTGCTCTTAGCAAAACTGCAGTAGGATTTAGCTGATAAAAAAGAACAGTACTCAAAATTTCTGCCTAGCCCCTGCCCCATTCAGAGACTTACTCAGCTTTAACCTCCCTGGTACCTGCTCCAAAGTCCTTTTCTGGGGAAAATACATGCACATCACTGGAGCAAAGACCAAGTCCAATCTCCCAGCTGCATGCCCCAATTTCAGTTTGTTCCCTCCGGCTTCCTCACTTTCTCCTCAATTCCTCACGAACTCCTTTCCTGACACTAAGTCATCATCATCAGAATGGAGGACAAAGCTGCTCCTCTCTCTCCTCTGTCTCACAGCTTTATTACTAAGAGGAAAAGCTTGATTATTGTCACAGCTACCTACAGTGTGGTGTTTTGGGCACCTCATCAAGACAGGAGAAGTGGATTTGAACACCATATTAAAAAATGCCTGAAAAAGACAAAGATCCCATATGGCTGCAGAAGAGAAAAAAATGTGTGTCTCACTTCCACGCAGCTCCTGTAGTGGCAGGCTTTAACATAAGGAGTTAAACATCACCTCTGCTTTCTCTGGCAGTGCTTTAAAAGAAAAGCCAGCCATTCGCCAAAACCAACCAACCTGACATCTAAATGAGGAAAGGTCTGGGTTATACATCCCAGCTCTACATCAACATTGAATTCATGCCTAGCTGTAGACACCCAAATCCTGGAGAAAAGTTGGATTTCAGACATCTTCTCCTTGTTAGCAAAGACACCTGGAACCTCATGATAGGTAAGGAGAAGGTGAGTAGGGAAAAAAACAATAGCCAAATGAAATTAACACTCAGGTAATTACCAGACAGGCTCAGTACAGGCAGATGGAAGCCCTTTGTTACCCATGGAATAGACCACAACATTCAGTGTCCCAGGCTGTTGTACCTGACAGAAGTTTGCATGCGTTTAAAACACAGGAAGACAAGTTTATAGAATTAAACCAACTAGGAGGTACTGAGCAAAGAGGAATAATCTCTGATGACAATGGTAGTGCTGCATTGGGAACAAGCCACTTGTTTCATTTTTACATACTTTTCTAAGCATCTGCTACGTTTCACTGAGAGACAGGAGTTTAAACTAGGCAGACCTTTGATTTACCAATTTCCCAGATTGCCTCCTCCTCTGGATCATATCTTAAAATACTTCTCACTCCACTTTAAAAGTCTTTTCCCACAGACTTTGCCTTTCCTGAGTGCTGTTGTCTGTGCGGAACTAGGACATCAACTAAAAATTTGGGGTGTTATAGTGCAGACTTCACTGGTTCAGTGAGACAAAATTAGACTGTTGTGTTTTAGTCTTTCTTTTGAATCCAACTCATAAAATAACTCATTCAAGACCTGCTAGTGATTTTAACGGTAAAAATCCATGTCACTCCTGAATGGCACTAGTCCTTAATATCTGTGTTTTACATAGTCAGCTATAAGTTACAATAGAAATAATTCCCTTTTCTTATGCTTCCTATTTTTCCAATTTTAAAAACAAAGGCTTTTTAGAGTGGAGTGTTTATGTTCCTATATGTGTGTTCCTGGCATTATGTACAATACAAATGTGAATAATACGAACGCTAACTAGATCACTGAAGCTAGCTGGGTGGCTACCCAGATGCCAATTCTTCACGGTGCGCTGAGTGGTCCCTGACATGGGATAAGCTGCGCAGAAGACAGCTATTAATAAAGACCTCATTTTCAGATCTTCTCCTGTGAAGCTTCTAGCTCATATTTTCTCATTCCTCTCATTCTTTTTAACCCAGGGAGAGACTGGGAGCCAAGATATATTTTCGTTAGCTGAGTGAAGCTGCTGCATAGCTAGTGAAGGGTTAAAGAAAAACAAACAGTGTCTCAAGATGTTCCTGAAAAACCCGTGCAGATAAGCACATGGGAAGCTCAGACAGCCGGCCTTCTGTTAAGTATGTGACAGAAATTTCCCATCTCGAGGTAAGGAAGATAGAGGCACTGTTAAATTATGTTTCCCGTGAGTGTTGCTAAGGCATACTTACACATATTATATGAGGTAGAAAATTAGTACTTTGAATTGTTATGGTTACATTTGCAGTAAAGTGTAAGTGTTTGCAGTTTTTCAGAAGTTTGCCTATGGTTTGTCATGCAGTTCACCCACTGAGAAGAAAATTTACTTGCTGTAAAATAGCGAAACAGATCGACGGCTACAAGGGAATGATTGCAAACTCTACCCAGAGTCCTGTTTCTGGAAGAGATGATTATTCTAGAGATGAAAAGACTTAAATGACAGCTCCAGGCTCCACATTTATTCACTATTTACCCTTAGAAAGATTTAGGCCTGATCCTCATGGCACACTCAGCAATGATAGTGGAGGACTCGCACACAATAGCATCAGTCTCTGCCCCTCAGGACTGTGAATCTGGTTGTGAATCAAGGCTCAATGTTATCACACACCTGGGATAAGACTGGGGTTTCTTTGATAATGACAAGTGTCTCTTGACAGATATGGTACCCAAGTCTCAACAATTTGTAGATATAAATGTATACATCTATATATGTATCTACTTAAGTATTTCATTGATGTGTGTGTATCTATCTATATTTATAAATGTGTATGCATATGTATAAATGCATATTTATATATATTGTATATAGGCTCTATACTTAATTTAGGTAGCCCTACTACTGTGAGAAGTGTGAAGAAGGCTGAGGTGTGACAGTCTTCTGGGCAGTGGTGGTGTGAATTTCTCCCCTTTTTCCCTCTTCGACATAGATAACTAAGTAAGACGCCTACAATACACAGGCAGAGCATAGCCCAGTAGCAATTTTGCAAGGAATTTTGAATTGGATAATCAATTCTCATGCATGCAATAAATTACATGGCTTTTTCTGTATCTACACAGCACACATGTCAAGACAAAAAAAAAAAAAAAAAAAAAGAACAAAATCAAACAAAAATCTCTGACTGAGGAAATGAGTTTCCTAACTCAGTCCACATGTCAGAGCCTGGTGTCCCCGTTCTCACCCAGACACTCATGTGACCAGAGGACTAATTCAGGGTGACTAAGTGTCTCCTAAAGTCTTGAAGCTTCTCTAGTATTGAAGAAGCCACAACACCACAAACTCTTTTCAGTCCCTACTCTCTTTTATAGGTCTTCTCTTTTCCTTTCCTACCAAGGAAGGAAAAAAGCACGGAAGCTGTCTGGTACCTATGCACCAGCGGTACTGCTCAGCCCCCTTGCCTGAGTGTTGACAAGTCATCAATGCTGTTGTCCTCACACCACAAACTAAGACAAAGCCCAGAATGGTGAACTAATATGTCTAAGGCCACACTGAAGTCTGTGTCACAAAAGAGAACTGAATGTATGTGACCCTGAAGACTACTGGCCCATTCTTCCTCTACTTGCAGTCCTAAGCAAACACATTTAAATGCCATGGAGTGCCCCCTAACATGCACTTTGTGTGCATACGTGTGAGAGAATAAATTGCCATCAAACTCCCACATAACTTTCAGTGCCACCACCATGTGGATGAAGTTTGGTAGCACCATACAGCAGTATACAAGCTATTCAATATAAAAAA
>VXBJ01007198.1:392311-439150 GCA_013400055.1 Nycticryphes semicollaris | reverse complement strand
AAAAAAAAAAAAAAAAGAATTGACCCTTTACAAGTTTCTGTTCCTGAACTGATGATGTAGAAGAAAAATAGAAGATTTTTAAATAAATACATTCAGCCTTGAATAAATAATTTTATTGTACTTCAGTAAACAAATTACACAAACTGACATCTTCATAAGGCGAAGGCCATTTGTTCCACTCCAGCTCTACGTTGTGTTAAAACAACCTGATTATTGCTTATTCCCACCGTCAAGTCGAGAGGCACATTGTGACGGGTACGAAATGAAAAGGGTTTTCAGTGGTTGTTTTTTTTCATTTGGCTTCATTTCATCCTCTGGCTCCGCACGGGACCTTCAAAATAACAACCCAGCCGTGGATCAGAGCATCCTCAAACCATCGGGACAGCAACCCAGCAGAACTCCACCCTGATACAGCACCTTCTGCGCGGCAGGAGTAAGAGGATGTTATTCACTTAAGGTTTGAAGGATTTGTGAAGCACAAAGAAAACCAAGACAAAACCCCAAAAACCTGGATTTTGATTTCCGTCTTAAACGTCAGCACGACCCAAACCTTGAGCAACGCGTTTCAAAGTTCTGTGTGACAAGAGTATTTCATGTTTTCACTTCCAAATCATTGCAGGGTGCCATAAAACCATTCGGAACCGCAGCTCGTCTTCCAGTGCTTTTGTTTGGAATCGAATTTCGATGTGCTGGTTGGTAATTTAGGAGAGTCTATCAAAAAATAAATACAGAACTAGGCAGAATGTATCTTGTGCTATTCGGGGGCGGGGGGTTGGCAAAATATTAGAAGCGGGTACAAAAGATAAGCTCTTGAAGAGGACGGGGAGTTTGCAGATTTTATTTGGAGTCCTCGCTCTGTGCATCGCCCTACTTAGCCAGCCTGTTCCTCCCCAGGGGCCTGCACGCGCCCCCCGTTACTCGCTCTCTGGACGGTCCAAGATCTTCCAGCTGTTTTCTCTGTGTGGTTTCTAGTTCTTCCAGCCGCTTGCGAAGCAGGGAAAGCTCCCTTTGATGCTGTTCCTCCTTGAAATTAGTTAAAAGAAGAAGTTACTGTTACAACGTGCACACCTACAAAGGACCAAAATGAGCAATATTTTCATTTTCATAGAACTACAGAACAGTTCGGGTTGGAAGGGACCTTAAAGATAATTGAGTTCCAACCCCCCTGCCATGGCCAGGGACACCTCCCACCAGACCAGGTTGCTCCAAGCCCCATCCAGCCTGGCCTTGAACGCTTCCAGGGATGGGGCATCCACAGCTTCTCTGGGCAACCTCTTCCAGTGCCTCACCACCCTCACAGTAAAGAATTTCTTCCCAATATCTATATCTAAATATTCTATCCCAATACCTACATCTCCCCTTTTTCATTTTAAAACAGTTACCCCTCATCCTATCACTACGCTCCCTGATAGAGTCTGTCCCCATCTCTCCTGTAAGTCCCTTTCAGGTACTGGAAAGGCTGCTCTCTCTGGAGCCTTCTCTTCTCCAGGCTGGACAACCCCAACTCTCTCAGCCCATCTTCATATTTTCTCTTTCATTTTCTTTAATTAATAATTTTAAAATAAAAATTGCAAAGTCAAATATTACCCTCATTCATTAAATTTTACTCATCCCTGTTTTGTGCTTTGTCCTTGCTCATTGCAGGAACGGGTTGCACTAGGTGACCTCTAAAGGTCCCTTCTCATTGCGAGGCAGGGAACATCTCTAGAAGCATTCCTCAAAGTTTCCTTCCTCTGTTCCAAGATCAAATGCTCCTTCATTAAGACTAAGGTTTGTAATGAAAGACTGCTCCAGAATCCTCTTTCGCTGTATTATTTTCCACAGCTGGTAAATACATCCCCACCTGAAGACGAGGGAAGGAGGCTTCATGCGCAGGAGGCAAAGCAGACACCATACTGACTGCACTGAGGGACGGTATGTTCGGATTCAGGATTAAACTCCGGAATTCGTTGTGCCTGCGTTGCAAGTCCTTTAGTCTCTTCTGGAGGCGCCCATATTCTTCATAGGAAACATTCTGCCTAGGAATTAAGAAAGCTTTTGAGCCATAAGAAATCTCTTACACCCCAGCAGAGCGGCGCACCTCTCCCCGAGAGCTCTGCTCTTTACTGCCCCTGCGGAGGAACACGACATGCCAGAAGGTGGAAGACCTGTGGATATTCCTCTGCCTTAACGTCTACCGAATTGTCCCTCTGTATATTAATCTGCTGTATTACAGATTAGAATTTACATGGAATAAATTAAGCTTTTAATAGCATTCACAGTAGCGAGCCACGTTAAATGACTTCTTGGAATCAAGCCCTCTATGGAGGTGCTCAGGGAAGAGAAAAAAAAATAGGGCTTTGTTTTTTCAAAGAAATACTGAGTCCATTTTTTTTTCTTGCAATTCTGAAGTCTTTTCCACTTCCTTCTTTCAAAGGGATTCCTGCAACTGTATCTATCAGATAATTTCCCCTCATTTCTCACCAAAAGAGCCAGCCTTGCAGGTGTCTCATAACCTCGCAGCTGCCCATCCTGAGCAGAGCCCATTCCAATTCCAGTGCCGCAAACGCCACGGCACTGGACTGCAGTTACTAAACCAAGCGTCACGGATCTTCTAAACCCGTATTTATAAGCCAAGTCTTGGATACCATCTATCGTTTTTCAAGCTCAGCAAAAGCAAAGTTTATTACCTATTTAGCACCTGGTTTTCTTTTTCCAGCTCTTCTATCTTGGCTTCCAAAAGTTGTAGTTTCTCTTGCATCCTCCGTTGTTTATTATCAGTGAGAGTCTTTCTCTGCCAAACAGACATTTCAAACTAAGAGCTAAGTAACACCTTGACAGATTAGATCCTGTTAAATGTACGCTGGGCGTGGTTTCAAAGTTGTGGCAGTTTTTTGGGCTTTCCTCCCTTAAGAAGAAGTGTTGGTTTGTTTGAAGGTTCTGAATCCCCGGGATGAGAAACAGAAGAGATGGGAAATGATCCATAGCTGTGACTAAAAGATTCCCAGCCACCGGTCACTCATTGCTCCTTCAATGACCACGCATAAATAAGTATAAACATGACCCCCAAAAATTATGCCTTTTGTTTGTTTGTTTCTTTGATTTTTTTGCCCACGTTGACCTCAACTTTAAAACCTTAAAAGCTACTGGCAGGCCTGATGTATAAAAGTACTGATTAATCTTAAGCTTTTTTAAACCATTAATCAGCCTTTCCTTTTAAGTTACTTTATAAAAAGCAAGCTTAGGAGAAGACATAAAACTTTAATATTCCACCAGTGAAAAGTAGGACATCGTTTGTCCAGTCTCTCAAACATCATCCTTACTAATTAAGGAGTCCACCTCTTAGCTAACAGATATGCACACATGCACACACGAAAAAAGCCTCACAGAACATCTGATGGCATCCTAAGGATGTTGTTGGCTCTAACACTCCTTTGCACATCATAATCTATTTATGCTAATTGTGAAGAACCGGATATATCTTATTACTCTCTCCAGTAGATTGCAAATAAAGTCCTGCTAATAAACCAATTCTACCTGGCCAAAGTAAGGCTAAACGTTTCCTAAGCTGGGTCATTCATAAAGGAAGAGTCAACGTGCCTTTTTCTGAGCAACAGCAGCCCGACACAGCTTGTTCTTCACTTGGTTGTATTTCTCTTCTGCCTCTGTGACGCGCTGAGTCAGCACATGCTTCTCCTCCAGCCATTCGATACGTTTGTATTCTAAAGTCCTTTGAAAAAATCATGTTAAAAAGATAAAGAGGCTGTATATACACAGGCAGTGGTGTGTCAGGTTAATGCCTTAAACCTCTTAACACAGACGCATCTTTTTCACAACTCCTGGCTGTGTGTACTTGAAGGACCTGATTTAGATTTGATGATGCTAACAATCTCATTGGGACTAACAACATTCCAACCCGCGCATTAACATCATCCGAGGCTTGGTTCAGCTGCCAGGCAAACTTAAAAACTGATTCCAATAAGCCAGGTAGATGTTGGCTGCCTGTTGGTTTGGCCTGTTGCCAAACCCTCCACAGGAAATCTCGGAATTCAGATCAAAGGCTCGCACTGGAACACCAGAGCAGTCACCTTTTGCCAAACACCCACTGTCAGCAGAGCCTTCAGCTGCCTGCTCTGTTTGGGAGGTGAGAGATGTAAGAGAATGGGTTGCTGCCCTGTGAGGTCTGCTCTGTCTTTGGAACAGAGAAGGACAGATGACCAGTGTGTGCTCCTGACCAGAACAAACGCCAACACAAGAGGAAGCTCCCACCAGTGTGGTTCCCAGACAACATTCCAGCTGAGTATGCACCACCAACAGCGTATGTTCTCTGTTCAGGCCTTTGCATAGTTACAACATACGTAAATTGGGCAGTGGATAGCAAAAGGAGCCAGTTGCTCTCTGCTGCCTTGTTTGTTTGGGCTCTCTGCACTGTGGGTCAGAGGAGAGAAGAACTAACTCCATATTTAACTACATTACTATAAAAAGAAAATCAAATGGTGAGATTCTGTGTGGTGGTTTTTAAGGAACACAGCCCGAGGCTGGGTATGAGCACAGCCACACCACCCCAGCCCTGGCCTGATGCAGTTTCTCTCTGAATGAATCTCCATAAATTTCTCACCAAACAGCCTTTCCTTTCCCCACAGCAGATGTAGCTCCTGACCAGCACCACCCACTCTCATATCAGAACCAGGATCCCAACCCACTCGGTACCTGTCACAGTTCTGGTAGCAGACCCAGTGTGGTTTGTACCTCGCTGTTGGCTGTAAATAACCACTACTACCCAAGAACCAAAGAGCTTTCTCAAAAACCACTGCCTAACAGTAAAAGAACGTCAATGGAGACAGTGGTTAAAAATGCCATGAGATTTTTATATTTTTTTAATGCCACTAACACTGTTCCTGAAATGTTTATCAAGTGCCTGGTTGAGCTTATCTCTGATCTGTACCAGTCCCATAGTTTGCCTTCAGCCCTTTTTCTCCTTCCACATTTCCATTTCCAAGCCTAAAGCTGACACAGGCAGGCAGGCAGCTGCTTTGCTGCTTATGGCTCAACTGGCATTATTTTACTTATCTGAAACTGTTGATCTTGGGCTTCCTTATCTTTTGGTCCTTATTTCACTTCCTCTTTAAGCCAAGTTCCGCTGGTGCAACTTAACTCTTAAGTTCATCAGAATTGCTGAACTGAGGAAGGAAGTCCTATCCCCCCACAGAAGTCAGAAAAAGAATGGACACGTGTCCCGAGGCTCCCCGGGTGACAGAAGGACAGATCTGGAGGACTTCTACGCAGGCTACAGATCTGCTTAATCAGCAGTATCAGCCCCGGTGCATCTCCCGTTGTCCACACACTTGTACAACGATCTCAGAGGAAAGAGCTGTGTCTGTGACCCACAAATACGTAAAAGACATTGACAGGCTCCCTCCAATAACAGTGACGATCTCACCCAAAATATGAATACACTTTTCCTGAAGTAAACATCCAGAGCATTTAACGTGCTACTGACAACTGCAGTCCCGGTGCAGGAATTTCTTCAAATGTTAAACTGAAAAGCAATACTTAAACTAATGACAAGAAAGCAAACACAGTACCAATTCATAGCAAAAGAGAAGGGGAAACAATATCACATTATATCTTTTGGAAGTTTTCTGTTTAAACTGGGACACTGAGTTTTTTTAAAAACCCACCACGCAATAACCTGGTCTCAGTTAGATGTGTATGTGCTTCTTAGTCTCGGAAATACTAAATAGCCAGTGCAGACTAACTGAAAAATTAATCTATACATTTCAGAAGAGTGTTCATTGCTGTATGGAGTCCCAACGCGATTCGGTTTCCCTCAGCATTTATTAGCATATTTTGATGGTGAAAAAAAGCTTGTGCAAAAAAAGGAAAATGATTACTTTTAATTTTGATGAGAGCAACTGGAAGATATGCAATAAGCTTTTATTTCCTTTGTATCACCTAAAAGGATCTAGCAGGACGGGACCAGGGGGGCGGGCGGGGGAAGTATATACAGGTATATACAGGTACAGGTATATACAGCCCTGAAACCTTATCAAAGCATAACACAATGCTGAAATGCTTTTTTCACCTTTAATGCTTAAACACTTTTAAAAGAACGGTGTGTGAAACTCTAGGTCCACTTAAAGTCATCTAAGTTTGACATTCCCTTCAGAATAACTAGGATTTCATTTTATACAAATAAGGCATTTCACTAAATAATTAATTGTAACAGACACAAATGGAAAAAAGCTCCTATTTTTGAAGTTACCACAAGCAAAGGTGCATAACAGAAGGTGTGGCCATTTCTAACAATTATCCAATATTTCCTGTCCTTTTTTTTTGTGATTTCTGACTTCATTCAGCATCTACAACATATAATTAAGTAACCTGTATGAAAGGAGCACAAGCAATACGGAAAGGAAAAGTAAAAATAAATTACTTCTCTGTTTCCAGTTGAGCTTTTTCTGCCTGAGTCCTTGCATGTTGACATTCTTGTTTTAATCTCTCTATTATTTCTTTCAGCTTCTGATTAGACTCCAGCAAATCATTCTCTGATTGAGACAGTGAGGCAAGCTGGAGTTGCAAGTTGTGAATTTGCTGGGGGGAAAAAAGCAATTTTACATTTGAGAAGCCATGAAATAACAATTAATTTTGAGATTCTGAGACAGAGCAAAATGGAGACACCAACTGGCTGCAGTAGCTTTTCATAAGCCTTTCTATTTGTTCCTTCTCCAGAAGCTTTACAGTAAATGATTACTAGACAAAGAAAGTTCCTATAGCAGTAGAAAAAGAAAGGAAGGTAGAAGTCTTCAGTCACTGATGTGTCCCCAGAACCCAAGAAGAAATTCCTCACTGTGAGGGTGGTGAGACACTGGAACAGGTTGCCCAGGGAAGCTGTTCATGGCCCATCCCTGGAAGTGTTCCAGGCCAGGCTGGATGGGGCTTTGAGCAACCTGCTCTAGTGGGAAGTGTCCCTGCCCATGGCAGGGAACTCAATGATCTTTAAGGTCCCTTCCAACTCTAACCATTCTATGATTCCATGATTAATTAAGCCCTGAACAGAGCTAGGGCACCACAAAACATCAGTAGCAGAGCTGTTGAGCTACCAAGACTCTTCTCTCTCATAACGGACAAGGCATTATAGCCAGCAGTGGCTGCACCAACCAGTTCAGAAAACCCAGTACAGTCTCTGAAAAGCCCAACCTCCACAGCCAGCACACAGAAAGGATAATTTCCCTTTCCTTTTCCCCTCCCCCCACAGATACTCTGATACCTCAAGTTCTGACTTCTGGAAGTCAGAACCCACGTTGTCTTGAACGTCAAGTACACACGGCTCACAGACTACTTTGATACACAGCTGTGGCCTTGTCAGCTACATAACATCCTGGGCGAGCAGGAGTTAAAAGAACTGGGTTTTATTTTCAACACTGCCATCAATTCACTCTGCAATAGAAATATACCTCTTTACACGAGTTTATTCATTTATGAAACATCTGTTAAGCACTTGAAGAACCTCAGATGAGAGATGCAGTGTAAATGCAAAGCATTACCTAGAAACAATTTATAAGTCTCCATGGCAACTGAATCTCCAGTTAAACAGTGCATAACCGTATTCAATATACCAGTCTATAAACATTCAGCTTTTAAATCCTTGGTACCCACAAAACGCACGAAGCAAAAAGCTGTAATCCATTTAGAAAGGCCCAGGAAAGCTTGACTGATTTGTGAGCACTTCTGCTTTTAAATATCTCTTGTAGCCATTTTGTCACTCAGGAAAAAAAAAAAAAAAAAAAAAAAAAAGGCCTTAAAAATTCAATTTTATCTTCAAACACTGGACACAGGAACTGCAGGAAAGGCTGTATTTCTCTATGAACCATTACAACGCAATAAAACCTTACCTGTTTCAGGTCAGCACTTTCACGTTTCTTTTCTTCCAGCTCTTCTGTCTGAATAGCTTGCTGTTGAATTTTTAATCTAAAATTGTATAAGACATCCTTATTTTTTTATCCAATTAAAATATAGATGCTCCAAGTTAGGACAAATCAATCTGACAATAAAATATATTGCACAATTTGAAAGGCTGATAAATATTTAACTAAGCAATGATTAAATATATATTTTTATTGATTGTTAGAATTCATATAGGAGTAAGAAATGCATTGATTTGTTTGCTTTTGGAGTATGATTTTGCTCATTTTATCATAATGACCTTCACACGAATACAATAACTAACTCAGAGTGGTAGCATGTTAGGGTCCCAGTTTGCCAGTTGCTGAGATGGTAACATTATGGAAAGGGAAATGGTTTACTCTAATGCTGGGGCTACACCAGCAGCCAACACGGACCCAATTTGAAACAAACATCAGTAGTGCAAAATTATGCCTTGACAACGTTCATTAAAATCACGCAGTTTTTAAAGGTTTGGATGAAAAATGCTATTTTTTTTTTTAAACTGCATGTTTTTAATTCTATCCTCTTTTTAAACAATGCAAAAGATATTTTGGTTTAATTTCCTATAATGAACATTTGTGTATCTATGGATAGTACACTTTTATACTGACTGCTGTAAAGAAATTAGTGGGGGAAAAGCACAAAACTTGTGTTGGGGTTAGAAAAGCCACACTCTACCGCAAGCGCTGAAGTTCCTTTCTGCTCGATTCTTCTGCCATCTGTAAAGCACGTAGTTTCTCTTCGTACTGATCCTTTTCAGATTGTCTCCAAGTATCTTGTTCCAGCTTCATCTTCTCCAGCTCAGCTACTCTGCTCTCGAGCTCTAACCTGAGACGTTATTCAACACGCACACAAGAGTCACGACAAAACGCCAGAAGCGCTTGGTTGCTAAGAATGACATTTTTAAAAGTCACTCAAAACACTCCTTTTATTAGGAGACGGGCAGTAAAATCAACAAACATACTTTTCATCCTGTAAGGCTGCAATTTTTGCAAAAACTTCCTCTTTGGCAGCTTGCACTTTACGAATTAGCTCCCGATCCTTTTCTACTAAAAGCACCTTATGACGTTCCACAGCTGCCTTAAGAATTTCCTTGTCTGACAGCAATCCTGCATTATACATTAAAAAAGAAAAGTTAAAATGTCATTATCGATACCAACCTGATGAAATCCAGTATTAAAACAACTAAAAAAAACTTTCTAAATGTTAAAAGGGAGCTAAAAATCACAATTCACAGGACAGAATGAATAAATGGGAAAAAAAAACCCCTAAGAAAACCAGAAGAGAATTGGCCTTTCTCAATATAACAACAACAGTTCAAAAACTTTTGAACAGTAACCATTGCACTGGAGGGTTTGTAATTTTAACATAGACAAGTAATTAAACAGTTGATATATAGACTTGACCTCTAAAGCAGTTTCTGCTACGCAGTTGTTTCTGGATTTTAAAAAAAAAAAAATAAATAAAAAATTAAAAAGAAAAAAAAAAAGAGCTGTCCCACAATAGCTACAAAAAGTTAAACAAGAAACCGGGTTGTTTCCTTTTTATGGAAAAGTTTATGGTAAGCAGTAACTGGTTACCAGTGAAACCGTAGTAACCCGGCTACAACAGATGTCCCTTTTCAAACCACTCATCTAAAAATAAGGCAATTCCAAAATGATGACTCTATGGGCAGGGACAAGAGATGCAAATTAAAAACTTGTGACAAAGACACTTGTGTTCACTGGCAAATAAGCCAACATGCAATCACAACGCCTCCTGGTTATTTAGCTAATTCAGTGGTGCAAACTGGGTTCCACAGCAAGTTCAGGTTAGCTTAAGTCTTGCCTGTATTTACTGTCATATTTCACTGGGTCCAACATTTTTAGTTCACAATATACTGTAAGTGCACTGCCGATACAGAAAACACCACTTTTTAGTTGCTCTTAGAGAGAGAGCTTAATAGCAAAGCTAGCAAACAGAAATAACTATTCCAAGAAGACAAGGTCCTCCTAGGAGTAGTGTGTCCAGCGTTGGAGCCCCCAGCACAGGAAAGACATGGACCTGTTGGAACGGGTTCAGCAGAGGGCCACAAAAATGATCAGAAGGCTGGAGCATCTCTGCTATGAAGGCAGGCTGAGAGAGCTGGGGTTGTTCAGCCTGGAGAAGAGAAGGCTCTGGGGAGACCTTATAATGGCCTTCCAGTACCTGAAGGGAGCTTACAGGAGAGGTGGGGAGGGACTCTTTATCAGGCAGTGTAGCGGTAGGACAAGGGGTAATGGCTTTAAATTGAAAGAGAGGAGATTTAGATTAGATAACTAGAAAGAAAATTTTTAGTGTGAGAGTGGTGAGACACTGGAACAGGTTGCCCAGAGAAGTTGTGGCTGCCCCATCCCTCGGAGCGTTCCAGGCCAGGCTGGATGGATCTTTGAGCAACCTGCTCTAGTGGGAGGTGTCCCTGCCCATGGCAGGGGGTTGGAATTCAATGATCTTTTAGGTCGCTTCCAACTCTTAACTGTTCTATGATTCTGTGACTCTATTTTGGGGTTACGGCAAATCGTTGAGGATAGTCCACCTAAAAGCTGTGTAGTGATTCAAATCAACACATGACTTGTACTAGAAAGCTTTGACTTTTCACTCTAGAAAGCTATTTCAAGTTGCCTACATACTCGGCTGTACTAGGTAGCTTAGAACATTGCCTGTTCTCTTCAAATGAAGAGCTAGAAATTGTATTTTATTTCACATGGCAGCCTTACCCAATTGTTAGCAACTCCCAAAGACACAGAATCAGAAAACAAAACAACCACTGAAGCCTATGGTACATTCAGGTTTCAAGCAGAGCGTGAAAGACACAAGCATTCGTCAAGAATAGAAAAAATAACCACATGAAGTGCATGATTTGAAACAGATTATGCTCAAATTATGTCACAAATCCACTAATTTACATAAATGCAAAATTGTTCTGTAACCGTTCTTCTTAACCTAGCAGACCAAGTGAAACAACGCAGTTTTTCAAATATAAAATTAATTGTCAAGGCTGCTGGGGAATGTTTAGAGGAAAAATAACTTTAGTATCCCAACTAGAAGTTAGAAAAGAAATAATTAGAAATTAATTGCACATTTTACAAAATCACAGAATTACCATCCATTTCACTTTGAATCTTGTTTCTCTCTCTTTCTACCTCACTCTTTGTTCTTGCTGCCTCCAGTTTGACATTTGTTACTTCCAATTTATGCGAATGTTTAAGTTCTTCTACCTATGAATTAGAAAAAAAAAACCAACTAAAAATATATATATTTTCAGCTTTACTGTACGTGGTACTTTGTTAACAAGAAAATCTATGAAATAATCACGGATTAGGCTTATTTTAAACATACCATAATTTTTTTTTTCCATCTACTGTTTTCCTGAAGCCAATGCAGAATATCCACTCTTGGAGATAATTTTAATAGTGATTATATCGATACTTTAAAGCTAAAGCTATTGACACATAAAGGGCTACGAAGACAATCAAGGCACTGGAGCACCTCTCTTATCAGGAAAGGCCGAGAGACATGGGTCTGTTTAGCCTGGAGAAAAGGAGACTGAGAGGGGACCTCATCAACCCTTATTAATATCTAAAGGGCAGGTGTCAAGAGGATTGGGGCCAGATTCTTTTCATTGGTTCCTGGTGAGGACAAGGGGCAACAGACACAAGCTGGAACACAGGAAAATCCATCTCAACATGAGGAAAAACTTCTTTAAGGGTGGCAGAGGACTGGAACTGGGTGCCCAGAGAGGTTGTGGAGTCTCCTCCGGAGATATTCGAAACCCTCCTGGACACGTTCCTGTGCAACCTGCTCTGGCAGAGGGGTTGGACTAGATGATCTCTGAAGGTCCCTTCCAACCATTACCATTGTGTGATCCTGTGACATCGCCTGATTCCCCAAATTATAATCAGTGGTATTATATGTTTTTCTTAATTCCTCAAGTCACACTCTGAAGATTATTGAATGAGTTGTCAGTCATCTTGAAAGGCAAGTTTTGTATATTCCCTGGGTAAAAAACCGTGATGCTGAAACACAACACATCTTCCAGAAACCAGGCTGTCTAACTATTGACATGTATTCCATCTTTAACCAGCAAGTTATTGCAAGCTACACGTAGAAAAGTTACTCTTTTAAGAAGCCTTGGTGATATTTGCACAGATGTGCAGGACTGCCTGTGAAAACTTGTTTTTTGAGCAAATACCACACATTCTACAAAGTGGCCTCCAAATATTGGGGTATTAAAGACTATTCATTGGAAATACCTTGCTATGACACTGATTCAAAGACCCTGAAGCCTCGCTAACTCAAGCATTGGCATGTTAATGTACACATACTTCACTTCTGAAGATCCCTCAAAGTTAAGCTAAAATAAAGTTAAATTTAACCTCCCTAAATAAAACAAGACAGTGATATGTAAAACCAGATTACCAATTGCTACCCCAAGTAATTTCCGTTTGGCAACTACTTATAGTTCCCCTGACCTCCTGGAGTGCTACACTGCTTCCTCAAAATCCAGGTCTTCAGAGTTTTAAAGTGCGTTTTAACTCCAGTACACAGCCACAACTGTGACATACACATCAAATGGCCTCATAAAAGCAGGAGCTTTAAGAACATCAAATCAAAGACAATTACTGCTTGCATGGAAACTTTCTATAGTTTAGGCATTTGTACGCAGTAATTACACGGTCAATGAGAATTAAATATCTAGAGGAAAGCACTTATAATGAAAATCCGTTCCCAATGACAAACGTAATTACAACCTGCTAGCATATACAAGTGGCAAAAGGTTAAGAATGACATAGTAGCTTATTAAGTAACTACATGGTGGATTTGGTTGCTTAAATACCAAGTTGAGAATATTTCAAGGCAGCTTGCAAAGATTTAAGGTGGCTTTTTTAAGGCACAAAGTCCAGAAGACAAATGCGTGCACCTGTGCTCAGGAATAAGTGTGAGTGGGTGCAGGAGGTGCCCGCGCGAAGCACACGTCAGTGTTATTTTCCAAAGTATATTCAGAAATGCAGGATAGCTGTAAGTCAACAGAGAGCTTAAAATAATCCTGTATTTCATCTAAATAGACAAGACCAAAGTTACTGGCTTTGCAGTTAGTTCAGCACTAACTAAAGCCTCTCCAGAGAGGTAAAAAACCACAGGGGATTAAAGTTGTTACCAGAAACTGACAGAGGCGATAAAAATTTATTACCCGGTATTCTCTCCAGACAGGAAGGAATAAGAGACAGCAGAAAGCTAACATTTACCCAAGTGACTATTTCACTAAGACTAGCATCCTGATTCAAATTTACACAGAGAAATGTAAGTATTCTGCAACGTCTGAAGGTAAAACAGTATACTAGTGTTCCCATTTTTCTTGTTTATTCAAAAATTCGCACATGAAACTGCATAAAGGATCTGCCTTTTTTCAGTTGCGTGGCTGAGGAGTCACTGCAACCAGATAAAAACTGAATCTGGCATCCACACTTATCTAATTATGTTTAAATTCTGAACAGCAATGTCAAGTTTCTTCAGCACTTTCAGGTTTTCCCCAAACTTGAAGCCTTCTGATTTATTTTATTTTTTTTTAGTATTTTTCTAGAAATTTCTCCAAGATCTCAAAAAAACCCAAGCAAACCAAACCCTGAACCTCTTAAGACGTGGTGCCCACCAACTACGATACTCCAACACGTAGCAAGACAATGACCTAGTTAAAATGATACAACGAGGTGCTGTTCAGAAATGTTTCTGCAGCACAAGCTGTGCTGGCGTTAGCCCAAGAGGAACGCTACGCTAACGTGACTATCCTGCTTCCAGTAGAACCTACACCTCTGCAGGTGATTCCAGTGCAGCTTGCCTCACACGGCCCATTCAGAGGATAGGTTTTAAGATCTCCAGAAACCATAGCTCCAGTAATAAAAATAAATAAATAAATTAATAGTCAATTTAAAGCTCTATCGTACTTCACACACCTTATGAAAAAGTAATGCTTGTTTTCATCAAATAAGGCTGGCTACTTTCATGAGTACTAAGAACAAGAACACAAACATAAAGACACCTCTTTGAGACCTGCTCTGTTTAGAAAAAAGACCTAGAAAATTAAATACAAAGGGCATAACCTCAATCTTTAGAGATACTTTCAGGGATGACATTTTTCCTGTAAAGTCACATGTTCTATATCTTCCAACTGCAATTGGGGGGATAAAAATTCCAAATCTATTTTAAAATCACAGCAGAAGTTGTTACTTTATTCGTAAAGTAAAATATAAACTTAACAGGATATGGAAAATGTATTTCAGATACCACAGAAGCACTTACTTGAGCAGCTAAGGAATTGACTTCTCGTTCAGATTTGTGAAGTTTGCTAGTTAAGAGAATGTTTTGCTCATGGCTCGTCCGCAGCTCTTTCTCAATTCGATCAATCTGTAGTTCAGCAGACTTCTTTTCTGCCTTGAATAAATAAGGCATTTGTAAGGTTTTTTTGGAGTAAGGCTGTCTCTTTCTATTCACATGAAAGGTTGACTTGATCCAGGCTTTCAGATATTACTGACCTTTTCTATTATATAATATGTAAATACATTTGCTCAACAATATTTCCCAATACTACAAGTGTCTTGAATTTTACTCGTCACAAGCATTTTTACTAACTCTGCCTGCACAGAAGCACACAGATTTTCAATCCTACTTCAGAAGAGGCAGAGGTAATCTGACTCAGTTAGGAGGCAGCAGGTATTATTACCAGTAAATCACTGAGCTGTAACACCTGTATGACTATAATAGGTGCTCAAAAAGATGTTATATGTTGGCCAATGCAGTTACACTAACTGAAGAATTAAGAGGAAATAAATTAAGAGGAAATAAAATGCAATTACTGTATTACAGGCTCAGGACCCTGAGCTTTATTAAGTATTAAAAAGGTAATCTAACCTATGATTTCACCTTCCTTTTTCTGAACTGACCTGTTTCCAGTAAGACTTTTTGTTTTAGCTTTTAAATTAAGAATATTACGGCACTTTTCTTTTTAAGTCATGATCAGAGCATTTTGTAAGAAAGGTATACAGATAGCAGTAAAAAGATAACATTAAAAGGAAAATAAACCATCCATCTGTATGCTGCAACTGTGTGAGAAATCTACATGGAAAGGCTCGCTACCTAGAGAGATAGCAAGAGCTGACAGGAGAACTGAAGACCACAGATGAAGAGTAGAGTAGAATCCTGGGAAACATGCAACAGGCCAGAAATGCCAGAGGATCTTTAAGGGGGATCAAAAGCCAAGAACTAAACAATAGCAGTAATGTGTTGGAGAAAGAAGAGACATGGATAGGCTACAAAGATGACACATGAGGGAGGGATTTAAGAAACAGGGCAGCATCATATGACATTTTTGAAAATAGAAAATTTTCTGTAGCAAATTATTAACGTATTGTCATGAGTTTCTAACTCCAGCCAGCTGAGAAGTGCTGACACCAGCATCTTACTGATTGCATATGGATATATCACTCGCAGATCATTCAACAGAATCTCTGAGTTGAGCTCTCCACCTTCCCAAAGTTCAGTTGGCAGTACATGACTCTCAATTCCCAAAGTACTTATAATTTAAATCTTAAATGTACAAATTCAAATTGTGGAGTCGGTGGCAACATTATCAGTGACTTCAAGTGACAGCTCTATCAGGCCAAGTGTTATTCTCACTCCAGTCCACAAGAAAGCAAAATTTAATTAAATAATTAAAAAAAGAACAAAGAAAAGGAAAAATAAAGAATCTTACCTCTAGAGACCTTGCCAGAGCCTGCATCTCAGCTAACTGCCGCACTTGTACCCTTTGAACGTTTTCTGCTTGCACACCGCAGTTGTCTCTTTCTGCTCTCAGCTCTGCCACTTCTGCTTCTAAGCCTTTTAGTTTCTGATACAGTTGTGCCTTTTCTCTAGAGAGTGCCTCCACGCGTTTACTGTCCCTCGTGGGATCAACACTAAGCAGCTGATTGTGGAGTTCTTCTTTATCTTTATCCAGCCTTGCAATCTGGTAGTTGTTAATCAGAGAAATGAAAGCTTTTACATCGGTTGGGTGTCACGCACCAACAAACGCAGCAGTTGACAGTTCAGGAAAGAGCAGCAGCGAGCATTAAAAAAAAAAATAATCAAGAAACTACATTCACATTTCTTTTATTTCTTCAAGTAGGAAAGTCAACAGAGACATTTCATTTTTCAATGCCTTTTTTGCTTCAATTTGCACTGGTAAGGCTTGTCCTCAGGACTCAGGTGTCCCTGAGCCTCCTAGCCATATGTGGTAGCAAAGCAGTAGCCAGAGTAGAAGAAAATGTTAGGGATCATTTAATCCACTGGACATGCACAAGTCCTTGGAAAGGATCCAAACATTTTGAAGGACCTGACTGGTTTCATCACAAGGCTATTCTCTATCATCTTTGAAAAAGCCATGGCCATCAGATGACTGGAAAGAGGCAGACAGCACACCCATCACCCAAGATGTGCAAAAAGGTCAAGAAGGATCCAGATAACTACAGGACAGTCAGGTTCACATCAGGCTCTGTGAAGCAAACCCTTTTAGAAGCCATGTCTAAACACATGAAAGACAAGGTGATGGAAAGCAGGGTTTATCAAAGGCAAATCATGCCTGCCCTATTTCTCTGCTTTCTAGAGAGAGGTGACTGACACTGCAGACGAGGAGAGGGCAGTGAATCTTGTATACCTTGATTTTAATAAGATAGACTCTCCCATAATCTTCTCTCTCACCAAACTGGTGAGATACAGGCTAGAAAAGTGGATGATAAAGTGGGTGGAAAGCTGGCTGGGCTGCCAGGCTCAAAGAGTGATGATTGGTGGTACAAAATCCAGCTGGCTGCCTGTTACTACAGGGGACTTTCTGAGAACAGTACAGGGTCCAATATTGGTTGATGTCCTCGTTAGTGACTTGGATGATGGGATGGAGCACACTTTCAGCAAGCTTACAGGAGACACCAAACTGGGGGGAAATGGTTAATGTGCTGTAAAGCAGAACTGCTATTTAGAGGGATCTGGACGGGCTGAAGGAATAGGCTGAGCAGAAGTTCTTCAATGAGAGCAAGCACAAATCATGCATCTGGCATGGAGTAACTCAACACAACAGTAAAGGCTGGGGGCAACTGTCCAGGAAACAGCTCCATGGAAAATGATCTGGGGGTCCTAGTGGACAACAAGTTGAACATTAATCAGCAGATTACCCTTGCAGCAAAGATGACAAACTGTGTCCTGGCAGATTGGCAGAAGGACAGCTGCTAGCAGATCTGGGGAAGTGATCCATTGTTCTCTTCCAGTATTTTTAAGACTGCATCTGGAGTTTGTGTCCAGTACACAAAGAATAATGACAAACTGGAGCAAGTCCAGTGGATGTTCAGGGGGTTGGAGAACATGATATGTAAGGACATGCTGAGAGAACTATGCCTCTTCAGCTTGGAGAAGAGAAGGAGGCACATGGTGATGGGAAGAGAGGCAACAGTACCAAGTTGGATCATCTGAAATTCCAATCAGTTATTAGGAAAACAAATTTACCATAAAGATAGTTAAATACTGGAATAGTTTGTGGAAATGTTATGTAATCTCCATCCTTACAGATGTTCAAGATTCAACTGCATATGGCCCTGAGCAACCTGATCTCATTACACTTCAATAGTTTTAGCAGGATGTTGGACCACAAGGAGGTCTCTTCCAATTTATATGATGATTACACAATTCTATAACCACAACAGAACTCAAACCTTCTAGTAACTCAAGACAGCCAACATGACTGGGCCCTGTCAGACAGAAAATAAAGCAAAAAGAAATATCTTTCTGGTACAAGGTAGTACGATGGGTACAAACTTATCTCAAGACTCTAAGAAACATATTAGAAATATATAGATTCTAGTATTTCAAAATTAGTTATGTGGACTGAAGGTAGTATTGGGGGCAAAAGAGTGAGGAAAGGATGTAAGAGATCTCTTGATAGTTGGAGATTAGTCTGAACTCTGATCCAAAACAGTGCTTTTAGAGGTTTCATCAGTGATCTCTACGAAGCAAAGCCAATTGCTGCAGTAAAAGCCTTCCAAATGCCTTTTATGAGGAGATTTAAACATCTGTTGCGTGACATGCCCAAACCATCATTTAAGAATTAGGATGGTTTTTTGTATCCTCTTTGTGATAAATGGCATGGAAGGTTAAGAGGCTCTAAGAGAAAGAAACTAGATCACATTGCGCCCTGGGCTCAAGGTAGTTTCATTCTCTGTAAGTGTGCTAATTAGCTGCAGGACGAGCACAAACTCAACAAGCCCACAAGAGAGGCAGGCTGTAAAGCAGCATGTGGGTTTAGCTCCAGGAAGGACAACTGTTCTGTTTTTAATACATTGCATTTCCAAATTTGGATTGATTTTGAAAGCGATGATTGCTTTGATTTGTGTCTTATGTTTGGACTAATACATTCAAATCTGGCATCTTACGATATATGCTCCCAGACAAATACTTAAATGAATATGCAAATTACATATGCAACACTCATTTACACTGCTGCATAGATTTAAAAGATAAATGAGTTGGCAATTTATTTAGCTACACTTTTGAAAGTCCAATTCTGAAATGAATTCATGAATGGTTTATCCAAGAGGCAATGCAACTGAAACAAAGTCAGCAAAGTTTTCAGTACTATTTTGATCACCACTGTGATGATCCAACTGAGTTGCAAAATGCAACCTTGTTAACAATATCTTCTGCTGCCGCCTTCCTGGATTAGTTGCCACATAAGTAACTTAAAATCTAAATTTACAGGAGTTACTCAGATAATTTGTTCATTTCAGATCAGTGTAATGTCTCAAATTCCACTACAAATACAATTTTTAAAAAGCATTAAGCAAAGCTACTGGCTGTCATTTGTCAGAAGGCAAGTCTAATTTTACTTATAATAGCACAAATGATACTGTGACACACCACTGAACAAACCTACAGGGACAGCTTTATGCTAAGTCATAAAAGTGTGTCGAGAATTAAGAGAACGGAAACAAACACTACATTATGAAATGGTGTCAAACTGACAACCCATCAAGCATCAACATTTTCACAACATTCGAGCAGCTTTGTCACCAGATACACTTTAAGCTACTGCAATATTCTGTGTACCTCAGCCTCATATTTGATTTTCTTCTCCTCTAAAATACGTGCATGTTCTTCCTTTTGATGTTCAAATTCTGATTTCAGGAAAGTGTGTTCATAACGAAGTTTGTTATATTCTGTTCTGTATTTTTCCACTTCCTAAGTTAGACCAAAAAAGCAAAACCAAAAACATCAATCAGACAAGTTTTCAGATTTATTTGCTTCACATGTCCATGCAATATTCCTCTCATTTCACAAGTTATATTTGATGAACTGAAACCCTCCTGCTCCCTGTTCTAGGGTTTTGACTTTCACTGCCTGGGGCAAGAGTACCAGATAAAGAATGTCATACTTTGCTCCCCTTTCAGTTTTAATTTCCTAAAGTTTTAGGGACAACTATAAATTGGTGATCACTACTCTAAATTAAATAGAATTTCAATACCTACTACTTACATTTTCTAGTTTCCGGTAACGTTCTGTCATTGGAGATTCCAATTCCTGCTGTATTTGTGCTTTTAACAGTTCTAATTTTTGAGGAGTTAGCACCTTAAGACAGAAAGGTAGTATTAATAACAAGTCATATTCATTTATTTACACTGTGATAGAACAAATAAA
Source organism: Nycticryphes semicollaris (assembly GCA_013400055.1). Lineage (NCBI taxonomy): Eukaryota > Metazoa > Chordata > Aves > Charadriiformes > Rostratulidae > Nycticryphes > Nycticryphes semicollaris. The sequence continues at coordinate 419,497 of VXBJ01007198.1, read as the reverse complement.
CAGGAATAAAGTATTTCAAATACGATTTTAGTAATCCTGCTTAATTTTCTGTTATTCTAAACAATTTTCAATAGTAGATACAGAAGAAAAAAAAAACCCACCAACATATTAGTGAACTGAAAGTACCCTGGGAAGATAACACAAGTGTTTCAAATGTCAGTATTTACTGGTAGAAGCAATACAAATGTCAAGCTGAATTGCCAAGAGATTTGTCTCCTTTGTGGGGGAGGGGAGGAAGAAAAAGTGGTCTTACATAAAAGATAAAGCATTAGCACTTGGAAAAAGCATAAAAACAGTACGTGAACAAACCTCAAAGAATCAAAATGAGCAACACCAAACCAATTCCCTGTAAAGCACATCAGTTACCTTTTCTCCAGCACATACACGGGTAGCAGTTTGAAATGAAACCAAGATCAGCCCTAAGCTCCATGCTGTGTGGTATTTTGTTAATTTTTCTTGGTTATGGTTAATACAGCAACTATATCTACCAAATAAAAGCATTTTTAAAAAATCACCCACAATCTGTGACGTACTCTACTTTATTCTACTTTTTGTCCATTCTTCTGTACCCTGAAGTCCCCAAAAACTAATTCTAGTTATAGTTCCAAGGCACAGCTCCTCCATTCAGAGTCCTTTGTTAGATGCTGTATTTGTTTCCTAAGAACTATGTCCTGCATTAGTTTAAGGAAACAAGCCATTATAGAAAGTGTCATCCAAGTTACCTTAAATGCTGGGTTTTTTTTGTTTGGTTGGTTAGATTTTTTTGTGTCAGGGAAAGCTGTCGTCACAAAGACAAACAAGTACCTATTTTTCCAGTCAGTTATCCCAAGAGCTTTAGGTGTCTAAGTTATCTTCTAGAGCAGGTGATTCTACCCATAAGAGGAGAGCACACACAGAGGGTCTTACTATTCACATAGCACATAAAAACAGGAATTGAAAGATTCAGTTAAACAAGAAAATGGTAATTTAATCCCAGAGTCGCTCTGCAGAAAGAAACATTACTCAGTTTGGGTGATTTTCAAGATAGCTGAAATATATTCAGCCTAGGTATATATGTTACATAAACGGAAATACATGCATGGCCCTATTACAGGATTAAAATTCATTTTAAGTCCTGCCAGTAAACTACCTCACCTGCATCTTCACTTTTTCCAGCTCTTGTGTTTTACCCAGCAACTCCTCTCGACACTCAGCAAGAAGAAACTGAAATTTGTCATGTACAGTCTGCTTTTCAACTAACAACCGCTTCAGTTCATCCTGTGATTTTGTATATTCCTCTTGTAATCTGCAAAATAAAATACATGTCTATTTTATATTTAGAGTGTATTTATATACACACTAAAATAAGATCTTTAAGTTCAAAAAACTCACATGCAGAGGCAAACATACAAACATCAAGTTAGAATTAAGCTATTAATACCCTCTTCCTGTAATATACTGAAAAGTTATCCCATATTTACAGGCATAAAAAGTATTTCAGAAACCTAATCGGCAATGTCTTAATCTATTTTCAACTGTTTATTTTCTAATATGAATAACACTCAAATCGTCCTTAAATACAGAAATACAGACACACAAATACACACATGCAAATGCCTTTCACCTAGCATTTAGCTTCAGCTTTCAACAGCTTAAAGGAAGAAACCTGTTTAAATTACTGTACCTTAGATGTTCTGCCTTTATGGTTTGATAATTTGCTTTATGGTATTCACATCGCATTTTTTCATCAATCAGAAGTTTTTGTAATTCTTGTGAATTAGCTGTATCACCATTTCCAACCACGGGAGGAAAAAGAGTGCCCGAAGCATCCATTTTATGATGATTGTTCACAACAAGTATGGAGAGGATAAAATAAAATTTAACTTCTAACTAATCTACACCACCATTCACTTTATCTGCTGACATCCCAGAAGATCAAGTCACCTGAACAAATACAAGGACATGTAATTAGCAATCAAATACATTCACAGTTCAAAGGTTTCACACACTGCTTTTGCTTTCAGTACAGACAACTCCTGGCTCTGCTGTAAATCAGATTAGAAACCTCTACTGAAAGGGCAACTCTACCCTGTTCATTCTGCTTGCCCTGAAAAGTAATGGCCCTTCCAGGGGCACAGAATAAACTTAAACACAGAGATTATTTGAGTCAATACAAAATAAGCACAAGCATCTCTATTTGACAGATCACATGAAATGTTATTTTTACTTATGCTGTACACTAAGAATCAAACTATGATCTTGGTAATGCCCTAATTATGCCTTGTTAGCCAGGGTTCAAGCAGAAGTCACAGACAGACACACACAGCTTTCACTACTACTTATCACAGTCGCAGTCTGTTACACTATCCTAATAAGATGTACTACTCAGTACACCATCATTTCAGCTGGAAGCAGAGCAGATAATTCTCATTGTTAAATTCCTACTAGATGATCTTTCAAAGTCCCTTCCATTCCCTGATATTCTGTGATTCTGTGAAGAGTTAACATTTCATGGACAATCTGGAAGATCTGAAGCCCCCAACACATGGAAGACATGGACCTGTTGGAGTCCAGAGGAGGGCCACAAAAATGATCAGAGGACCTCTCTGGTGCTGGAGCACCTCTCCTATGAAGACAGGCTGAGAGAGTTGGGATTTTTCAGCCTGGAGAAAAGAAGGCTCTGGGGAGACCTTATAGCAGCCTTCCAGTACCTAAATGGGGTCTACAAGAAAGATGGGGAGGGTCTCTATCGGGGAGTGTAGCATTAGGACAAGGGGTAATCTACTACAAAAATTCTTTACTGTGAGGGTGGTGAGACACTGTAACAGGTTGCCCAGAGAAGTTGTGGCTGCCCCATCCCTGGAAGTGGGCTTGAAAGCAGGCTGAATGGGGCTTTGAGCAACCTGGTCTAGTGGGAGGTGTCCCCACCTCTATATGATCCTCAAGGACCAACTCTAACCATTCTATGATTCTGAGATATCTGGTTAAAGTTCAACCCTGAAATATCATTGATACATGTTACCTCCTTGTTTTCAAAGTTTATCTGGTGGTTTCTCGTGACCTTTCCAGAAAGTTTTGCTAAATGTGACAATATCAGACTGGTGTGAGAAAGCTACAAATTGACAGATGCTGAGAAATGAGGAAGCACTCTAATATGGCTCATTAGTTCTTTTTGATATTAGAAGCAAGATGTATTAATCTGACCATCACTGACACTTCCAGTGGATCTGGGGGAGGAAGGACTGTAACTGAACTTTAGAGAAGTTAGAAGACTTTGAAACCAACTACTGTGCTATTTTAGCTTTTGGCATATCTGGACTGGGGCCTAAGAGCTCAATGTTTGCTGTGAATGAAATGTAACTGTACAAAGTAAAACTCAAACAGGAAAAATGTTACACCTCCACCATCACTGCAAATACCTCACCTTCTTTACACAGATGAATATATAAGAGTTTCTACCATTCTACTCTTTAAATCTTTCATGGACCTATCTTAAAAACTTACAATTTGATTTTATAACCCCCTGAACTAAGCAAGATGCAAATCTATCTTTTATATAGGAAAATAAACATTGAATGTCAGTGCCTATTTCACTAAAAGATATGTAAAGAAAGCCTTACATTTACATTTTCTTCCCCATTTTTCTTTCCTCTGCCACTTAAGATGGAGAAAGGTCCGAGGAAGATCTACCAGAGTTACAACACTAACATAGGCAGCAACTTTGTATTCTACTTTACCCAAATTATTCGCTGAGAGGAGAAGGGGGAGGAAATCAGAATAAAGGACATTCTCCTCAATGACTGCCCTCTATGCACAAGCAATTTCAAACAGTAACAACACAAGTTCTGAAGAATCTTCTAATCAATACAGTATCTATTTTTCATTCTTGAATTTTGTTGGTTGTTGACAAACAAAGAAGAGCAGCAATTTCCAAACTCAATATAAATACATTTTCAATTGTTAAACCAAGAGCTGTATGAGAACTGGTCAGTGATCCTAAGGACAATAAACCATGTGAGAGGACAGAAAGTTCTAGTACACAGAGAAAACCCACGGCAGCGCATCCCTCAGAATTTTTAGGCATACCAACAGGGTTGTCATGATCACTGTTAAAAAAACCCACCAAGATCAACAAAGAAAAAAAAACCCAAAAAACAAACCAACCCAACAAACACCAAACACACAAAAAACCCACCAACCAGGCAATAGTACTTTTCTCTGCCTCAGATCTTTGCTTTCATAAACTCCAGATACCAAATGTAACTATCAACCTGTAAACCAAAGATGAGGATTAGGAACACAGGATTTAAAGTGGGGTCCGAATCCTGCCACTTGCTTGAGTAAGAAATACTTCTCTAGTGGCATAACAGACACAAAGTCAAAGACATCAAAAAATCCACAGCATTTTCTGAGAGCATATCAACCAAAAGAAAAAGATAAATGGGATTACAGCCTTTGGTACCCTCAGTTCCCAGCTGCTGCAGGTGGAAAATTCATTTTCTCCTCACAGCATTGATTACTATCAAAAAGTGCACAAATTGTAAAGCAAGATACGTAACTGGTCATGTACTCATCTGCATGAAAGTTTCATTACAAGAAAAAAAAAAGGAAACAACAGAGGGGAAAAAATGTAGCTTAGAAACCAATTGTTTCAGATTTCAAAAACCTCAGCAAGTAAAACTATTTTGGCTTGCAGGGACATCTAGTGGCGAGTTTCATGATTTGCATCCCCGGTGACAACTGTTTAACAAACTACAGTAACACAGAGATTTCATTACTTCATGAGAGCTCTTTCCTTGAAATCGTCAATATCAACTTATAATATTTAACCTACTCGCTATCTTACAGATCAAAAACTTACCCGCCCCCCAATCAGAAAATAATTCCAGGCAGTAAACTGTCAATAGTCAACATATTTCAGAGCTACCGATATTGTACGTGTATTACTAACAAGAACTTTTTCTGTCCTGATGGCTTACAGTACTTTCTCATAGTCAATGAGCTGACCTCAAAGAATCTTCAAAATTACACAAAACTAAACTCATAATTTTAGAGAAATACTTTAAAAGCACACTACTTAAAATTTCTTCCTCTCTTGTAGATCTGTTCAAGTACAGAGCCATAAAACATGATTTTAAGAAACTAAACCCACGTGATAGCTAAATTTAATTCTCCACCTATATATTTGCCAAATTCTATCATGTTACAGAACTGCAAACTTGCCTCAGCTCCCCCTAATTCATACTATGAAATCTTAACATAATTTTGTGCAGGTGTACATATAAAGGATTAGGACAGAGTCCTGAAACGTACAAAATGCAGATTCAGTAGCTATCAGTAGCTAAAATAGCAATATTTGTTGTAGAATATCATACATTTCCAAGAATCACCTTTGTTTTGCCTTTCTTCTCCAGTTACTTACTTTCCTACAGAGAGAAGCGTTGCTTAAAGACCTACTTCACATCTCTCCTTTCTATCTACACAACAATTTTTTTTTCCTAATTGAATCTGCCAAGCTCTTGTGAAACAATACAATTATTTACCTGAAAGTATAAGCAAGACACTCAAAGGAAGCACAGTCTCATGAAAGTGACTCTTCAAACACTACGCCTTTTCATCCCTACTTAAGTGTCTACAGTTGAGTGCATAATGAACTAATGAAAAAGCGCAATCCAAGAGCTCACTGTCCCCAGGAATGGGAGGTTCCACTCCTCTCTTCATCCCCATTCCTCGACTTGTTATTTATCAGACCCTTCCATGAACTGATTTAACTCAAAAAGCCAACAAACTTAAACAAGCAGAAAACAGTCAATAGTTTTTCTATGAGGTCAGTGAATCACGCTAACTCAGGGAAAAATCCAACAAGCTACATCATCAGTGAAAGGAGGCAGCTGGTACTGGGCACTAGGAACAAAGAGCCAAATAAGCAGGCAGGAGGAGGAGTAACGCTTCCTCCTTTCAGAAGCAAAGAGTTGTCACATCATGAGCTTAATGTTCACAAACTCACAGCCTTGGACTAGATACCTAGCTTTTGGACAAAGTTAAACAAATCCTACCTTAAATGACTATGCCACACACTCAAGAGAGATCAGACTTCCCGTGACCATCAGGTGAATAAAAACCAAAATTATGTCCAATTTGAGAAATATGATAGCATATCTCTTATTACTTTAACAGTCCATATTCTACTAATCCACCATCAGCAACTTCCAATAGCCAAAGTAATCACCTCAAATATATATACATACACACATACTACGAGAAAAAAAAAAATCAAAGAGAAACATGAAAATTTTTCTATAGGAAGTTCCATAATCTGGATACTACTCAGATATCACTTCAGAGCATCCAGTAAAAATAAACACTTAATATATTTCTGTGCCTAAGTGCAAAAATTTTGGAGAACATCTGTACCTTATAGAATTTCATCTTCTACATTATAGAACCAGTCTCATTCAAACTACCACCACTTCTTCTACAACACTGTTCTTAGTACAAATTCCAACAATTAAGCATATATCATTTCAGTGTCAGTCATGTGTACGTGACACACCAGCATCACCCTTTCAATTTCTGTCTTACACAAGAGATCCAGTTAATTTTATTAGGTGAAAAGCAACAAACAAGGTTTTATCTTAATTTAGGATTAAAATTTTTGCTTTAGACACATACACTGCTAAGTCAAAATGACAGCAGTTACTGATCAAACTGAAATTTTCATGGGAGCTACAGCTGGTAAATCCAGCTGTACTCACGAACAGCTAGTCTACATACATCACACGTGCTTTCCACTTTTTTTTCCATAACAATAGACCTTAAAAAACACATGAAAAACTTTTGCTCACTAGAATCTCATTGGTTTTACTTGCACATACAGATGACTGCTCGTCACAAATAGTTCTACAGTCCACAACCAAAACTCTTCTGAAAAATCACGTCCTTTCATATTGACTTAAAAATAGAGATGTTCAGGCAGGGCAAAGGTCTCATATTAGTATATGTATCCTACACCTCCTGTAGGCAGAAATATGATTATATGCACCTTACAGTATGTGGACTAAGAGCATACAAGGCAAAGTGAGCTTTAGTCACCATGACATTTTTATTTGTCATTTTCCTATGGCTTGTGGATATAGGAACTTGGTCCGAGGAACAACACTAATAGGGGTGTCACACACCCAGAAGCGGAGAAAAAAAATAATTATTACTGGTGGGGAAAAAACCAACCAAACAAACAAAAACATGCAAGCATAAGCATTTGAAAACCTGGCAGTGAGCAGGCTCTTTCTATCCTGTACTTTGCCATCCCGGGCTTCTGCTGGGTTATACCAAAACCACTCCAGCCCGCGACCAGCCAACAGAGGCCGCAGCAGGCTGCTACCACAAGACAAAGACGATCGCGCTCCGGGACGGGCTGACGACCTCTCTTCCCGGCTTTGCAGCTCTCTGCTCGGTACCTAAAGGCCCAGTGGAGCAGCGAGCCGGGCCGCAGCAAAGGCCAAAGCGCGCCCCAGCTCGCAGGCCGCGAGGTGAAGCCCCGGACAGGAAGGCCCGCAGTCCGCCCGACCCGCCCTGCCTCCCCTCAGCAGCGCCCTGCCCCTCACACCTCGCCTCTCTCAGTCGGCAACGGCCGCCGCCGGTTCGGGGAATTTAAAAATGGCGCCTCACCTCCCGCCGACGCCGACGCCCGCCGAGCCGCCGCGGTGGCGCGCGGCACGCTGGGAGCTCCGGGGCAGGGCGGCGAGGCCAGGCCAGTCGGCNGAGGGGAAGGGAAACGAAAGCGCGGCCTTGCAGCCGGCGGCAGTTTTGCCGGTAGCGGATGTCTGAGGCTTTCGAGCTGAGGTAAAAAGCANCCTGTGAGAGGGGTTGAAATACTCTAATCGCGATCTTCTTGTAAACTTACTCCATTACTCTGCAATCTCTTTGACTAAAGCGGGAGATCGATCACCCAGCCCGGTATTGACACTGCCCAAATAAGATTAACAATCCTTTAATAAGAATTAAAATTGGCTTCAAATAATATATGAGAAGGTGGCTATTAGTGAGGACACACGCACGTCCCCCAGGGAAAAGGGAGGGGGGGGGGGGGGGGCCAATATCCAAATAATAAACTTGCAATTGTTTTAAAGAGATCTGGAGATGACAGTTACAGCTGGCTCCCCTAGAGGTGGTTGTAAGCTCGGCTAATAAGGTGGTGTCTGAAACACACTATGGTCACTTCCATAGCTGCAGTGACAAGAGTTTAGTACTTCACTGGAAGCCTGACTCCACAGACTGGTGTTGCTGTAGGGTTTTACATCTATGTTGTGCTTGTGGCCGATACTGTTCCAATAGTAGAAGCGAAATAGCAGCAGTCTATTCTATATTCAATCTGTACCTATATTGAAAAAAGCAGTAATGTTCACCTTAACTTAAACATTATAACATTAAACACTTAAACATTCACCTTCTAAAATGAAATCTCATTTTGATGCAAGACAGATTATGATAAAGAGGAAAAAAAAGCCATAGTTCTACATGACTTTGCAATGCAAAAAGTCTTTTAAAAAGTATTACGAAGTTGCATGCCTGACTGTCTTGTTTTCTGTATCAAGTTTGTTCACTTTTAAGTGGGTTTTTTTTTTTTACACTATCAGCTCTACAAATATTAACACTAAATAAGGTCAAACAGAAGTCTTCCTCCCCTGTGCAGCTTCATTAACAGAAATGGTAGTGTGGCCCGGATTCTTTCTCTGGTTCTATTAATGTCTGTTCACATCAGGATTACACGGCTGTAATCTATTGGAAAACAATTCATTTACATGAGAAACATGATGTCAAGAATCTCGGTCACTCAGTATGACCTCTGCAGGGGACATAGCAAAAAAATGACAAAAATCTACAATTATTTAGGTAACTAAAATCAACAGACAGGGTTGGGTGTCTCTTGCCAGCTAATCTGTTGAATGATGGTGCAATTTTTGTGCAACCCTTTCCAGTGTGGAATCTGGTTCTAAGAGGATGACTCAAGATGGTGGAAACCGTGTTACTTTGGTTTTGCCTCCATGTTTTTCACATGGATCAAGAAAAAAAAGGTCCATGTTTCCCTCCCAGGCCCACTGAGTCAGGTAATTGCAGTTAATCACCTGAGAGCATTTTTTCAAGTACAGGTAGTGCTGATGCTCCTGTTTGTCACGGTGACCATCTCTCTCGTGCCTCCCAGCGATGCGAGAAGCTGCACTGAAAACCTGCTCCTACCTCTGCTTGCTTTAAAAATAAAGCTGCTGTTGTGACTCGGGTGGGCTTGACCTGGGAATCTTGTGGAGTACAAGGAAAGAGAGAGAAAGAGCAAGAGACAAGATGGAATTCAAGGGCATGAGGAGGAGATGGCTGACGGAAAGAGGAATGGAAAACAGGTGTGTGGGGCTTATGGACACAGAAGAAAGAGTAGAGAGAGGGTCAATCAAGAAATGAGCCTAGAGGGCAAGAGGGAGAGAAACAACTAGAAAATGAAGTGTATGAACATTACAAGAAATAAAGGAAGCAGGTATAATGCCTTTATAACATGTTGGATTATTCCAACAGTTGCAATTTCCCTTTTTTGAAATTGAATGTGTTAGTTCAGGTACTGCCAGTAGTGTAGTTTGAAACATTCCCACAACACAGGTTTTTTGTAGAAACAGAAATTTATGTAGCCACAGATCTCTTTAGTTTCACCAACAAAAAGAGTAAGGTTTATTTAAGGTATGCAATTTAAATTCCCTGTAGGGCTCAAGTAAAAGTAAAGAGATTTTCCTCAAGGTTTTCATTTGACAGTATCACAGATTATGTGTCTCTTTAAATGACATATTAGTTCATGGTTGATCAGCATTTTACAGGGCAGCAAGGTTCATCCTCACACAAAGAAAGCAAAACCACAAAGAGCTGTAAAATACGTAGAGAAGCCCAGGAAAATATTTTGATGCATTTTGCAGATAGATTCCTTGGAGGAAGATACTGTGTAAATATGGTCAGTAAATGTCTCGATGAGTTCGAAAGCTCTTTGAGACCTCCTTGCTGCCGCAGTTGAGCAAGCTGAAAATAGTTGCTAGATTAGGTAAATCCTCAAGCTCCTGCAGCCCAGTGGCATATTTTTAGAGAAGGGTTTTGCTGTTACGCACACCTGCTGCTGCTCTTACCTGTCGTTTAATCCATGCTTAGTGTATGTCACCTTGACCTGAATCCAACCTAGCAGGATAGAGGCCAAGTGGGGAATTAGTGTTGTGGGAGTACAAGCTACGTTCAGCCACTGAATCAGCAGAGCCTGAAAGAGTCCAAATAGTTTGTCTTACACAGTCGTGGCAGAGTTGTCTGTGGCCGAGTAGCGCGCTATTTCTGGTGGCGAGTTAAAACCATACGTTGTTGTGTATAGGTTGCCTGAGAAAAATAGTATTTTTGGCATTGCAAAAGAAGAAGATGAAATTGCTTTGAAGTGCCATAGTGCTGTGACAAGAGTCTTCCCTGGTTAAACTGAGAGGGGTTTTACTGTTGAGCTCAGTAGGGCCAGAATGTCATTTTTAGCACGTAGGACATCAGGAGATATAAAACATGAGGTGATTTATGAAGCCATTACTCTGGCAAATGTGCTGTAGGGGACTGCTGATCACACAAGCCATGTGTTTCTACTTTTCTGTTCAGCATGTACATAGAGTATCTTGTGCTTATGAATACTGGTCTCTGTGTCTTTCCCCTTGAACCATGTGGCTCTGGCTATGAGGAAAAAGGGTGTTTCCCACACCAGCACCAACTTATTAAAGTGGTATTCAGGAGAAAATACAGAGGGAATTTCTTGGGATAGAAGGAGGTTTCACAGTTTTATATATTGTTCTCATATATTACAGGCTTCAGTCCTGACTGTGCTTTCATTTCATAGAAGTGTCTAGGTTGGAAGGGACCTTTGAGATCATCTAGTCCAACCAGCAACACAACTGATAAAAAAAACCCCATCACTAAACCATGTCCCTCAGCACTTTATCTGCATGTCTTTTAAATGCCTCCAGGGATGGTGCCTCTACCATTTCCCTGGACAGCTCATTCTAATGCTTAATATCCTTCTCAGTGGGAAGATTTTTTCCTGATATCCAATCTGAACCTCCCCTGGTGCAACCTGAAGCCATTTCCTTTTGTCCTACTGCCTGTGACCTGGGAGAAGAGACGACCCCCGCCTCTCCAACCTGCTTTCAGGTAGTTGTAGAGAGTGATAAGGTCTCCCCTTCAGCCTCCTTTTCTCCAGGCTGAACAATTTCCATTAGATTGACTCCATTCTAGCCACACTAAAAAGAGTTTTTCCAAATTCACACACAGAGGTGGGTAGAACCCCACGGGTGCCAACCGAAGGGAATCACAACTATGTCAAATGCAAGCTCAGTTCCTGAAGTTTCTGTCAAAAGCGTGTTGATGCTGCTTTCAGCAGCTGAGCACTCGCCGGCTCCAAGCTTGTCTTTAAGGCAGGAATGTTCAGCCCCTCTGCTTTTACTTCTGGCTGAATCCAGTAGGCTGCACATAAAAGGCAACAGAGCATCGATCCATTAGGTAACTTCACAAAACTAATGAGCTGCCACCTAAGTCCACAGTCCGAACATGAAGTGAGGAGGATACAGCGTGGAAATGTCTCCTTTCAATTACATCAGCTCTGTGCTAGTTGCTACGGGAGGCAGAACTTGCCGTTTGATTGCCGTACTGTGCCACATTAGCACCCATGCATTCAGGAAGCTGTTATGGCAAGTGTAAACTGCACTGCTAGCACTATCTGAACTAAATGCAGGTGGCCAAGAAGGCCAACAGCATCCTGGCCTGTATCAGGAATAGCGTGGCCAGCAGGAGTAGGGAACTGATGGTGCCCCTCTGTACTCGGCCCTGGTGAGGCCTCACCTCAAGTACTGTGTTCAGTTCTGGGCCCCTCACTACAAGAAGGACATTGAAGTGCTGGAGCATGTCCAGAGGAGAGCCACCAAGCTGGTGAGGGGTCTACAGAACAAGTCATATGAGGAGAGGCTGAGGGAACTGGGCATGTGTAGTTTGGAGAAGGCTGAGGGGAGACTTTGTTGCCCTCTACAACTACCTGAAAGGAGGTTGTAGAGAAGCGGGTGTTGGCCTCTTCTCCCAGATGAGTAAAGACAGGAGCAGAGGAAACGGTCTGAGGTTGCAGCAGGGGAGGTTTAGATTAGATATTAGGAAGAATTACTTCACTGAAAGAGTGGTCAGGCACTGGAACAACCTGCCCAGGGAAATGGTGGAGCCACCATCCCTAGAGGAATTTAAACGTGTAGGTGCGGCACTTCAAGGCACGCTCTGGGGGCTGAGATTGTAGGGGGTTTTGTGTGTGTATGATTGGACTTGGTGACCTCAAAGCTCCTTTCCAAAACTGATGATTCTGTGATTCTGTAACAACTTCAAAGCAGCTTTTGGTGTGTCTAAATGAGTTGCAGTGCAGCAACAGATGAAATCTTGGGTGCCTTCAGATGCTTTCTGGCACATTCGTACAGCTTTGTTTCTCAGAGCTACTGGGGGCACCAACACAGTTTTCAGAGCACACTGCTGGTAAGGGTTATTGCTCTCATCCAGTGATTGCTGACACTGAATAGCGGCCGCTACTCAGCTACGAGTGACACTTCTCTTTCTGTACTAAGTTAAACAGCACAGTTGTGTATATTCTCCTCTCTGCCTTTCTATTTTTGGGTGCTAGAACAGTTCCCAGGGCATGTTATGCACTCTTCAAAGCCAGAGTTCTGAACAGCTGAGAGCACTGATGAGTGAGATGCCTTTTTCTTTTTCACATCTGGTTTGCCAGTGTGGCAGCAGAGGTTACTCAGCCCATGCCGGAAGTGAGCAAAAGCTATTAGCGGTTGTGAGGGAACCTGCTGGTTGGCAACGGAGTTAGCCTTAATATAGACTGAGTTCCAGGCACCCCTGTGAAACTCGGCCTGGCTGGGCCTTGGAAAGTCTGCAGGTGACACGGGAGCCGCTGTATGCCCTTTCCTCGAATAGGAGGAAACGGGAAGTACGACACGATTGCAAAGCAACGCGCTGTCACTGCACTGTTTCTACCCTGCCCTTGGTATAAAAATAGTATCTTTCCAAAGGGCTGCTGGTGCCATCTGACCAAGACCCTGGCTTTGTGAAAAACGTTTTCCTTTCTGTCAGTTATGTTACCTATCAGGCATGTCAGTATTACATTTTTGACACACGTGACCAAGGCTTCTGACAACGTTGTAAAAATTCAGCTTAGGTTTCTAGTTCAGATTTAAAAAAAAAATTCCAAAGCAAGTCCATCTGCTTGGCACACGAGCATCGTGTTTGCATAGCGTGTTCACACAAGCTCTGGAGAAGAGCAGCGATGATATCTCATTTGATGTTTGCAGTTTTGCCCCGTTATAGCTGTAAATAAAATTCAAACGACCAGTTCCAGTCAAAACTGCAGCGAAGCAGAATGCTCAGTTTCATCGGCATTTCAAAGCTGGGGCTTACCTTCCAGTTGAATAACTTCATCCCTATCAATTGAATAACTTTGTAACTGACAAAAGAAAACCTGATAGGGGTTTGAGTGATCAGAGAGTAAGTTTAAGAAACAACATGCATCATCAAGTAAGTGTAAATATTTTTATTTTTAAAAAATGTTAATGGCACCTTAGAGGCAGCCATGACTACACAACAAAATATACAAAAATTACATTTCGTAATTACATCTTTCCACAGTGCTGCACAAAATGAAAGTGGCATGAGAAACGTGGTAGATCACACACTGAGACAATTAACTTTAGTCAATAAAACCAGACAAGTTTTGGTACACCTTGATACTACCAGACCCAGGTTCCCGGGGGGTAGGTAAAAAGGAAAGGTGGCTCGGTGCAAAACTTTCCAACAAACAGTACAACCCAAGAGGCTAAACGTACAGCAAATCAATCATACAAGATAGTTTGAGTAGTCCTCATGCAGTCTTTATATACAGCATCATCTCAGTTTGCTTTTTCAGGGAAAAGAAGTAATTCCATTAACTAAAAATGAAACTATTTTTAGTCTTTCACAGCTTTAACGTTAAATTGTCTGATTCTTTCTGCCAGATTCTGCTCAGCATCAGAGAGGCCTTTCAAACTTTATCTGAACACAAGCCTTTGATAATCTCTCGTGTTTCAAAGAAGAGCAATGTAATTAATTAAAGGCCATGTTCTGGCATGATGGTAAACGAAAAAAGCAGTTCAATATTTCCTTGATTAAAAAAAGAGAATAAAGTTGCCTGATTGCTATTCCTAGATGGACTTTCGGAAGTAATTTGGATAACAGAATTTAATCAAAGTGTTTAATTACATTAATCTCCATTTACCTTCTGTTGTACCATGGAATCTGGAAGTTAAATGTCTATATCAAAGTGGAAAGGGCCTGGGTTTCCAAAACTGGTTTCTGTATCACCTAAATGAACCACAACCTTCTGTGGGTTGGGGTGTTTGGGTTTTGGTTTTTTTTTTCCAAATAATTTCTTGTTCATTGATTTTAACTCCAGAAAGCACTACCTGTGATTATGCAGTGGTCTTCGTATCAAACATAAGCCTGAACTGATTCCTCTTTGAACAGCAGCATTCAGCTTTAACTTCAAACACTGGAGTCAGTCCTTCTTTATGTTACTCGGTAGCTAATCGTTAGCTTAACCCTCATGATTACAAAACTGAAGCTTATGCTTAGGCCGGATTTGTCCAGCTTCAACTTCCAGTCAGCGGCTCATGTATCTTTCTGACAGCAAATTGCCTTCACCTATTGAATTTCTATTTCTCAGATAAGCCACCGTGATTTGTTCAAAGAAAACCACTGGCTTTCAAACATCCTTCGTGTAGGGCAGGTATCAGATCTATACGTGATAATCCTGCAGCAGAGGCACTGCGACTGCGTAACACGAGCATTTTGATACTGAAGTAAAAAGCTGCCAGATGGGATAGGGCTTCTCTAAGAACCCAGAGCAAGATGATCACAAGAGCGCAGTAGAACGGAGTTCCATGGCTGAAGCTTGTGGAAGGATGCATTACACAAGCTTTAGAGGAACCCTGATTTAGGCCAAGTGCTGAAATGGTAGAGATCAGGAAAACTGTGCTAACCTTCACGAGAAACTAAATTCTCCAGCAACCTCTGAGCAAAAATGGTGCCAAAAACCTGTAGAACAGGTAGTAACACACTAACTGAAGGGCTCTTTGGTTGGAGAACTACTGTGGAAGTGAGATAATTGACTACCAAGCAGCAAAGACACTGTCTGGCAACTTTTTGTTGAGTGGGAGCGTTTTAGAGGCTTGTAAGCATAAGGAGTACACTAAGAATCTCTAACGTGTCGTATGAGAACATAAAAGCAAACAGTATCCTGACAGAACATGGTTAATTGAGAAGCTGAACAACCTTCTAATTGAGAGAGGTCTTGCTCTCAATTTGGGATGGCCTAGGTATACTTTCATAGCAAGCAGAGCTCCGACTGCAGGTCAGATACGTACACTGACATAATCCCAGCCCAAGCAGTGGCAGCGATGCCAGTACCAAAGTTAGTGGCAGAGCCATCAGCCCCGGCCAGCCCAGCCACCACCCTGGGCTGTTCCTACCGACTCCCTGGAGGCAGAAGTTAGGAAGAACCTTCCTGTGCTGAAGCTACCCCGTTGTTCTGCAGGGAGGCTACCTAGGGCACGGATTTAAGGGCAGCTTAAGGAGTCACTGCAGCAAGGAAGAAAAAGGCTCATCTCCCTTTTTGTGCCCACCTGGCACTCGCGAGACCTTTCCGTCAGCCTCTGAGTCTCTCCACGTGGAGAACTATCCACCTCTTCCGCTGGATTTTCTTCCAGCCTAGCGGGCTCAGCTGGCACATGGGAGACTGCAACACGCACCAGTGTCACCATAAGGTGAGAAACGGGAGGGTGAAGACAGGAGTGGACACTTCCCTCCCCTTTAAGCGGCCTTCTGCTTGGCAGAGCTCCTGGCACTGCAGCCTTAACTCTGGGCAAAACTATGGCAGTTCCACCCAAAAGCAGCCTAGTTTCTAGATGCGTTTCACATCCTCCAGTGATTTATATCAGCAGGGAAATAACCTGGAGAAGCGCTGTGCCCATTCACCAGTTAGGGTTCATTTGATTTGCAGGAGTAACATTATGCGGCCTTTATGGCTTTTTGTGTTCTTCTGTTTCCAGTTTGGACCCAGTCAGATTTTACCAAGACAGCGAGCAAACTGTCGCTGGCCCGTTGATTTTACGTTCTACCCTCATTTTGCACTGAGGCCATCTTCCAGGTCTGTAATAGAATGTCCCTGGTGCAGAAGACCTCACATCCCCAGGTTGTACCACCCCAGCTTGCTTTGTTATAAGGAAAACACCTAACGTTTTTCCTGCCTGACCTTCAGACCACCTGACACTGCGTTTTTAACTACATGCACCAGCACTGGGAGGAGTATCTCTTTAAAAACACATAACCATGCAACAGGCAAAGGAGTTTTACGTAAAAATTACTAACCTGATATTTCCTTCTTGCACGTGTACCCCTCAGAACCTGTTTAACAAAATACTAAACAGTGTCTTCTCGAGTGGCCAGACCAGCAGGTGGCTGTGCAAACTGAGTAGAAGAGCAGAGGTTATAATAAAATGGCAAGAAACCACCACCAAGAGTCACAGCTTTCTGAGGATCAGCCCAAGGACCCTTGGGGTTTTTTTGGTAATGGATTTCTAATCTTGTGGTCTATGGAAACGAGGTGGGGGGGGGGGGGGGGGGGAAGTCTTATGGCTGATTATTAATAGGAGTGGTGGAATTTAGGAAAAGACTTCAGAAAGGTAAAGACTCTGAATAGAAGCACGCTCGTTGGCTACAGAAATGGAAAGTACGGGCTATAAAAAGACATTATATGCCTTTTCAAAAATGAAGATAAGAACAGATTATATGAGAACAGTGGAAAACACGAATAGGATCTCAGGACACATCAAAGGGGTATAAAAATAAACAATGGAAACCCTTCCTTGTGATGTAAAGGCCAGGAAAGAACTACTTCTTTTTTCCTTTTAAACTTTTTAACATTGTAGAAGGGACTTTCCTGTGAAGATAAGTTTATGAGCTTCATCAGTGGAGGCAATCCCCTCAGTTTATGAGCCGGCTGTAAAAGGAGCGAAATTATTAATAGGTGGGGTGAAGGTGGGGTGAAGGCCTGGGGCAACGCACACATACAGTGCCCAGATGGGCCAGGAGGTGTGAGAAGAAAGGTCTCCCTGAACTAACCAGCAACATTAGCAGCAATTATGACAGAGAAGTTAAATACCTAATACCTCTTTCTTCTTCGGGGGATACCAGGAATATAGGAGTAAAGGCAAAGTAAAAAAAAATAAGGAAAAGAAGAATGGTATCTCTATGATTCTTCCTGACACAGCCAGGGATAAACCGATTGGTATGTTTGGACTTTATAAAGTCACATCCCTCTCAGCAGAGCTGTTTCTTTCCACTCCACCTTTCCTCTGAAGATGAGGCAGGGCTGGGTTAAGATAACACGGGTGTGCCTGATCTGATCCATTTCCCGTGCCTGAGAGCCAATGCAATTCTTCCTGATTTCTCTGTTCAAAGGCGTAGCACATAAAGAATGAATGACTTTTAAAGTGTTTTAATTGAATTTTCGAAATGCTGAGTCATATAATTATTTATGCAGTTAATTTTTTTGTCTTGCCTTCAGTCCCTGAAGCCACAAAAAGTAACTGTATTCATTGTGCATCCAATTATGGTAAAATGTCAAAGTCCTTCCCCTGCCCCCTTGTGCCCCCTCCCTTCCCTCTGAACAAAATTTTGTGAATTTCTACACCAACTACTGCACTTGACTGAAACCAAATACGACCAGTAATCCCCTCCCTGCCCCATAAAACCAGCATAGCAAATACGGCAACTGAAAATTGGTTGTGAAAATTATTTTCAAAGGAAGTAATACTGAACATCAAATAACTGCAGACACTGTCTTTCCATTTAACAGAGAGCAGAGAAGAATTCTGGCTGCAGTGATTTGGTTTGTTTGGGTTTGGGGTTTTTTTTTTTTTTATTAAAGATCTTGTTTTACATTATGGCTGAAAGCCAAGCAGATTTCAGGGAAATTTTTTTGCAGTTCTTAAATCAAATAAATTCCAGTAAGAAAACAAACCCAACCCCGTTTCCTAGTAGTGGTACTGTATGCTAATACATTATTTTCAGGAATGTTTGTCTAGAGAGTCTGCACAGTGATTATATATTTACAGTAGCTTAACTCCCTGCTCCCCCAAAGAAGCTGTTCCCTTATATTTCTTCCACATTGCTTAATCTGACACAAGAAAGAAATCCACTATACCCAGAGCCCTGGCACCTCACTGCTCTGCGTTCAGTTAGAGCACCTCAACAATTCAGTGCTCACAGAGGCTAAACCTAAACGTTGCCTTGCTGTGTCCTCCTTTCCCCTTGCAGGTTGCAGGGCTTGAGGCAAGGGAGTGCTTTGGTCTGCGTGACAACTGCCTTACCCACCAGTTACTTGCTTCTTTACTCCTTTACAAAAGCGCCGCTGAGATCTTGCCATTCAATCCAGTTCATCCCAGGAAGCCTCAGTCCACATTTGTGTGTTTCCCGAGTGTGATAAGGAACAGTGCCAGGAGAGAACAACTGCTAACTGTGGCCAGTACTCATCACTGGTCTAATTTACAAACAATAAACCCTCTGTGTAAAAGGTTACTGGGAGATGAATCAAGTGTTGCTGGTCCTGAAAACCAGAAATCCCAAATACAGATACCCATTAATTTAGAATCAAGAGCTATTAACATATATAACTATATAATTTGGCTTATCATTCTAGTTAGATTCAGAGAGAAAAATAACTTATTAGTCTACAGGGTTGATACACATCGTGACGCACTCCCTCCCGATCACACTCTTTGCCCTCCAGTCTCGTTAAAGAAATCCCAGCACACCTGACCCTCGCAGTTGCTTGGATCCCTCCCAGAGCATCGCACCACCTTTTGTGGCTGTGGGTCTGTAAAGTGGAAAACCCGTTGGATTAAGGCAGAAGACAGACATAAGCGAGCAGTTCATCACAGACGCAGCCAATTAGACGCAATCGGCTTGAAGAACAGGCAAGTGACTGCCAACAAGTATGAATTTGTGTATTTACACCTTGAAGTCCAAGAGTCTTTGTAGCCTTCTCCATCATCCAGTCCGCACATTTAAACTGACAAAAAATAATCTGTACACACAGCACTTAAAAAAACAGGGAGGCAAAGGGAAGAAAAAAAAAAACCAAAGAGGAAGAAGAAAGCAGCCAGGCCAGCAGCTTCATCTTGGGATAATCATCCTTTCTATGGCACAAATGATATGATCCCAGTTCTTGCAAAATATTGCCAGCAGCGTCACTGCGAAAAAAGTGCAGATGATATGAAAACGGCTCTTCATCATAGGAGCGATGAACTTTGCAATAGTAGAAACACACACTAAGATGACAGTCATGAAGGCCAGGATAACATTTATACATTTCCCCAGGAGCACTTTGGCATTAACCGTTTCGGATTGCTGCGCTTGCTGTTCCTGCTGATGGAGCTCCAGCTTTGAAACCCGGGTCTGGCATGATTCCAAGGCTTCCTGGAGACAGAAAATAAGAATTAGGGCAGCTCTGTTTCCAAACAGCACTTGGAGAGCCATCCATCAGCTAGATAGAAGTGTGATTTATTATAGACTCCTACTATTTGAATGAGCCACCAACTCTTAAAAATAAATGCACAGATACATCTGCACAGAGTGTATCACTCTCTGCTCAGGCATAATCAACTCTGCCAACACTGTCCAAAATGTAGTTTTTACAGTTTTCAAGCTTGAGAAAAGGTATAACAACTCTAATCGTCATGACAGATAGTGTTTCCTGCATATACTAATGAGATAAAGCACTGGGAAAGCTGTTGCCATGACAACTTTCACAGCATTAAACCAGCATCAAAGTAAGTTTCCTTGTATACGTGGTAGAACAAATTGGGGTAGTCACGGGCTTGCTGTCATACTACGTGAATCTACTTTGCCACATGCAGTACTTGGTTTACACCATCTCTCTGGTCTACTTTACCTTTTTTCCCCTCAAAGCCACTACTGTGCTGAAAATGAGTCCTCAGTAAGAGGTTGCCTTCTCCCCCTTGTGTCAGTGGCACTGAGTTAATGAAAGCTCATTAATCCATACCCCAAGTGGGCAGTGTGTACTACCAAAGTCTGTGGTGATGCTTTTACGGGATTCTCTCTCGCACGTGACACATTCCACTTCACATTTTGTTCTACAGAAAGCAGACCTTGCTTTTCTGCTTGAGAGTGGACTAAAAAAGGTCTTTGAGTGCAATGGTTCCTAAGTCACTAACCCTACACTTGAGGCATCTCAAAGTGAAACACGGAAAAATTTCTGACAGCTTCACTGACTTGCCAAAATGCCACTTTTTTGCTGGAGCTGGGACTTGGGCACCACAATGTAACATAAGGCAAGGCTTTAATGAGATTGATCAACTTGACATAACCTTTTATAACTGTGTAAAAAGGAGAAATTATGCTCCAGCTTCCCGACTTTCTTCCCCACTCTCAAACTCCAAACACTTTCCTTCACCTGGCAGACTTGTTCACAGAATCACAGAATATCAGGGATTGGAAGGGACCTTGAAAGATCATCTAGTCCAATCCCCCTGCCAGAGCAGGAACACCTACATCAGGTCACACAGGAACGCGTCCAGACGGGTTTTGAATGTCTCCAGAGAAGGAGACTCCACCACTACCTCTCTGGGCAGCCTGTTCCAGTGTTCTGTTCACCTGATCCCCCAGTAAGCTGATTCAACCCAATCCTTTGTGTAAAAACAAACAAAAGCCAGGTTACTAGCTTGCTTTGTCTGGCTCACTCCTCCCTTGTTTTGGCAAGTTGACCTGGCTCACCATGTGACCACCCAG
This sequence comes from Nycticryphes semicollaris, assembly GCA_013400055.1. Classification (NCBI taxonomy): domain Eukaryota; kingdom Metazoa; phylum Chordata; class Aves; order Charadriiformes; family Rostratulidae; genus Nycticryphes; species Nycticryphes semicollaris. Next base: position 398,587 of record VXBJ01007198.1, on the reverse strand, counting down.
GCACCAAAGTCCACACAAAGCACATGGGGACAGTACCTGACAAATTCACTGTTCTAGGAATTAGCAATAACACACAAGATGTGTGGCACAAACGGGTGGCACAAAGTCCCTTAGGGTTCATGAATGCTCTCCGCTACACACTAAAGAACCTTCCTGGGTCCTTCTTCCACTCTGACCATAAATTATTCTCAAGTCATCTTGTGCTGCCTTGGAGAAAGTCCAGCTGTAAAAGTCTGACACTGGCAGCTCTGCATCGAGGGGCTGAGCAAGTGTTTTACAATCAATCTACCCACCTCTTAGGGACAGAGTGCTCCGAAGGTAGGTTGTTACTTAAAATATCCACAACTTAAATGCTTTTACTCTATTTTAGCTTATTTGCCAACCCCCCTAAGAGACAGGCTTAAACAGGCCCAAATGTACCGAGAAAGAAGAAACAAGGCTGTAGCAACGTAGCACTTCAATTAGCTTGAAAAGTCTCTGATGCCCCTCCAGGGTTCTGCTAACGAGTCAGTGAACGTTTCACAGCCCTTCTGCTGGAGAACTCGGGTCTCATTCAGTTTTTATATCCCCAAGATGCCTCCACAGAAAGGAGTCCAGCACACGAGACCTCTCTTCTTTAAACCTATGTAGGAACCTATGATATACTTAGATTCGGCACTATCCCCTTTCCCCTCTGTTCCCAGAGCGTTACTGACTCTCACATCAACCAGGGAACAGGGTGATCATCCTGCTGCCTGCACTCTCTGTGTTCAGAAACGCTTAGACTTCAGGTAGAAATATTATGCATTCTATAAATTATACTATGTTGTATATAACTGTGCAAGTATGTGACTACACGCTGTCAGGACAGACTGGTAGAAATTCTTACTGCCTTTTGATTGAGGCCAGACATGCCTACACCTGATCACTGAAAACACCCTACAGCTTTAATTATAGGGGCCATTGTAACCATGGATTTAAATTGTTAAATTATAATTGGCAAATCCACAAGTTCATTTATCAATGAGCTCTCGTACTTTTAACCTTAAACTCAGTTTATAATAAACCTTGCCAGTGGTATGTCTACTTAGTGTCAAAAGTCTGAGCAAGAGGTTTGTGGTAGGACACAGTTAAAAGTGGCATTGTACACTAGATAAGGAGACTACATCATTTCCTCCTCCGGTGCAAGAAATTAACATGGGCCATTCTTCATCCTCATGCCTGCCTGGGCTACACTATCAATTCCAGCAGATACAATTCCCGATCCATTGAAACAAATAGATTGCAACGTGCTGGGTTTTCATCTTAAAACAGACAAAACATGAGCTTAAATCTTTCCCCAGTCCTTGTATTCCGACAAAGCTGGAGAAAGATGCAAGTATTGCACAGTGCAAGATTTCTACAAAGTGTTAGGAGTTTATGAGAAGGGAAAAAGGAAAAAGTACCTGAACATCTCGGGATCGTTCGTATGCTTGGTATGCTACTTTCTCCTCTATGCTGGCCAGCTCTTGTTTCAAGTTTGCTGTCTCATGTTGATGAAGATCAGTGAGGTCATTTAACTGGTCTTCCAATCTTTCGTATCTTGTCACGAAAAAAAGTCTAAAGTTAGTGCTTTCTATTCATTCACAAGTGATGTTAAATCATGAAAACAATGACATGTTTTAAAAGGTAACTTCCCCGTGTACTATGGATTCCTCTGACTGGCATTACAGAGCACACAGAGAAATCAGTAAAAACTTTGGAAACTCTCCATAAGCATTTATTCAGCAAACTGAAAGCCTTTTTGAGTGTTCCCTTGCTGGCAGTGGGTGTTAGAAAGCAAATATTTGTACATCATTGGCAAATTACATGAACTATAAACAGCGGCTAAGGGTATCCAACTCACATTTTTCCATTTCTCACTTTCCATTCAGACAAGAAGATACGGTTTCCTAAGTAAGCCTGAGCCAGTTAACAGCTCGCCAATAGTGAAAAGAAAAATATGTTCCCTGGATCCCCTCTCCAAGAGAGCTGCAAGGTCCTGCCATTCATGTACAGCCTGTTCTGGCACGTCTGTGCACAGTAAACCATTTCAACTAAACCATCAGAAAAATAATTGGGGTTTTTTTTGGTGAGTTTATTACTTGGTTTAACACACAAACAGGCGAACACTGCAGTTGGCGCAAAAATGGAGGCAAAACTGTCCAGCTGTGAAAGCGGTGGCAGGGGGTTTGAGATCTTAATGGCAGTGAGTGGCCAGAAAAGGCTGCTCTGCCTTCTCCTGAAACCAAGTCCTGAGCGCAGTAGGCCATCTGCTCTGTTCTTTCCTGCCCTGTATTATCACCTGATATCCAACCTTCCCTTGTATTTCAAGAAGCGCAAACAAGGGAAACATTAAATCCTGTAATTCATACTGAATTTTTGCCCATTAGTGTAGTAATGATTTCCAAGAAGCAACACTTGAACAAGCAATAGCACAAATGGAATATAGGTACAGCAGGTACAAGCCCTCTGTAGCATCTCACTTCCCACAGTGGATGATAAAGGAATGAATTGCCAAGTAGCATACACAAGAGGAAGTTAAAATTACATTTTGCAGCCGTGTGCTATACAAGGGTACAAAGTGTCATTGCATCCAGGAGATAGCAATGTGTCTGAGAAGTATTCGGACAAGGTACTCAGGGCTAAAGGGTGTATCTACCAGCTGTATGTCAGCTCTGCTACACAACAGACTGGTTAGCATTTTCAAGTCACAATAGATCGGGATGCTTCCCCCTGTTACAAAGTGATTGGCATCTCCTACTTGCAGTATTTATATAACACAATATGCCAGTAAGATGTCAGATGCGGGAATTTTCTGAGAAGCCTTCAGCAAAAGGCAAAGAGTTACCACATCATTTGATAGGAAATATTCGTGTTCTACACGTATTTTCAGTTATTGGAGTGAGTAGCACATTGTAATACCAGATATTGATCGGAATTATTTTTTTTCCTCTTGCTTCTGAAATACCACACACACGCGCACACGCCTACGTTTCCACTTTCCAAATAGCTTCTATACCCATTCAAGTGTCATTTCAAGAGAACAGTTAAAAAAAGAAATACCTATATCTTTCCTCCTGTAACATCTGAGAAATAAAGCCATAGTCTCTTTTAAATTGTGCTTTTAAATTCTCAATGTCATCAGCTAATTGGGACTGTGTCTCCTTGATTTCCCTTAGTTCTTCCAAAATCACGGAAAGTTTTCCTTGGCTGTCCAGAGTACTTGCCACAGCAGGGCCAAAGGAAGTATTCCCATTGCTATCTGCTGAGCCAGAGGTCCCGCTGGAGCACTCATCATCACTAACATATTTTGGTTTGGCGACAATGGTGGCACTGCCCCCATACGTTCTGGAACTTGATTCCGGACGAAATTCATCCAAGGTATTTTTGAGATGAGCAATGTTGTCTGCACTACCAAATTTGTTTCGGATCAGGTTTGCAAACTCTCTAGACTTGCTGAAAACAAAGACAGGCGGTGTCAAGGATACACCCGGCACCCCTGACTTGCTGCTTTCTGTTCCATGCCCAGAGGTACGAGACTTTCCATGCTGAACATCTTTCAGGTTATCTTTGGAAGCATCCTTAGTACTTTTGGAAGATCCATTTTGTTCAATATCCTTGAGCTTTTTGTGATACTGTTCCAATTTCTTCTGCAACTGGGCAATGGAGTGGGCGGATTTCTGGTTCTTCTTCTCAAAGACTTGTTTAATGCGCCCAGCCTGTTGCTTGTCTGCACTGTTTACCAGTTTCAAATACTCAGCCACGTTTCCATCTCGAGCTGTTTGTTCAACTTTGATTTGTTCTGTAACCTTGAGGATTTTCTGTTTCAAACTATCTGCACTGAGTTTGACTTTGTGAAACTCTAGGACCCCATCTGGTACATCAAAGTTCAGGTTGGTGTCAGAGCCTCCACGGCGAATGCTAAGCGGTAAACTCAGAGTATTCATGTCATGTCTTTCCACCTGAAAAGAGATAAATGAAATTTCAAATTTACTATTTTAAATCCAACTTCCAGTTTCCTTTTTTGCACGTAACTGTAACAAATACACAATATAAAGTAGCTTATAGTAGGACAAGAGAATTTTCCTCATATGAAGTCAAAGCCACAGGGGAGGTATGAGACAAGAATGACCTCACCAGAATAGCTCCATCCCTATTAACATCTCGTGCCAGCCTCTGGGGTGAAGAATGTTTCATTAAAGCTGCCACAACATCCTATCTATGAGGCTATGTAAGAAACACTGTAGCCATAATGGGTTTTCAGAGCTTTAAGACCAAAGAGAACTAATACAGATACTCAGGCAAGACCATTGCAGAGACAAGGCAAAAGCCGTATTAAAGCATCTTTTGAAAATGCATTTGTGAAATCCTTTAGCTACTCTTTGCTTCAAAAATGCCTGACATCCTATGTTAAAAGTTTGATTTCCAACTACAGTATTTATTATTGTCTATAATAATGAACACCTTGCAGCAAGACCTGTGTGCACATACATGTCTAGTCATCATCATTCCGTCTTTTCCTTCATTGAAAACACAAAAACATCATTAAGCATTTTTGTAAGGACTGTTTTCTCATCCTTGCACAGTTTGTGTGGCCCTCCTAGAAACTGTCTCCACTATTCCTGTATTCCCCTCAAATTACAGGCTCAGGAACCAGACATGGTGTCCTGCTGCATTTATTGTAAGCGTCACACACAGACTGATCAGGAGAACTATTCTCACCCTTTGTCTATCATGACGGGTTATAAACACAGAGCAGGTAACAGAGTCATCAAACTGGATCTGTACCTGACCATTTCAGAGACGAGACCATATCTACTCCTACTTTATATTCTTATCTTTATATTACTTTATTTTTTCTTTCCTTTTGCTTTTGCTGCTGCACTGCTCAGGGTGCAAACTACGTAACAGAAAAGTTCACACTCACCAGCCTCTAAGGGAAAACAGACACTTGAAAAATGCAAACTGAAATGTTCAGGAGTTGACAATTCCTTCTAGAGAATATTGGCGACCTTTAAGTCTTGAACTCTATTCCAAAGATTAAATCAGTGCTGTGGCCTAATAGCTCTGCTCTTTACCAATTTGTTAAAAATAACAGATATTGAACCATATTCCTAATCATTAAAAAGAGGTGCAAGTAGTTTTTATAAATATATAAAAATAATATTATTGATCATATGTGCTTCACAGAAAATCCACTTCATTGATGAGATGTCATTTTAGCATTTCATTTAGCATTTAGTTAAAAAAAATATAATAGAAAAGATAGCTTTTAACATATCACTTTTTAAAGTGATAACACTCATAATACTGTTGTGGTAGCTAAAATATGAGTTTAATACACGCAAAAATTGTTTGACATGGGATACTTACGCCTTTCCAAAGACTCATACAGCAAAGCAAAGCAATCAAGGCAAATAGCTGAAAAGTTTAGATATTAGATCTGTATCTAAGAAATATCGCAAGTATTTCTTTAAGTCGATTTACTGGGTCTGGACAAATTCATTAAACAGAAAAAGCTCAGTATAAAACAACAGTTTCCTGAAACAACCCAAGACATTTTTGAATAACCTTTGGCACAAAATTCTACTGTAATAAATCACAGAACTGCATATACACACAAGACAGATCCCTCACTGATGTCACTCAGGACAAGCTGTACATACTTCCAAGAATGGGTGGGTCTATCTCTAACCTTTACACAGCACCAAGTGTTTACTTCCTTAGAACAAAATAGTCTAAAAATATATTGTAATAATTGGATACAAGCCCAAATGAGATCCTTTTTCTCCCTTACATCCTTTCCCTCACTAGAGTCTCTAGTGGTCAGCACGGTCTATCATCACCATGCCCTCCCACCTTCCTGGAACCTCAAGGTCACAACATCAATAGAGATAAAAAGAACAATAGTGTCCAGGGAATACATCTGCTGAAAGCTGCATTGCTTTTGGAGCTGTAGGAAATCAATTAGCATGTGGCAAAACTACTTCTGAAATGAGTCAAACTCATCAGAGGGTCAGTTTAAATTCAGCAAAGTTTAGAAAAGAATTGTGTCTAAATTCCTCAAAACTACTATGAGTAGTCTTTTATCTTACTGGATTGAGAGCTCACCAAGGGTGCAGAAGAGTCATATCCAAGAGGTTCCTCTATCTGATTGTATCTGGCCAAAATGGCAGTTGTCCTCTTGCAGTCACGATAAAAGACTGGGTCAAGCAACAGGGGCTCTTGAAATCTTCTCCTGATGTAATGCACCCTTTTGTTGGTGGAAGGGGCTTG
>VXBJ01007198.1:370176-392304 GCA_013400055.1 Nycticryphes semicollaris | reverse complement strand
TTGTGGTGTTGGTTGTTGGTTGTGTTTTTTTCTTTTTGGTTTGATGGTTTTGTGTGGGCTTGCAGGAGAGAGTTTTGGGGGTTGGGTTTGTTTTTTGTTTTGTTTTCTGTTGTAGGTTTGTTTTGTTGTAAATCAGAAATAAGCAGACAATGGAGGACTGAGGTATCTCTAGATGGGTGATGGGCAACTTGTCTTCTATCTTGACAAGGTAGAACAGTTTGGCAAAGATTCATTTGTGATTGCTTTGTAGGTCAAAACTAACAGTACCTCAAGACAACAGAGGGCCTACTTCAAATCCTATCCCAAAGTCTCCTTCCTAAAACAGTCTCATCTTGAGATGTCTTTTTAACTGGGGCTTAGAAAGACCACTTCATTTTATGGAGCAGTTCACACATACACTTTATTACAACCCAGCTGAGAACTAATTGTAACGTTTGTGTTGCTCAAAGACTAGCTTTTAAGACTGATTTAGGACTGCAGCAATTCAGGCTCCTTGCCTGCATCAGAGCCACACGCCAGAGGTGATTAGACAGGTACCTCTCAGAGGTGAGGCAACCTTTTTCTGCCCTCAAAGCCCCTTTTTCAAAGGAGCCAAGCTCTTCATGCAGCCCTCCCTAAGCCGAAGTCCAGAGCTTTGAAAGGGATAACAAAGTAACTGCTCTGTGCAATGAACACAGGCACACTGCTAGGACCCCTTCGGCACCTGTGAATTGGCAGGTAGACTTTCCATCTTAAATGGTAAGTGGAGGGCTGAATAAGAGGCAACCTGCAATTCATACAGAAGCACTCGGAGTGCAATAGGGCTTTGAAAATGCAAGCACAGAAGCAAGGATAGGGATTTTGCTGGCATCGTGATTATCCATGTTTTCCCACTACCATCTGCAAAAGTGACCCAAAGCTCAGATTGGTAGGCCATACTAACAATGAGCTCAGAGCACAAAAGGACCCATGTGCCCAAATACCCCAGGTAAGATTGTTGGAAAGAGGTTCCATATGGACAGGAACTCCTGAACGGCTGAGAACATCATGCTTAGCAGCCTGTGTAGATTGGCCTTTATATCCCCTGTTTGCAAAACACAAAGCAGATGTAGAAGGTTATTTCCTCCCCAAAGATCTGGGAAGAAGAAATCTATAGTGAATAGCATAGAGAGTATGCAGCCCATCCTCAAGCGCTCATCTCCCGGCTGCTCAGATGAATCACTTCCTCTGTTCCCCTGACTGTGTCAATAGCTCTGCACTGACAAGTCACTAATGTTTAGGTGACAAACCGAATTCTGCTGTTTATTTCACAGATTTCTTTTAAAATATTTTAAGAGCTGGCTGAAAGAAGCACAGAGAAAAAGCATTTGCAGGACAGAATCATTGCCTGCACATACACACCAAGCTCCACAGAGCATGCATTTTTGCATTGCCTCACTAACAGAAGCAACCCAAGAAGACACAAAGTGATCTACTTATTCAAACAGGCTCAGTTTAAAGTTGGTTGGCTTTTTTTTCCTTTTTTCTTTTCTCAAATGGCCTCATTACTATCACCAGTCATAGCCGTGCATGCTAAACAAAATCTTATTATCACAATAATTATCACAAAGTCTATCTTGCAAGACTTTTAGAGGGGCAACTGATTAGTGCCTAGAAAAAAAATCCCGTAAGAAACATACACGATAGGATTAAGGCAGCTCTAAAGCTTTTGTGGTTTAGAAATAGCAACAAAAATAATAAGGAGTAATTCTCTTTTTGTCAAGATGTATACATCTACCAGAAGCACAGGGATTCCAAGGGGTAAACGTGTGTGCAGAGGAGGTTTTGTTACTTTTGCAGTATATTCCAAAGCAGAAATGTGCCTGGGGAGAAAGTTTTACTACCTAATTTGAATTCATTGCTCCTTCTAAAACCCACAAGAGAAGAGTCCTTCATGGAAGGCTTAAAACAGTGCTTAACCATCACAAAAGGTTTAAAGTTACATAAAATCAGCCCCAAAAATTCTTGAAGCAAAACACATTCTGCTCATACTTTTCTAAGAGTTACTTAACAGTAATATCTAGAAGGACCTACACTCAAAAGATCATACCAATAATCATGCAGAGGCTCAAGTATATAGGAATGCAGGGAGAGAACAAACCCGGCTTCTACTTTTTACCAAGGAAATCAGAGATCCCGGGGAAATTGAGGCTACCTTCAATACACAGAAGGCTGTTCTTTTACTAACAACAGTTCCTCCATCACCTATCAAAAAGGCAAACACTAAAGCTGTAAGGTGTCTCGCTAATACACACATCAGGTATTTAATCCAGATGGTAGTCCTAGATAATCCCAGATACCCTTTGGCAGGTACCTGCCCTTCTATATTCAAAGGCTGGGGAGCTTCAAGGCCGTTTCATGAGTAAGGTATCGTACAGAGGCAGAATTACCCTGTAGAGCTTTGGATACTGTTGAAACTTTTCCCCATTATGCCAACACGGTCTGGTCATTGTAAAAATTCAGTTGTCCTACTACGCAACTTAGGCAAGATCTCAGATATAGAATCCACTCCTTCTTGGAGCCAGTTTGATCACCTTTTGATGGAAAGATTACTTCTTTCCACCCGCACCAAAGAGTTGAGCCTGTAAGAACAGGAACCTCAAGAAATATGTACATGTGCTTGTAATTCTGGTTCAAATGGAAAAAAAAACCCACCCCAGTTTAAAATCCTTTCAAACAAGTTCTGTAGAAAGCAACACCAAAGACAGTGTATACAAGCAAGTTCTGCTGTTATTAGAAAGACAGCCTTTACTGCATTTAGTCTGATTTAGTCAATGCCAGATAGCCACGTATAACCTGTGACCCAAACAGCTGAAATCACATCAATGTCATTTTGCTTCAAATTCTATAGACATGCTCAGTTTCAACTAGGAGTAGCCCAGAAATAACCTTTTATCTAATTTCTAATTAAAGGACTGAACTACGGCCAAATTAGCTGGGTCACTGCTTGTGTGTAAATAAGTCTTTAGATATGGTACTATTTCAGTTTAAACCAACAATGGGAGAAGAGAACAATGGGGGGAAGAGGCAGTTTTCTGCTTCATTGCTAACACCAGCTCCCTCAAAAATTCAACAACATCCACTGAAAAGTCTCCCATGTCACAATTCCCACTCAGTCCTGTTGCAGGTTGTTCCACGGCATAAAACTCGCACCAGCAAGCTGGTTCCAATACAAACAACTTCTGTGCCAAGACACTGCAAATTTCAACAGGCCTTTATAACATTAATTAAGCTACTTTCCATTTAGTGTCCAGCAGTCAAGTTAAAAATAATAATAAAAAAATACAGCAGTGAACTAATACTCAGAAAATTTTATGTTACCTTTCTTAAGGGGGCAAGAGGTAGGCTTCACACCCCACACTTAACTCATCAGTCCCACTCTTTAGATAAGCACTGTTAATTAAGAAAGGGTCATTAAAATACTCTCTTCCTAACTTCTTAAATCAAAATAGATGTAATTTTATGTGCATGTTCCTTCTTTCTTCGGTTTCCACAGCAATATAAGGAAATACTTGGGAGCCCTGGGTGCTACACGGGTGGTTCCATTGAGAAGCACTTTGAAGCCTGCACCCCCAGCTCCCACTGCAGGAGAGTGCCTTTCACCTGACAGAAATCCCTCAAAACACAGTCCCTATGAATCAGTGCGGGGGTGGCATATTTTTGAAGGGTGATGCGAGACATTCTGTATCTCTTCTAGACTAATTGTTCAACTCACTTCTACGGCTTCTAATAGGTGCTTTCCCTCCCTCCCCACCCTGCTTTTATGGATTCTCTTTCCCTCTCATTTGATAACAAGCCTTCATTTTCCAAAGCTATTCACACAGCTGGTGAGAATGAAATTTTCCAGAATACTGTGGAATACTTTATGAAAAGCCAGCTGCTATACAATTCCAATTATTAAATCCTTCTCTATGAATGTGAATTCAACAAATAGCCAGCCACATCCCTGCCATGCCTAACCACTTCTCATAGTTAGAGCATATGCTGCTGATTTCGAGCGTGCTTTCCTTCGTATCACTCCGTTGTCTAACTTCACATCACAAATTATCTATTCCATCTTGATAAAGCTGCAATAGGTCACCTGCTCCCCTCTGCCCGATTCTTTCTGTTTCACAGTCAACTCTTACAATTTCAGCGCTATTCATCCTGTCTAAGCATTTCCTGAAACCCCATCTCCTGGAACTGTACAATCACACAAGAGACTTTCAGGGACTGTCACTAGATTTCTTGTCCTCAGTTACAGAGAAATAATTCCCACATCTAACTTAATAGTCAACAATCAACCAAGTCCTCCTTCCCCAAAAATACAGACAAGGTTAAGGGCATTTTAAACATGTGATTTACAGATCTACAAAAATCAAACCCACAACCCAACCCTGATTTTAGAAAGTATAATTCATGACTTTTTACTGCTTTGAGCTGGCAACTCATCTATTTTCTAACAAGAACATTAAGAGTACAGTAGCAGGGAATTTTGGAAGTACTACCACTCAGAGATAGAGCACTGTAAATCCAGATCGACTGACCACCATAGGCAAAAGACACAAGACTTGAGTCTTTTCTTTAACTATGTAAAAACTTCCAATTATAAACAAGAGAACAATAGCTCCATCACGCATAAGATCTTTTCATTCGTGGTTATGCTGCAGCAGCACATCCTGAGTGTATAAACAATCACAGCTTGTCCTGTACATGAACTGAGGCACTTGTTCAAAGGAGCCTCCTTGCTTCTTCCTCTTTTCCCCACCCTTCTCTCCACACTTGGTTGGTAAAGTAACATCTTTTTACCAGCTATTATATTTGTATTATATAGAAAATATATTCCTATTGCATCACCAGTTCTGCCTATATAGAGGACTTTGAGTGCATTTTTTTATATGAAGGCCTAGTCAAAAGTCCTTCAGAGAGAGGGTTGGAGAGAGGTTGGTGCATGTCTCTTCTCACAGGTAATTAGCGATAGAACGAGAGGGAATGGCTTCAAGCTCCAACAGGGTAGGTTTAGGCTGAACATTAGGAAAGAATTTTCACAAAAAGGGTGGTCAGACGCTGGAATAGGCTGCCCAGGGAGGTGGTTGAGTTCCCATTCCTGAATGTGTTTAAGAGTCGTTTAGATGGGGTGTTGGGGAACGTGGTGTTGGGGATATAGTGTAGGGGAAGACTTTGTAGAGTAGGGATCAAGTCCAACCAACTGCCCAAGGGTCTTTTCCAACCTGAATGATTCTAGGATTCTATGATTCTAAAAGATAAGCTCTGCTTCACTACATTATGTGATCAACAACCATAGGCCGTTAAGCAGCTTAGATGTAATTTTTCACTATTATGGGAACTACCGGAAGGCTTACAGCCATGGCTTTGATCCCTCTTTAAAACGCCTTCACACACACACTCCTATTTTTCTGACTTTTATATATTAGGGGTTCTAAGCTTTGCTTGTCCATTAAATTCAATACCTGGTAGCCCTCCTTCCAGGTGTCAGTAGCAAACAAATCTACTCGACCTTGGAAGTGTGCTGAACACCACAAGGTCTCTCCTTTTCACCACTCCTGCCCTTGTACTTCAGGCTTGTACTTCAGGAAAGAATCTCCATTTTCAAGAAGTATTTTATTTACCTCTCCATGATAACTAGTACATCTCCTGACAAGGCAACTTTATTTTTTAAAGCTTAGTTGCTTATATATAGAAGCAAACTTCCACTCTTTGCCACATCACACATATATGAGTACTTTTCTTTTTTGTTGTTGTCCCACACCTGATGTCCAAGGCTTGTATTTGTACCCAGTATCACAAATAAGCCCGAAGGCAGAGAACTGTAGAGAAACTAAACCATGAAAAAAAACCAAAAACCATGGCATATTTAATGATCTATATAAACTGAAAGAAAAAGAAAAAAAAAAAGAAACAAGGCAGCAAGCTCCAGAGAGAAAGGAAAGAGATAAAAGCCTACTTTAATAAAATAATTCAAAGCTTAGTTTATAAAAAAAAATTGATTAACAAGATAAGGACAACTAAAATTGGAATCACACAGGTGCGTTATTACACAGGTCATTTGTTATTCATAGACACTGCTGCAATAATGGTATTTTAAGCTACTATACATAACTGATTAACACTGCTCTGAATACACTCTGGAGAAAACATCTTAATTGCAGTGCAGTAAGTGCCAAAATTCTCTGCAGATTCAACGTATTTAAGCCTCTACTTCCTGAAGACCACAACAACAGAACTTTAAAGCATTTTCTTATTCACATTTCTTTTTAAAATAGCAATTTTTTTTTTCCCTTTCCTTTCACCGAAGGGGCAATATAAAGCATTAGGCAACAGAACCACAGTTGCCTGCTCAGGCAGTATTCTCTGTGTATCTTCCTCCTGGAAGAAAATAAACCATTGTCCACCAAGTTAATATAAATAATATTGTTTTGAAAAGTAAAAATGTAATGGAACAAGGCTTTCTGCTGCCATGATGCTACTAAACTGGGTCACAAGCAATGCTTTCCATTTATTAATAGAACTAATTAAATCTTCTCAAGAGCAACTATAACAGTTCTCTTATTTATATACATGTACGTGTATAAAATATGCTTTTATAAATATTCTTAAAATATACATAAAAGTATTATTATAAGCAAGTACTAGTCCACAGAAAATCTCACAAGCATACAAAAACGAAAAAAAAAAAAAATAGCAATGTTTCAGTTGATGTACACCTTCTGGGAAACCTGCTTGTGGCAAAGTATTTTAGGTTTACACCCTGACGATCTATTCAAATAGTTACAGATAATTTGAATTCACAGAATAAAGATAACTTTCTCAGAAAAAAGAAGAGGCTCCTTGTGCACATAATAACAACACATTAGAGTGAAGGGCTCCTTCAGCTCAGGTTTTGTGTGCTCTCCACCAACACGTGTCCTGTGTGCACCAATTGCCTATTTGTTAGTTGCAAAAGAAAAAAAATTATTTTAGAAGCCTATAAAAAAAAATGTAAGTAAACTCTTAGGTTAAGTGTCTCAAAGGAATCACCACACATTAAAACACTGTCTACAGCACACGATTTTGAATGTGAACATAAATTTCTCACACAATTTCTAAAGTGCTTATGAGTTTGTACTGGCACAAATCATCCCTGTAAGAAGCCAGGGGGTTGTTTTTTTACAATATGTAAACAACTTTATCAGTCTTTCCTCTCTGAACAAAGCTCAGCAAAGACTGCTACATCAATCTGATTGAAGTAAAAATCCTGTACTTGTACTTACTGATGGGTCACCTCCATACTTCATTTTTTTTCCTTTTTCTTTCAAATTTGTGTATATAACATACACTTCAAATACTAATGCACATTACAGAAGATACCCCACCCTGTATTGTAGAGAAGTTATACAAGTCAATAAGATAACATCAATTAATTAAAAACTCAAAATGCAGAAGGCTTGTCTAACTGAAAAGAAAAATCAAAGAGATTCATACAATTACAGAGTAATAAAACCCTACAGTAATTTTTTTATCTAGTCTTAAAATATTCCTGAGAACACACTTCCCCAATTAATGAGATTTATTAAACTGAATTACTTTGAGATATCAATTCAGACAGCTTTGGAAGATAAATTAGGTTAAATTATACTTATGTCAGCATATTACTTGTAACAAGTGTTCAATAACTTTTTTTTTTTTTTAATTTTAGGGGTAAAGAAACTATTTTTTAAGCAACTGCCTTTAATGAGGATTCATAAAGTTTTGAGAGTATGGTACAAAGCCTCTGATGTCATTTTGAACGAGCTTGAGTAGCAACTGTCACGTATGGCCAGGGCAGTACTGGCAAAAGAAAGCAGACTTTTTCTCAGTTTGCAAACTGAAAATACATCTATCACTGTTTGGCCAGAACTAAAATGTCAAAGGGAGGAATGAATTCCTGTGGATACTAAAGGCTCATTATAAAGCTCACTGCCTTCTCCTCCCAACTATAAGGCACATTTGGTGAACATCTCTTTATGTTGCATAAGTAACAGGAGAATGTATACAGATTCAGTGCTCATGAACTAAATAAAAACCCAAACCAAACTAAAACCGAGCAAAAAAATCCTCTCCTTTCTTTTCTGCCATCCAACACAAAACCCATTCCCAAACACAGAACTGCAAAATGAGAAAAACAGCCAAGGAACAGCAATGACTTTGTTGAACAGCCTGCTGGGAAGGGCTCAGAAACTGTACAGATGCACAGCACATGAAACTGGGTAGAGCAGAACAGATTCAGTAGAAAAACTGCTCAAATTGGTCTTTCTTAATCTGTTAAAACCATGTTGCTAATCTGAAAGTAATTTAAATCAATGAAATTAAAACCCCTTCTCTTAGATGCTGTAATTGAAAGGGTTGATAAAATATTACAGGTCAACTTTATGCAACTTCTTTGCTGCGTTAATACATTTATGTAAAATTGTGCTCATTGCAGCACAGACCTAGTCAAGAACTGTCACAGAAGATCTGAAATGGCAACACCAATAATGAAATGCAACAGGAAGAGTCTCATAAGAAAGTGCCAAGCAATGACAGCCTTGCAGCCTGGATTTCACTGCCTTTTCTTGCCTGTAAATACAGCGTTACAGACCTCTGTTTTTCAGATTATTTATTTTTATTATTATTAGAACTCCATCTAGGAGGACAGAAGGGACTAAGGCCATTATAACGTTTTTAGAGTCGCAATTTAATTTGGATTTCAGCATCATTAAGGATATCTTGGGTGTTTCATCCTAGCCCTCCAGAGGAAGTGATGGTGCCAGAGGGTTTATTTATTTAATTGAATAGGGCAATGTTAACAGTGTTTAATTGTTCTGGGATAACGTCTCTCAGGTAATGATAAAATTATTCTTCAAGTAATATTTATTGAAGCTTAGTTAAAGTTCAGAGAGGTTTAATTTAACAAGATGTTTACATGGCCAGGCACTGTACTAAACATAATTTAGACACTAGAGACAAAATAGACAAACTTGGCAATTCTTATCAGTGAGGACAACTGGCTAATCAAGCAGATTTTTTGGAAGAGGAAACCTTAATATTGTCATTTGAATACTGTAGTACAGTAAACTTTACATAAATCAAACCAAGCAGAGCTTGCTACAGAAATAATATCTACACTGATAGTTACGTACTTGTGCTTTAAGTTTGTACATTTTTCTTTTCAGTTACATCTTTCCTCTTATCTTTTACTCATCTAGTATTTGCAACTTCATCTTTTTATCTGAAACTAGTTTAATCATGCATTTTACCTGGTACAATACTTGCCAAGATTTACAAAAATTGCATTAATATTTCTTAAGAGTCTTATAGATGGAGATACATGAAATTAAGACTATCCTATAACTATTTGCCTTTTTAAAATAATAGTGGTGATTTATATTACACCACACAAGCAACAAGTGTTTATTCTGGATACTGAACAGGATTTTATGGAATATGTACATTTCAATTTGACTGGAAACTTGTCACAACTGATAATATTGCTTAATTAATAAAATACAATCTTAAAAGAGAATGGCTTTCGCTACATCCTCAGTAGTGTCCATTATTAAATCCATAGTGACGGGTAAGTCAACTGGCATAAATACGCATGATAAAGATGCAATTGTCAAGTTAGGCAGTAGCACAGACCTCTGCTTTACCCAAGAACCTCTTTTAGCATGGCTGGTAAGCTTTACATGCTATGAAGAAATACAAAGCTATTGTCTAAGCAGAGATGGTAACAGAACTTATTCATACTCTATCTAAAAAAACTTTCTGAAGCAAATAGGTATTTCAGATTCTTATATAGCCATGAGCCATGTTAACTAGATCAGGACAGCACTTGTGAGACAAGAGCACAGGCTATTGCTTTTCTGCTGGATCGAGTGGTCTCACAAACGCTCACCATCAGTGACTTACACCTTCCAGGAACTGAGTCAGAGAGTGCACCAATCAACTTCTCTGCCAAGTCTATGAAAACAATAGAAGATACTTCGGAACACTTTTAAGAGGAATTTTTCAGCTTATTGAAAGTCACTGCCTCCCTCATGTAACCACAAAGAGCTGGGAGAGCCTCTCTCAAGCCACTGCCACAGTCAAACAGCTTCACTCATCTCATTGTAACATACTTGTATGAAGCCACAGGCTGCCCAACTCAGGTAAGTTTGTTCCCCACATTCTTTGGCCATTGCAGCACAACAGAACCATTTAAAAGCAGGACACAGAAGTTCAGTCATGTGCTTCCCTACTACACTCCCCCATATAATTTTATTGTGCCATAATAATACTGCAAGAAGCCTAATGGTCTTAAGGCAGCTTGTAATCTTAATTTGGAGCATTTTAAAATAATTATCAACAGAAAATGGTATGTGTTCAGCCTTCATTCAAGATAAACAGAGAGGGTTTCTCAAAAGCACACAAATACTAGTTGTCAGTTTGCTTTTAATGCTAGCTCCTACATATTAAACTCATGTTAGATTTTTCTATTTTTAGAGTTGTGGAGATGTTAGCAGCCTATTCACTGATATGATTTGATTAGACATGAAGCTGCAATCAATAATCCATTCCTAGCCTGCTTCTCTCTCCTTTAAGCTTTCTAAATAGAATTTTTTTTTCCTCTCAAGCTTCTATTCAGACAGCCTAAAAGGATATGCTTTATCATACGGTTGGCTTTGGTGTAAAAGAGTTATAAACATATTACCATATTCAGTCATAGCAACAGCGCAGAAAAAAGGAACAAAGCGAAGCTCAGTGGGAAAGGAAGCAGACAAGAGTCCTGCTGTCCTTGGAGTCTGACCATGGTTACTGGCACTGCCCCGAGCCAGAGCTCTGTACCTGAGCTGGGAGCTCTGTTTGGCTACAGGCCCCAGCATCCTCTAGTAAACAGCCTAAAAATCAGCACAGGAGACATCACACCTTTGAAAGTGGAAAATCAAAATAAACCCCAAAACACGGTACTCATCTTAAGAGATCAAGGCGTTAGAAAATTGTCTAAATATTTTTTCCCTTTACCTCTTGTTTGGTCACATCATTACAGTAATTTAGCCTGCATAAACTATCTATAAAACAGATATTTAGTGGTCTCAGCAGGCAGATGAGGCTCTGTATCAACTAATAAACCCTCAAAAATATGCCTCCTGTGAGATGATGCTAGCCTAATTACAACTTGCACGCAGTAAATACTCTGTACTGTATTGCATGTTGAAAAAAAACATTCCAGATCCTCTTCCTGAACAGACTGACAAATACACTCACTTTCTGTAATCAGTTACTTGAATAGTTTGGGAAACATGGCTCTGTTACAAGCCAATGGTGCCAACAGCTCCTGAAGCAAGTCCTACCCTTCCTTTCAATTACTGCTCTTTGCTCATTCATGAAGTCTGTCCCGCCTTGACTTCAATTCCACTATTTCTAAGAAATGCTTTTACTCACTGAAAATTCCACAAGGTATGTCCAGGTTTCACAACTATGGCCAAGGCCAAAAATTCAGGAGCCACACGGATAGTGGTTATGTTAGATCTTGGATACTCCCTTCCCAAAGCAACTTGTATTTGCTGCTGTGTCAAGAAGTTTTTGCTGATACAACTTTCAATTCAGAGAAAGAGGGTTGTGCAAGAAATTATAGTGCAAACTGCAATGGAACCTGCTTCACCTTATGCCCTCCAGTTCTTGCTACCTAGGTCACAAAGCAGACTGCTGACAGCTAAGCCAGTGGAAGAAACAGGTTAGAGAGGTGACCTGTACACAGGAGTAATAAGCACCGACCAAGCTGCAGTTTGGATTTTGGTTCCAGAATATCAACCGGTTTCTAAAGCTGAAAAAAGTACTTGCTACCAGCATCAAAGTTTGGACACAAATATACTGTAAGAGGTAGCTCCTGCAGAAATAACACTGCTTACAATAACACAAGGGGGGAGGGGAGGGAGAGGGAAGCAGGTAGCAAACTGAAACCAAGAACAGCTCAGTTTTCAGCAACTCAGAATGGCCTGAATGGCTTATATTCTATGTAAGCAAGGAAGGAGCTTGTAGATTTGCAAACATTCATTAAGTGCTTCAGGAAACTTTAATGAGCTGCAGTGATTTGCACAGGCCAAAAACCTTCCCCGCAACAGAAGCAAAACATGAATGCATGGAACTCCACCCACGCATGCACACACACATGCACATCTCCCCAAACAAATGAGCAAATGACGAGTCACTTCTTTAATTGATCTGCTCCTCCAAATCCAGATTTTAGAAGTCTGTCTCTACATATGATTCTGTTACTAATCAGGCAACACTGCATCATTTTAACTTTATGGAATAAACTGACGCAGTTAATTATTCATCCCATTTGGTCTGTAGGTTTTTTAATTGCTTTTGATTACCTTTCTTGTTCATTTACTGCTTTAACAAGGGTGTTATAAAAATAAAGGGCAGTACAGAAATACATACACCAGGTGTTATGTTCCTCTGTGTAATGTAACAATATTTAGACAATAGTCATGTAGCCTGAAACCAAACGATAAAGCAAAAACAATACTGAAAAAGCCCGTTAGAGCTGTCTGTCAGCTGAAAGCCAAAGACTCACCAAAATAAAAGCAGCTATATGTTCAAACATTTTCAGAATTGCTTACCGCAGATACCGGGACCACTACAGTGTAGTCTATCCACGTTAACAACTCTTAAGCACGTTTAAAGTAGCATAAATAGACTTGTAAAAACAACTGTGTATCATCGTTTAGCTTTTTACTGAAAATCTGCATCTCTCCTCTCAGTGTAAAGAAAGTGATTGTTAGTTTCTGGTATTGACTTCACAATACAAGTTTTAAAAGATTGATGCACAATGCTGTGCTTGCATTCTTGTTTAGTCTGCAGAGCTGGGGTCAGCAGGGTATAAAAAAAATTATGATAATTAA
Source organism: Nycticryphes semicollaris (assembly GCA_013400055.1). Lineage (NCBI taxonomy): Eukaryota > Metazoa > Chordata > Aves > Charadriiformes > Rostratulidae > Nycticryphes > Nycticryphes semicollaris. Next base: position 379,402 of record VXBJ01007198.1, on the reverse strand, counting down.
GAAGTGACACAATAGAAAAAAGTACACTATTTCAGTACTGCTTTTCAAGTTCTCTAGGTGGCTTCTGAGTCACGTAAGGTTATAGATAAAAAAAGTTCTTACCATGTTTAAAATACCACAATATTGTGATATTCAGTTACTTAATGTATTAGGGTTGCAACTTGTGTCAGAACTGATCACAAGTTTTTTTACAGTTCTAATATTATATATTCTAATATGGGAAACTAAAGGACTCTTCTGGAAAGAACATTGTTCCAGAAGGTGTACAGGTTCATTACATGCAGCAACAACACTGTAGGCACCACCTAAGTTTTAACCCAAACAGAGAAACTTCGTTACAGCCTAGAATGCTAAGACCCAACTGCAAGTACTTGCCTTGCAAAAATCTCAGAGTGTAACTCTGAGAAAATGCAAAGGATTCAGCAGATGTGCTAACAGACTGGTCCCATAAGAGGTTGCCCAGGGAGGTGGTTGAGGCCCTTCCCTGGAGTTACTCAAGGCGAGGCTCGATGAGGCCCTGGGCAACCTGGTCTAATTGGGGGTGTCCCTGCTGACTGTGGGGATGTCAGACTAGATGACCCTAGAGGTCCCTTACGGCCTGGGCCATTCTATGATTCTAAGTGAACATACATAAAATTACTAGCTACAGACTTGGCAGCCTACCAACATTGCTTAAAGTGACCAAGTCTAGTGAGGTCAAAATATTTTGAGAGTAAAATTATTCAGCATTGAGGTACTATACCTTTATGATCTCCTTCTGAAGAGTTCTCATTTTTAATAGTAGAGGTTAAAAGTTATAGCTGGTAGTTCTAGATACTTGTCTCTGTTACAACCTACTGAAAATGATTTGTACTTCAACCTGCAAAAATGCAAATCCTAGAAAAACTCCACTAGTTGCATGAGAATCCCCAGTGATGAACTACACTTCAAAGCTTGCACTGAGATAGTCTCATGCCATACATACTCAATGTTCTGTTCCATAGGAATTTGCCTTTCCCTTCAAAGCACACAGACATGCTGGTGGGAAACACGAGCCAGAGATGAAAAGAACAACTACCACCACATTGTTCTTTCAAACCAACACGAGTTCCAAGTATTAAAACATGATCTATTTTATTCCCTTCTGGTCAGTGCTGTCTCCTGAACCTACTCAGCATGTGTTCATAACATGAAGATTTTGTGGTCTCCCACCCACAGAAGATCAAGTGGCACACTTGCTCTTTGAGTGGGAGTGCTTTCATTGTTGAAACATTCAAGGATTCCTGCTAGGCCAAAAGTAAACACTGTGTCTTGACAACTGCAGATGCTTGATCAAGTGACTTCACCGGTTACATTCAAACGCCACACAGCTCCTGCAGGCATCTCAGGTGAAACTTCATCCTCCGTCTGATACCACAGGTATTGGACACCTCACATATAGTGATTCTGCTACCTGCAAATCATAACCTAAGAACTTTTGTCTTCACTATCTCATCCATGGCATGATGAATGATGATGGTAGCCACTTTGGCAGGTAGAAGCTGAACCAGTCACTATTTGGGATGAAGCAGGAAAGCCAGAAATTAAGTTCAGGTAGGACACTGAGGAACCCGTTCTTCTCCATCCTGGAGGATGAGAGGATGCCACATACAAGGACATGGCTTTAAATCACAGCTTCCTGGTTAAGCACAAGTTGATGATTTCTGCTTGTGTGAGCAGAAGCACACGTGAATTTTTGCCTCACAATGAGTCAGGCTTTTCCCTTACTGCTTTCAACCCTTCCTTTACCTCTGTATACCTTTTTTGTGGACTCTTCTGTTTTCAGTTCCTTCCCTGTCACTGCTTCCCTCCCACTTTTATATCTACATACCTTATAATAGTCAGGTACCTTCCCCTCACCCAGAACTTATGCAGAATCTTCTTGCTCCCCAAAACTCCCTGACACAATTTATATTTTTCTTATCTCTGAGCCATGGGGTCTCAAAGCTAGGGTCTAGCTTTATCACATTTATAATACAAGCGTAGAATTTTTCATTAATGGTACAACTTCCTGTAAATCACACCAGTGCCCACTCACATTAGGCAATTTGAGGTAAATAATCTCACTACCCAAGCATAATATTTCTAGTAGGTCATTCTCAGTCTCTCAAAAGATGTCTTATCAAACATACTGATATTCTTTAGCTTAGATAACTTCACAAGGAAAGCACCAGCAGCTTTCATTTGAGGACTCTAACAGGAGTTAAGAGGAACAATAGATGCCGCTGCAGAAGTACCAACTTGAATGTAGAACAAGCAGCCTGTCAGTACCTGGCAGAAACATTTTCTTCTCTAGCCTCTTGTATATGTGTCTTCACTTCTCAGAAGCACAAAACAGTACAAAAGGGATCATATATAAAAACCAAACCAAAGAAACCCTAAACAAACCCAGGCCAATACTGAAAGCCTAAGTGCTGAGTTATTATTGAACATAGTCTCCTTGTGAGGCGATCCAGGCTGCCACTTACTTGTCAAGCAAAAATAGCATCTGCTTTAAAATCTAACACTGTACTGAAGATACTGCACAAGGGGAAGGTGATTGCAATTCCCCTACAAAGTATAATCTCCTTTTTTTTAGCTAAACTTTTTTTTTATTTAAAGCTTAGAGCAATTAAAAGAATTAATTAAAGCTCTGTGTTATCTGTATAATGGAAAGAATTATCAAAACCATTTTTGCCTCTCTTTTGTGCCACTCAAATAACAAAGACTGGAAAGATAGTAATACTGTAAAAAAAAAAATTGTAGCTGATTGAAACAGAGCCATGGTTCTACATAACCTACATGAGAACTAACATAGGTAGTCTGAAGACTTTATAAGGCAAATGTCACTGTTTCAAGTGAGATGCATAACTTAGCCAGTCATTTCCTGAATTCTTTTTCCTGTTATTTCACATGCCTTAAAATTTGTTTTCCTGAAGAATTTATTCCCTCCTTCTCCAGGGATTTCTTTGCAGTGACTTAGTAGTCCATAGCACTGATGTCACAATCTGTTGCTAAGGGAATGAATTCAGGTGCAAAATGTGTCATGACCACTGCAGAAATCTATGGGGAAGAAGTACTCCAACAATGAGTGTTGAGTTGGATGTGTCTTCAGCAACTGGCATAGGGAAAGAAATAAACTGTAGGTTTGGTGATCAGTTAAGATTGTTCATCAAGGAAGTAACAGTTGGGTTCTAGCCTGTCTTCATCTTCAGACACGTTCAAGCTCACAGCTTCACGGAAGACACTCCAACCACCAAACTGACAGCTAAGACAACAGCATTCCTCTGTCTCTCTTGAGGAACTCTGGCCACTGGAGCCTGAGACTTATGGAGAACAGGGCAGTTGGGACATGCCCCACAGACACGCTCTGAAGAAATGCACTGTCACTGAAAGAGGGCAGGCTTGTGTGTTTCTTTGTGTTCTTGGGATTGCTCTTGTCATTCTTCAACACAGAACTTGCTGCCCCGAGAGCCTACAGTGCTGTAGCCAGCCTGCCTTGGGAGGCGCAGAGGCCTTGCTCAGACTGCATACCTCAAACACAGGCTCCCAAGCACTACTCACTCGAGAAGGTGGGGAATATACAAGGTGTCCAACACACTCTTTTCTTAGTTCAATAGCAGCTTACTCATGCTGCACTATTTCTGTGAATCATGTTGAGTCTCATTTTTATCTTATTCCTGTGAGACCATATTTTGGACCATTTTTTCAGTACATTATTAATCAGCAAGGTTTGAGCCATACATCTCTCCCATTAAAAGAACAATTGAGATATAATGTTCCCCATCAGCCATGACCTCAATGGAGCTTAGCAAAAAACACTTCCATCATTACTTAATATTGACAGGAATAACTTGAAAAAAAGCTGTCGTATTCAAGCCAGAATGCTTAAACCATCTGCAGGCAGAACCTGATTTCCATACCCTGTTCTTATCTCTTCAGTAAACTCATAAGACAAGGAATGCCATCTAGTTACCACTAAAATCATGATAGGCTGGAATTGGCTTATATCCTTAAATAATTCACCGCTGAAGAGAGGCAACTGCACTCCAGTTTGAAATCAACCCACAAGGGCCTGTCACTGTTGAGACTCCTCTGTGTGCACTTCCTGACTTAAGAACCCCAAGTTGTTGGTTACAACAGCTTTAGCTCTTATGCCTGAGCACTCCACGCTATTTTAAAACTCTACTGATTTCACTTTTTTTTCTATTGTACTCATGGAAGATTTTCATCAGCTAGTCAGAGGACAGCAAGTGCCTGCACCAAACTGCTTACAGGCTTTGGAACATTTTCTTGGGACAATCCTGCCCTATGTCAGGTATTAGAAAAGGTAATAGGAAAATTCTGAAGAAAAAAAAATTCTCTTAAAAACTAAAGCTTCAGTGCTTTAGATTATTCATCTTAACATGAATGTCTAAAGTTTGGCAAGCAAAAACCAAACCGGAGCTAAACAGTTACCTGCAATATCCAGCCTTGTACACAGCAAAGTACAACACATTAAAAGTCAGATTTTTTTTAATGAAAGTGCCCTAAGTGTAGACAAGCTGTTAAACACTTAGCACTTGGTAAGATACTACACAACAATCCATTCCAAAAAAAGCAACATTTGTTAATTTTTTATGAAGGTCACAATTTTCTTGCTTCAGTGCTCATGAAAGTGAAATATTAATGTCATGCACAGGAATGAAGCAGACTGAAAACCCCCAGAGCTCTGCCAAGACACCTGGATCCAGAGTTTCAGAAGCAGCAACCAGAGCTACTGCAGTAAAGACCATTCTTCCACACTGTGTGGCAGCAAGCAGTACAGAAAGGCATTTCAAATATTTGACTGACATCAATTGCTTTTTGTGTTCACAAGCGTGGATGAATCCAGATTCTCAAAAAATTATCAAGAACATCACTATACTATGCACCTGAAGACAATGAAACACTGTCAAACAGAATTAAGTGTGCCAAACCCCCAAACCACTAGACAGCAATGAACACGTTGTGTTCTTGGAGAGAGAATTCAAACTGTAGATTGACAAGAATTTTCCATTTATCCCCTGCCACATGAAGCATGGACCTAAATTTAGTCAACACTAGTCTTCTGTGAATCCTAAATTAACTCATGAAGCGTGGATACAAAACCCAAGATCAACAATTGTTTAAAACTAAAAGATAAGTTTTTATTTTNGGGGGGGGGGGGGGAGGAGAGGGGAGGAACTAACCCCCTTCTAAAATTTTGATGACATATTCTTTATGTATCAACACAAACACTTTCTGTGGGACTTTTTTCTCAATGAAGGGCACTTGTTCTCAATGAAGACAGCAAGAGTGCAATAGGAAACAGGCACATAAAAATGCAGTGGATACAAAAAGAACCGTGCACATCAACTGTGGCAGGAAGCACTTTGGGTAACACCAAGCACCACGCCAGTTGCACACTAGTCTGCTGTCAGTATCTGCCTCTTCACTTGACATGTTTTGCCTTCCCAAAGGCACACTGTCTCATTTTGAAGTTACCCACTCCCCTTTCACAGTGCTTTTCCCAGCCACTTCCTTGCTGCTAAGAGCATAAGAGTTGGCTGGGACGTTGTGTCCAAATCAGACTTGGCTTCCCAATGCTCCTACAGAGCTCTCCCTGCCAGGCTCATTTTCTCTTTCTACACTCCAACATAATTCCAACACGCTAAGACCACCTTCATCCAAGCAGTCAGGGTAGATCATTGATAGAGCTTTCACTATTAACACACTGTCAATTCACCACTACCCTGCTGATTTGAAAAATTCATTCCAGTTAGAGTATAAAACTACCTTTAATGGGAGAGTTCTATGGTAGTCAGAGACACTATCAGAGGGCACACATTATACTTGATTGGCAGCTGAATAAGCACCAGCTACGCATCAAGTAGCTAACTTGATCCCACATTAACTTCATGCTTCTCCGGTTGTCATGCTTCTGGGTGTCATTACTGTTAGCAACACACTGCAGAGGAGACCACACATGATTAAAAAATTGTTTCCACAGAGAGAAGGAGAGAGAGAGAGAGAGAGAGAACTCTTTCGCAGCGCTTGTTACGTGCAAATTGCTGGTCAGCCCAAAGACAGCAGCATCAGACTGTTTTCAGAACCAGCAGACAGCCATCTGCTTCTAAGGTTACTAAAGAAGCTGAATAGGAAACCTCACACCTGAGCACAGCCTGTATGTTAAGCAACTTGTCTACAATTCTACAGCTCGGAAGCAACTACCAGTAAATGCTTTAAAGACACTAACAAGCCAATTGCCTCACAACTGACAGTTGACAGATGAGCAACAATTACTATGACATATTGTAGGAATTTTCCAAAGAGCATCTCTAACTCACTGCTAGAAACCACAATACCCACAAAGTCTAGCCAATCCATTTTTAAATGATACATTGGATGTATCCTGGAACATAAATCTGCTGTTACTCTGTGACTTAATGCTTGATCTATGTGTTAACACAGCATTACTATTTTTTAATCAATAATTTGTGGTTGGCTTGAATTACCCAGGCTACAAACTCCAGCAACACACTGCCCATCACATAACTTCTTCCAATACACCTGGAGGGTATCAGGAGCAGCAAATATGGCAGTAGGCTACAGTAAATATATATTCTAGACTAACACCATTAAGCAAAATTAAGGCTTACCCATTACTAAATGGATTGGATTGTTAGCTAAGCAGTTTAACATAATAATTTCATTTGAACTGAAATACAGGTTTGTCTATTTTCCTGTGCGCAGAAAAGCATGAGATAAGGGATCTGACAGTTCTCTACCACAAACAGAACTTAGGAAAGCACTCCATAATGCAAAATTATCCACTACCTCTTAAAGATTTGAACCTTAGCTCAGCCCAAAGAGCAGTGCAGAACAACTGCTATATTCCTTTTGATAGAGAAAAAGTGGCAGGGACAGGCTGCTGTGTAACCCCCCACAATCCAGCAGAAGCATTAGTTCAGCAAAACCAATGAAACATAGTACAACACGGCCCTTAAACTCATTCCCTACAGCAACACCAACAACATCTTCCCAGATCCCCTCACTCCCTACACCTCAACACACTCAGATTCTCTTAAGTCCCTAAAATGCTACAGAGTATCTTTTTGCTTCTTCCTGTGTCCTTTATTGTCCTTTATGATGGCTCCAACTTCATTAGTGTCCCTTGCACAACCTTTCTGGCCCAACAGGTGGGCAAGAGAGCATATTCTGTGGATAATCTTATACTATCTGCCTACTGATGGACCAGCAGGCCAACTGGTGGATAACGGTCAAACTGTGTCTGACTTTCACTCCCGGTGAGAATGGCCAAGTACCTGGTGATGACACATAAAAATTATTTTCACAAAATGTCTGGGCTCATTACCTTTGAGGTCACCAGTCTCCTGACACATTTATTAGGCAGAATATGTTCACTTCAACAGAGCTGAAAGATGCAAAAGCCTCAGGAAACATGTAAAGTAATTTCCAGGACAGAAACAAAGGGCTGAAAGGAAATTCCTGGCTCCTAACATTAAAGTTACATTCATAAACTTATCAGGCTTCCTTTCAAAAAGAAATCATGTATTTTTCCTGCTACTCAAGGTTGAAAGGTAATTTCAGAACACCATTACTCCAAGATAAAATTTTTATTCATGGATCTACTGCTTTTACTTGCAGCTAGATCTTTCTCTTCTCTGCCCAATTAAATTTGCACCATTTCCCCTTGTTACTTGTGCACAGGTGCAGGCTACACATACCTTAAATGAAAGTTAATTTAATACTAGTAACTTTCTCTCTTTTCTTAAACAAAAATTATACCAGATGCTTTGAAAGATTATTAACCAACTCTAACCCCATCTCTCTTATTTCCCTATCCTTATGAAATCTCCACATACTCTGTATCACACGGCACCATAGCCAGACTCAGGGCCACACTCACATTCTAACCAGAGGGACTTCAGCAGACATGGTGTTTACCTTTGCTGAGTTAAGACACCATTAATTGGCAGGACCATTGATTAAACCAAAAGTTATATTTATTTCATTTTCTATGTACCTTCAAGTCTAAGTCTTTCTCTCCTTGAAAATTTGCTCAGACATCCATTTACTTTAAAGCCTTCCATGTTACTGAGGTTATAGCAAGGCCTTTATTTACTTGGGAATATCCCTTTCTCTTTTACAAAGAGGTCCTACACTTGTTGTTCATCCAAAGGGGAAGTTAATCCTGCTAACTCCTTGTGGTTTTGTCTGCAGCACAAACACTGAAGACAAATTCCATGTATTAATTTTCACTTTGATTATAAGTACTTGTTATTTCTACAGATGCACTCCTGGCTTGCCATTCTGCCTCTGCTCTTAAACACCAAGGACAAAAGTTAACCATTTAAATTCTATGCACAAACCTGACCAGGCTAATCTCATTCCCAGTTTATTTTCACTGGGCAATTTACCTCTCTTCTTTTTATTTACACAGTGGAACATACCGTTCCTAGTTCTAAAGTAAAAAAGTAAATACTTTGGAAATAAGTATCTGAATCTCTAACAAATAATTTAAAGGTATCAAAGAGAGATGAAAACTAACAAGACAAAAGGACTGAGAATGTATTAGACCAAAGTGAATTAAATGCAGAGGGAAGAGAAGAGAAAGGTTAGTCTAGGAGGTGTTGGGAAATCTGCATGCTTCAGACTGGGAAAAAAATGCCCAAGGAATCTGAAAACTTATCCATCAGTTTTATAAACATTCTGGACAGGATTTAGAGCTGTAACATGAGGAATCCTTAGGGCTGTTTAACGGGTCTCTGAGCTTTCTAGTGTTACAAAAAACATATGTTGATATGATAGCACTGATCCTTCATTACCTAATCTAAGTACTGTCAGCATGACAAACATAATAGGCAATTCAATTTATGAGACATCTGGCTGAAGTCATGGTGTCACATACAAGGGTAGGAGCAATTTAGCCACTGAAATACTGTTATTTCAAATGAATACATGTTGCTGTTGTAAATCATACTGGCTATTAAATCCTAAAAAGAGGGTATGTCCTGAGCCAACAGTAATAAAATTCACTTTTCTTGTGGTAGCTTGCAGATGAACAATGCTCAACAGCTAATCCCTAATCTTCACAGCCTTCGAGGCCTTTGCCTCTGTCTTTTCATAATGAAGCCGATAAACTACAGTTTCTATACAAGGTTTCCCAGAGACAGGAAGCTGCAGGGAATGGTATGAAATATAGCTA
>VXBJ01007198.1:354860-370149 GCA_013400055.1 Nycticryphes semicollaris | reverse complement strand
AAAAAAAAAAAAACCCAAAAGTGAAATACCATGTGAAACGCATGGAATGTCTTATGGTGTAATTTTACAATCTTCCCTCCCCACAACAGTATACATCAAACTTGTTTGTGCTCTTTTTTCTAAAGGGAAAAGAAAGGTGAAATACATAAAATATAGAAAGGGTATAAATATTTTAAATTTTTTATACATGTATATATATGTATATGTGTATGTATGTATAAAATAAAACACGCCACATGGCATATATTATGGCAATAAAATTACATTCTTGTCCTCTTGTCATCTCTCCCACAAAACAGAGACAACACCACATCTAAAATTGTTACTACTGAAAATACATATTTGATACAAACTGGCCATTTTTAATTAATATAACAATCAGGCACCTTTATTAAGCACTTGCAAGACTAATACCTAGCATAGCAAGAATATGGAGTTCTGAGTCCGCTTGGGAAAAAAGTTCTTTTGAGTGAGCCATGTTGCATGAAACACACCTTGCCAGGAAAGAGCTTTATACAGTAGAGAGTCCATTACTTGGGTGGGAACAGGGGGATGACTTGATATAATTCAGAATAAGGAGATTAAAGATACAAGTGTGTCTTCTGGGAAGTTAAAATATCAGAACACTGCAATATTTTTACATTGTCGATTTGTTCTCTTCTGAAAAAACATATACAGAAGTGATGCAGAATACATAGCATATACTTGCAATTTCAAATAATGCATAAGCATCATTTTTAGTTATTCCTCCTCTTTAAAATGACAAAGGGCTGAATAAACAATGCAAAGCCTGCTCAGGCAGAAGAAAGCTAAGCATAGTGTTAGCCTAAGGAATCCTTCTGAGTGATCAACATTCAAATACGCAAGCACAATCTGCTGTGATGATGCCGAGGGTTTTTTGTGTTTGGAAATGAGCTGTTGAATTGAGGACACTTTGTACCTTTGTTAACATGACTGTCTCCTAAATCATATTGCTATTGCGAAGATAATGACAACAGATAGACCTGTCTGCCTCAGGAGGAAAAAACATTTCAGAGAATGACGCAACTTTAACACTCAAGTCTCAGAGCATTCAGATCTGAATCTTCTCAGCATGTTAATCACAGCACTGGATGGTACTAGCCACTGCCCTTCTAAAATTAAAGCTTCCCCAAATTTAGCAAAGAATAATTACTACAGGAAAAAAAGATGTATTCTCTAGTAAAACATATATCAAGTTAATTACTTCTTACATATAAATCTAAGTCTCAACTCGGATACAATACTTCCATACCAATCCTAAATCTGTATCAGTGTTTTAATGCTGCAATAATTCAGTATATTGACATGAGACCCTTCAAAATCATCTTGGATGAAGAATTTCTTTCTATTTCCAATTAACTAACTCTAATTTAATAAAAGTATGTATTTATCAGTCCATCAGCCTGTTGGTCACCAAAACAGCAACATCATAAGCAACATATTTGGCCCTACATAGAAACATACAGTGATAAATTTGAAACAAGTATTCAGACACTGCTATTAAAACTTTGTCTCACTAAATCAGGAGGAGTTCACACCCCTAAAATTAGCAAGCTACACTGGATGTAACCAGAGATAAATATTTCTTCTTAAAAATAGAAATTAAATACTCTGTTTCAATGTGCAAGGGACATTTGTAATATGAATTTAACTCTATGTGACATTTTAAAGTTATCTGACAAGGCAGTCTACATATTAATTGTAGTCCTTTATTTTCCTACATTCAGACATAAACATTATTAAAAAAAAAATAAATCCAAACCAGTAAGAGGGTTCTGTTTCACACATAAAACTACTGTTTCCACTTTTAAATATGCAAATTCTAGTGGAACTAGTGGATGCAAGTCTCCAGTTAAGATTTCGCTTTCCATATTAACAACTTCTTTACAAGTTAATTCAATCAGCATCTGTAATACTGGTGTGAGGCTGAACAACCTCTCATTGCTAGAGAAAGACAACGTGAGAGAAAAGGGCAAGACAATCTGTGCATCTGCAGAACTGGGACCAGTGCTGCAAATCCCTACGTACCGTTGGTCACAAGCAGATAGGCACAAATATTGACTACACGGTTACACTTGAGGAATGATGAGTCTGAGCAATCAGATTCAAATTTCCTTAAACCAGACACTGATTTGAGCTTGGAGATAAGGGGGAGAAATTTCTTCTTTTCCCCAGCTCCCTCCTTTTCCCTATTCTCTTCAAAATGTCCATTTAGGAATAGCAAAAGCAATTACATACTGAAGATTATGGGGCATGTTCTGAAAAGATATTACAATTTGGGGAACTCACTGACAGATTATGCTGAAGAAGCACTTACACGGGGAACTAAGGCACCCTTACTCTGAAGATTGAAATAGAGGAAATTAGAAGATCGTCATAAAGACTAAAGTTTCAAAGGAATTAGGCCACAGGATCATCTGTCTCTGGAAGGGCAGGATTTGTGCAAGTCAGGCACCCTCTCAGTTTGGACCTCTGCTGGAGCCATTGAGTACAAATTCTATGCATGCTTTTTACATAGAACAGCAGTGCTCTAACACAGCCTTTCCACCTCAAACTTCAGCCTTCTTTGCTCTGCTGCTCCTGTCTACCCTCTCTTCTGTGCCACACGAGTGCCTTTTTCACCCATACCTACTTTACAAAATGAACATGCCTGTGTCTGGGCATAAAGTAGTCTCATATAAACAAAATGTAAGAGTGACACTGAAAACTCACCACACAGCACTTCTTGCCAAGATGTGAAGTCTCAGTGCATATGCTCAGACACGATACAACTTTCCATCCTAATCTTAGAAAACTAGATTGCTCCTCCTTAGGGAAGGTATATTTTAACTGGCAGAACCTGCCCAAAAGGTTAAGGTAGACTGAGCTCTGACAAGCACATGAGGAACAAACAACTGGCTAATATGACATATAATTACATCTTTTGCTGTAGGTCAGACAGTGCCTCCGTGAACTCTCTAAACCAGAAGAAAGAAGTACTGAAAAAATAGCTTACTTCAAACCCAAAGAAACAAGTTCAATCACATTTTCCAATTCCATGTCTTAAAAAATTCCTGCAGAAATTTCTGCCTTGGGCTTTTTAAAAGCCAAGTTCTAAATTTCTGAACCTTGTGATGGCTACCTTGTTGAAATAATTTTTTTTCTTTTTTTTTGCATCAGCAATGCCTATAACAATACAAATATTTTACACTGTATACTCCCATCTCCCATCACTAAAAGCTTCTCTCTTTCTGACTACTTACCAACGTGCTGTAATTTCAAAAATGCCTGTTTTCATTGATGAAATTACTACAAACAGCATCTGCAGAATGCCTAATCCTGTACCTCTGAAATCACCCAATGTCGCTGCTTATTTACCCAGGAGCAGGGCACAGCTGATGGGAATGCCTGGGTAGTGGTCTCACCTGCCTGCAGCCTGAAGTCTCCCACAAGACAACACATGGAATTCAGGACCAGTCTAATTCCAATTCAATGCATCACTAACAAAGTGCAAAACGCTGCCAAACTTAACATTATGAGATGCACATGCTGCTACCACAAGTAAAATAAGCCTTACAGATTTACAGAAGCAATATTTTTACTTTCTTGCAGTAGCTATAAGGTAAACACAAGATTACTCTCCTTCTTTCCAAGTAACACATTGGTATTTTTTCATCTTTCTTCATTTATTAAAAGATAAAAAAAGCAGCAATCCTTGCACAATTTAATTCTGGCTTAACTACACAGAGAAAAATAATGCATTTCTGTACAGTACTCACAGCAGGAGCACTCTGTAATAATCACAATGGAGCCAAAACAGAGAAGAAGGGAATGGAAAGGTAACATCCTGTACTGCCAAATTTCTGATCAACCAGATACCAACAGTTTCTATGCATAATGGCAAAGCTGGCAAAAGACAGAGTTTTAAAAAAAAAATAAAGAGTTTTTGTGCAGTTATGCATAACCAAAATGAAGATTCAGTAATATTAAAAATGCAAGGAGAGCCAGAAAAGCCTTTTGCTTTTCTGCCTAATAAAAGGAACTCCAAGTCAAGAGTGAAGTTGATTTGGCACAAATGCCTAGATACTCAGTACATACATCCAGTCCCAAAATGCATGCAAAATGGTGCAATTTGCATCTTTTCTGCAGTGCCTGCAATATCCGCTGCTACACAGCTATTTAGAGGGGATCAAGTCTCGCCCAGTTTCAGGTGCTTACCTGTGTGTGGTTTAGTTTAAGTTTCTACCAAATCAACAGAGATCATAGATCACTTGCAAGAGCTGTACCCCTGTCAGCTGCAGAGGACACCCTACACAACTACCACAAGAGCAGATGCCCAGTTTCAAAGAGTTACACATGACTTTGACAATTCTAGGGGGGACGAAGCACCTACAGAAGATACGCTTAAAATCTGCCTGTTTGGGAAAGTAGGAACAAGTATCCACTGGGTATTTTTGAATCTCTACAAAAAAACGTGAGGTTGTTTTGTTGTTTTTTTTTTTAAAGTCCATCCAGATGGCTAATGATTCTAAAGTATGTATCCTTCACAGTGTTTATCCCCTCCCCTGTGCACATTGGGAAAAGTCATATTCTCTTCAGAGAGATTAAACGGCTCCCACCATTACACAAGGGCCAAGAGCTACCACAGTAGCCTAAACTACCGTCACCAGAGCCTTAGGCTGATGTTGTCACCACTGCTCTAGACTTCATTTCAAAACATAGCCACTCTTCAAACAAATCACTGAACTTGAACCTTCACTGACATTAACTGCCACACTGCATAATAGCACAGAGCACACAAAGATTATTCAAGTTGACTCTCTCAAGTCCAAACAACAATAACTGAAATAAGGGCTTGGCTATTTGCTTCAAAACACTACAAGCGCATGTATCTTCACAAATTAAAGAGCAATTTGCATATATGCTACAGCGTAAGGTATATATTCACTAGGAAATGAGAAATCCCACTTAAGGCACGCATGAAAAGTGACAACATAGGTCAAAACCTTTTGTAAAAGAAAAATTTTTAAGCTACTGCACTCAAAGCCCAGCTTCCCAAACCTCACAGCCTAAACCTAAACGACTATCATGGCTTCTGGCATCAACAAATCACAAACAAAAGCTTGACACCAAGTTTCATGAATGTCACTAGAGATTCTACTTGATCACTTTCAGTCTGAGGTTTGTCAGGTCATGTCTTATTCTCCTGAACATTTACCTGTAATCCAAGACTTTCCAGTTCTTTAGTACAAAGGAAGAAAAGGGGCAGAGTGGGTGGGTAAGTGTTCCTTGGAGGCAAAAAAAAAAAAAAAAACTGCCCAGAAAAGACAGGTACAACTTTTTCTAAATTTTATATATATTGCAAGGCATAATGATGCCCCTCAGACAGAAATCCATGGGAAGATAGTTTCATAAATACCAGAAAATTTGCTCAATAGGATTTCTGTGCACTAGCGAGAATACTACAGGAGCTAACACTGGAAAGACACAATGGAATGACCTGATAATGGCAGACCACCTTTATCAGTGTCAGTAAGCACCTAGCTCTTCCAGACAGTAATGCTCCTTGGTGCTTCCCAAGACACGTTACTTAGGACCATGTGAAGAAAGGGTTCAACTGTAGAGACCTTCACAAAAAGCTAAGCAGGACAACAACGTAAGAACTCACACCAACTCGCTGTCAACCTTCCGGACACAATTCAGCACAACAGGAGCCTGGCAGCTACCAAATCAATCTGCTGCCATTTACTACCTGGCTTTAAAAGAAATTCCGAAGACTATCCCTTTATTTCTTGACTTAGGAGCAGGCTGTCATCCTTCTTTTGTTCATCAAAAAGGAAATAATGTAATTCGCTATAAAAAAAAAAGGACTGGTTACATGTGACAGTATATAATCAGATTTCTTCCTTAAGATATGGGGGGAGGAAGAATAAACAAAGATGACGACTTTTTCTGGATATAAGAGGGAAGGGGGAAGAACAACATCAGAAATCTGTGTGAAGAGATACGTTGTTGATCTAGCAACAAATATCAGGAACAACACATTTGTGTTTTTCCTTCCAAAACTTCTAGTACAACAAAGATTCTTAACATAGTAAGAACCACACACCCCCGTATTATGCACATGCATCAGTAACTGGAGTTGTACCAAGTATTGAAGCATTTCATTTCAAGTCGTCTGTATGGAGTCAAGAAGGGAAACAAGAAGGTTACACCTGACCTCTGACATAAATTTTTAGCCCAATCTAGCCAAACTGAATTTTTCACATTTGCTTCAATACATGCCAGATTCTTCTTAGTGGATTAAATACAAAGAAACAATAAGAAAACCAGATGTATAATTCAGTAAGTGCAGTCAAGTTTATTTTACCAGACCAAAGAGACTCCAAAGGCATGTAATACAGGATACATCCTCTTAATAACCCAATGTATCAGAAGGTTATTGGTAAATAGTAGAATTGGAGCAGATAGGAGAAGAAAATGTCAACTGCTGGAACCCTTAACTAAGCTTTCCTTCAACAAAATGCCTTAATGAAAAGATACATCATAGGGGGAATGTAGTACATTTCTTGCTTAACGTTTTTACTGTATTAGTCACTCCCACACTAACAGCATTTTATTACCTGTTCTTCCTTTGTTTTTTTAGTATGTGTCCTACACTCAACACTAAGAAGCATTTCACCTGTCCCTTCCTGGTTACTACAATTTTTGGATTTGAATTCATGTTTCTTCTATATTTACATATGATAATGGTAATTTATTCTTTTATAATAATAAAATAATTATATCAACACCAGTATGATACTATCGACACTGGTAATTCAGTGTCCACACACAGCACAAATATCTAAGTGTGGATTCAAAGGCTCCAGACTAGTGCATTTGAAGTTCACAGATGAAATTCTGTGTCTGGCGGCATCTACAACATTTAGACAGTTCTCTTAGTGGGGGGAAAAAAAAAGAAGCACCAGAGAGAAAAAGTGGGAGTGACTCCATCCTGAGCAGAGCATGAGAAGTCCCTTGTTACTCCCCCACAGACCAGGGACATGGAGCGAAAAAGCTTGGTACTGGCAGGGGTGAAGAATCTGTAAGCACAATATGACTATAATGGGGGTGAAGGAGCTCCATGTTGGGGTACTGTTAACAGACTTGACACGAGATTGCTCTAAGCAGCTTTGGGAAAACTCACAGGGTGAAGGTGGCAACCTCCAATGCTGCAGATGGGAGGAGAAGCTGTGAGCGAGTCCACAGTCAAAAGCCTTCTTTGGTCCCCAAGAAAGAAGAGTTCCTCACGTCTGATGTAGGCAACTCACTTCACAAGACCTGTCCATTTAGGTTTTTTTAATGCTAAATGTCTCTTTGAGACTAGTACTGCATTTAATCCTGCTCGGTTCCAAAGCCTCCACCTTTCCATGCAGCTGTCCGCAGCCTTCAATCAAAGCTTCTTGTCTAATATAATCCAAAACACAGTCAATGACCACTGGAGTCCAACAGTCACCTTCCATTTGATTTAAATTTATCTCCTAGTAAATGAAGGCAATGCAGTGAATCGTCCAAAGTCCTTAGCACACTTACAGTACAGTATGCTGTACTCTAGCAGCTGTACTGCCCTGAATTACAAAAATGTTAAACGTCGGTTCTAATTCATCTGTCAGTTTGATCACTCACCTGTACAGACATGCTGGTATAAAGCAGCACATTTTCTGCATATTTATAGCATCTCACAGTTGAACAATGAGCACTAGCTTACTTGTAATTTCTGTATTACATATACTGGAATAACTTGAATAAAAGGAAGAGTAAAAGCTGTGAAACCAGAGAAACTTGTTACATCAGGTTAGCCTAACAAGGCTTCTCTTCCCGTCAAAGTAATTCTTGTAGTCTAGCACAGAAAGCCCACTTAGATTTAAAAACTGATGTTCTACAGACCCCAAAGCACTGACTCCTCACATTTATGTAAGCTGTGTTGCTTGCTTTTTTTTGTGCTGGTAGGAAACATCAGGTTTTTCTTAAGAATGAAGGACTTGCATGTCCACCAACTCTCTGCAGTGTTTTTATAAACTGACTCCAAAGCATTACAGCCATCTCTGTCTTTAAAACACCAACTTCCACCATAATACTTCATCTTCAACTGAAAAGCCTTGCTTTAAACACAGGATTAGCTCGTCAATGGGTAAAAAAAAAAAGTCTTATTTAATGCTTGAGAAGCCAATGGTGTAGTATCTAGTACATGCAAGGAGCCTTTTTGAAAGCTGTAGTCTTATTATGTCATGTGATTTTTGTTAATCAGAGTGCTTAATTGTTGCAATCCTTAGATATACACACTGGCTGCTTTTTTCATCCCACCTTCTACCAGGAAACTAATCAGGTTTTTATACATTTTTAGCCAAACCAACTACCAGAGCATTTATTTACAAAACAAAACCAAAAGATGAACACCTATCTACACCATCCAGGTTTAAGCTAGATGAGACTAATACTAACGAAGTAGCATCTACCATCCTGTAAAGAACACTTCATTTGTAGATTATTTTCCAGAAGGTTGTTCTAATTCACCTTGGATTAGTTCCATAGGCCACTGATGTCAATCAAAAGGTTTCAATGGATTCAGCACTACTTGGATCACATTTTTATTTCAACTCAATAGCACAGTGTTGTGCTGCATCTGCATGTAACTTCTTCATCTATTGAAACAGAAGTTTACAAAGGAAGATAACTATTACTAAACTGCACACACATAGGTAAAACAATGAAAAGGTGCCTACTATAGTCAAGGTTAACAGAGAAGTATTTATAAATAGTGGCAAATATTTTACATTAAGGGCCCATTAAAGTACATCGTTGTCTCAGCGTCCAACACAGAGGTAACTAACAAAATACTAGTAGCAGTGGTTTCCGTAACTTCTGCACTCTAGAATTCTATCCAGTTGCAACACCTAAACAGAACAAACATGAAGCCAATCAATTCTCAGTACTATTAATCTTTTCTGGAATTTTTTCGGGGCAGCCCCTCATTTCAGCTTCCTACAATACAGCATCAAAGCTCACAATTTGTAGGTACTCTTTATACCTCAGCCAGTAGAGGTTCCGCTCTCAATCTTGTCCATCCATAAAAGCTTAGGTTCGTACAATGATATATAAAAAGAAAACCAAACTGCTTTAGAGGGTTTCTCACTTGCTGAGTGTCTGAAGAATGTTAGCTGCACAGACACGAGCCATCCCAGTTGCATACCAGCTCCCATATGTCAAGGCTTTAGAACAGCAGGTTTATTTTTTGGCTCTGCTAATCCTCCGCTCTCCTTTCAGACCAAAGGAACAGGAGAAAACTTGCAACACTAGAGGTATTTGCAACCCTCATTAATGATAGAGAAACTTCCCTAAAGAACATTTGCACTATCCGGATACATAAATGAAAAGCACGAATTATGTTCCACAAGACACTAACTTCCCACACAGGTCTTTCCTACTCACTGTGGGTGTGAAGATGAGACCTGCATATTTGATAATGGTTCCGAAACAACTAAAAGTGGACAATGGACAGCAGCAATCTTTTTAGCCTGGACAATGGCAGACACCAGATCCAGCCAAACCCTTAACGGCTGAGCCTCAATGCAGACATTGTGCCAGGTGGTGCCTAGTTAAAGCCCTACCTATGGAGATGAGGACAACAGCCCAGGGATCTAGAGCTGTTGGCATCCCCCCCACATAACCATTGGCAACCTGACAGAAGGACAATTACATGTGATTTAAAAAGAAAGCACACCAGAAGGCTGATGATTTTCCTCCAGTGACCATTATTTTTTAATACACCTAACATTTAAAAAAGTGATAATAGATGCTGCAGTCCTTCGAGAAATACCATCCACTGCAATAAGGATGAATCAAAAGCACAGCAAAGGCAAGGAGACACTGTACAATCTTAAGAGACATGAATTTTCCCCAGAGGAGACCAAGAACTATGGAAGGGCTAAGTATAAAACTTCCAAACCTAAAAATTAGCTTAAACCTTGAAAAGCACATGCATTCCCACTTCTACATACAGTTTAAAACTGTCTTTTTGGGGTGGAAGGGAGAAGATGGACCGGGTGAAAATACAACCTTTATATGACTTAGAACTCTACCAAAGAAGTTCACCTTGCAGGATCAGAGCACAGCAATACTATATGAAGCTGTACAGCAACAATCTCCCCCTTTCATTTCTGTTTGACAACAACAAATTACACCTAATACTGACCTTCAGCTTTTAGATGTATTTAATCCCAAAACTCAAAGTATACCAAAAAAAGATAGCAGCTTTGTAAACTTCCTAGCAAAAAAATTAAGAAATTATGAATTTCCAAACCCTTACAATGACAGAATAATCAAAACATGTTTAGTGTTTCACATGAACAAACCATGCTTTTCTTCATTTCTAATGACCTAATCCATCTTATTGGGTTCACATTACAATTGTGGTTTCCCTCTCTTATTCCCAATACTCCTCTATCATCCAACCTACTCTTTGACAGGTTTCACAAATTCCTAGATACACTGTGGATCTAACACCAAATATTCCATCTCATCAAATTATCTTCCTGTCAAAAGATGAGGGAACTGTGGGAAAAGCATGCATAAGTTCTTCGACACAAAATATCTGGAGGTTTGGTAACAAGACACAAATGCCCAGAACAAGCATTTCTTCTAAAGCAATCTTTGTATTTTAAGGAACACAGGGAGATTTAATCTCCCATTCTCTGAAAACTCTGGGTGGGGTGGGTTTTTGGGTTTGTTTGGTTTGGCTTTTTTTTTTTTGGGTGGGGGTGTTTTTGTTTTTTAATTTTTTTATCCTTCTGAATCCCTTTACGTTATTTCCTCTAAACTATTAAAGATTTTAAGAAATAAAGGGAATCCAAGGACAGATGATGAAAGTGATTAGAGGCTTAGAAAGACTTCCATATGAGGAGAGATTATTAAAAAGACTGCCTCACTTATAGACAAGATGAATGGGAGGGATCATAAAAGAGGCATGGAAAAGAGGAATTCCACAGAATGTTTTTTCATCACTAGAAAGCACACAGATTTACATATTGTTTTTCAACATGTTGTGTGTGTGTGTATGTGATCACGTAAGAATCAGTTCATCCACAAAACACTGATTCTTGGCTTTTTCTCACTAAGGCTGCCTCACTAAGGCTGAAAGCACAAAATGACTGAAACTAAGATTCTCTGTTTGTTAATAAATAAACCACATCTGTTCCAGGTATGGGGGTGGTTTTTTTGTTTCTAAATAAAGGAAAATTCTTACCATTTCAAATATAAGTCTACCAGTACTAAGAGAAAGTTCTGAATAGGTTCCAATGTGTAAGATACTACATAATTAGGACTTCCTACATCTTTCCCTAAAGCATCTGGTCCTTGTTAAAAGCAGGACATAACACGGCATAAACTTCTGATGGGATGCAGTAAAGGAACTCACATGTTTTAGTTGTACTAGAAAAGGATTTTTCTCATACAAATCTGTAAGTATAAATTTATAATCCTGATGAAATGTGGAGGATGTTGTACTGTAAGGGGTAACAGATCAAGAATGAAGAGCAATGTCCGAATAGCCAGCAATAAAAGATGTAGACACAGGTTCCTGAGATCTAAACAGGACAACCTCGTGAGCATTCAGAGATGACAACTTTAATAGAGCCTTGAAAGACAGTCCTGACACAATGCTCTAGAAGCAAAAGTCAACACCACGAGGCATAAACTCACATAGCCAAGCTAGTTTAAGCATCAGGGATGTTACTGTTGCAATTGCAGAGACTTCTGCATGGACTTATTGCTAAGAAGCACTGTTTGGCCAGAATCTGAGCACCTCTACGTTTCCCACAATACTCACTTCAAAAACAAGCCCCTTAAGAAAGCACCATGACATTCTAGCTGTTCTGCAAGCTACATTCCAGCAAAAACAGCACTTGCTGCACAACTAAAAATTCAACCCTTGTTCCCAAGTCTTGTCCTGCTTCATGGCTTAGGTCCCATTTTTGAAAGATTTTAATTAGTTTTTGAAGATTTGCAGGAATCGGCTAGTAGTGGATGTGAAGCACAGTGGAGCTGCAGCAACTGGTATTAGCAGAGGCAAACGGAAACATTTTGCACAGCTGTATTATCCACATCGATTCCACCTGTGTCACCTGAGCAAACTGCAGTAATCCAGATTACGGTGACCAGATACAGTTGACAAGGAGAGACAGGAAAGCCTCTAAAGTACCCTTATTAAAGCTGGGGATGGATGATTTACCAGAATCAAAGTAACCACATGACGGCAAATCTATACTCACCAAATAATACCAAAACTGTAAGGCACTGACACCAGTACACTATGAGCAATAGTGGTTTTATGTCCCACTCTGGGCTGCCATGCTTGGCTCTCTTATGACTCGTCCAAGGAAGAAAACAGGAATTCAGCCTCTCCCTCAAAATACTTGGCCTCCTTAGGCATCAGTGACTCCCCCCATGTTAAGAATGACTCAGCTGTTCTTCGTTAAAAGTGTTTTCTCTCTTTCAGGCACTGGGAACTTAGCACAAAATGTGACATATGGTTCACTGGAGAGTTGTTAGCAGAGTCCAGGGTATCTTATACTTGAATGGGCCTGAAAGAAAAAAGTATTGAGGAGACCTGTTGACTTACACTGAAAGAGCTTTTTAGCTGCATGAGGAATTTTAAAATGCTTTCCCCCACAGATTTTACTGTTTAAAAACTTAGAAGGCTATACTAACAGTAAATTCTTGTAGCACAACTGCAAATTGAATTTGGTGATGCCTTCCTATCATATATAGAGCTGCAATTTTGGAACAATCTTCTTGCCTGTCCATAGAGAAGGCTTCATTTTCTCGTAAGAAAAATCCTTAGATGAGCTTGAAAACCACAGGCAGTAATCTACAGAGCTGGAGAAGTCCTTCAAAACCTGTCCACACAGAAATTGGACTCAGTAGCCTATGTTACATAGGCTACGAGATCCAACAACTGCTTTGACATCTCTCTTCCCCCCAAATTTCATTAAATGTATCCCACCCTACTTACTATATACTGTCACTACCCTGCTGACAAAACCAGCTTCAAGACTTTGTTCACACAAGCAAGTCTCCCTACTTTGTTCAGGTTCTCTGAGAGTTCCTCCATCAGCTCTGTATTGCTCCGGCCATACTCTGCTTTGCTTTTCTCCATGAATGTTTGGGAATGGCTTTAACTCCAGCTGCTTTGATGCTTTTCATTCAGTCTCTAAAAGAAAAACAGCATCTTGCTTTCTTGCTTCTTTCCTTTCTAATAGCACCAGTTGCTGCTGCTCCAGTGCCTAACCATTTCCACCCCTCTGATTAACGCAGTAAGAGGAATGTTGAAGTTACCCAGGCAATTTACTCAGGAAAAAATCCTATTTGTCCAGAATAGGCACAAATGGATTTAATGCAAGCTCTTGCTATCATCTGGAACACGCAACCTGCTGCTACCACCTCTAGAAATCATATTACAAGTTCTATGATACCAGACACAACTTGTGAAGCCCAAACCCTGGAGCAATGCAGTCACATACAACTCTTCCAACTTGTTACAGAGTTCTATTTTCATTTCTCATGGGCGAAGGAAAAGGAGAAGCTAATTCCGATGCAAAGAAACTGAAAATCAGAAAACAGGCCAATGCTTTCATAAAATTGCTTTAAGCAAGAGATTTATATTTTTTTAATAAACAATATGCAACAGTGAATGTTAGCCCTAATTTCAAGCAAATCAGCTAAACTATAGAGGCTTCAAGTTTAACTCTTAAACATACTAAAAATCATCCTTGAAGGTATACAACTTTCTTCCATAGCCACTATAAGCTAGGTAGACCGTTATTCTTACAGCAAGAAAAATTAAGAAAAACTACTTAGTTCAACTTGCAAAGAGAAAACCAAAAAAATTTTAACCAGGTTATGACTTGCATGTGTTCCTGGCTTACAGTATGAAGATCAATGTAGACTCCAGTGATAAAGGTACAGTGCACCTTTTTACCCATTTTTAAAATATTTTATTATGCAGCAACAATCTGAAGCACACTATCTCCTTTCCAGCACTCTCAATTAATGGGCTGGAGGGATGGAGAGGTCAGCTAACAATGTGCAGTACAGGAAAAAAGAAAAACCAACCCCCTCCCAAAAAATCTTCACACCCCAACACCCCCAAGTCTTCCTTCACAAATATCTAATCCCTACACTTCAAACTGTAAAGCTCATTTACTGACACATGCATGATCTCATCTTTTCATAGAAAACAGAATTTCTGCTGGTATCCCAAGTCAGCTAGACCAACCTTTTTCTTTGCCTCTATCTGCACTACACAGTACGAAAAAGCCATGTGTTTTACACCCGTTTGAGCTGAGCACTTAGGTAAGAATTTTAAATCTAGGCATAAAACTACAGAGCACCAGCATGTCATTCACCACAAAGAACACT
Source organism: Nycticryphes semicollaris (assembly GCA_013400055.1). Classification (NCBI taxonomy): domain Eukaryota; kingdom Metazoa; phylum Chordata; class Aves; order Charadriiformes; family Rostratulidae; genus Nycticryphes; species Nycticryphes semicollaris. The sequence continues at coordinate 355,692 of VXBJ01007198.1, read as the reverse complement.
AAAAATATGGAAGGATCACAGCCATTGCCTATACATGATTATCATCTATTATATGAACAAACCATCCAAGTATCAGGATAAGAAATATGAACTTGCCAGCAGACCTTAAGAAAAGTGATCCCGTAAAGATATATATCATGGATATAGAGTATATTCTTACTTAATCCCTAGCACACCTTTTCTGTCGATCTCCATCCCTGCCACAGCCCTCTTGTAAGTAACTTCAGGACAGGAACCATAATCATTCTCCACTGCTAGATAGAATCACCTGGTCCCCCGTTTATTAAACGGAGACCTTGAGAAACAGGACCAAAACCCGACCGGTGTGATCCAGACAGAGTCACTTCATTAAATCATCAGCACTGTTGACTTTGGTGAGTAAGTTCGCTGTTAACTCTCATCTCCAACTAGTTTCTGTTGTATCTCGAACACCAGTTTCTGTCATACCAACAACCAGTTTCGGTTTATTTTCTTATGCTAAACAGTAGGTACATGAAAAAAAAAAGCGAAGATTAAAACAAGCAAACAAACAAAACCCTTGCCTTTAGATCGACAACCTAACAAACACCGAGACCTCTCGGGGAACACGCTTCAGGTTGAAGATGAGCTCGGCTCCCCGGCCCACCATCCTTTCCTCTCCGGGCCTCCTCCTTCCAAAGGTGGCCCCGACACCCTCTCCCGCGCCCTCACACTCCTTACCCGCGTCTTGCGGCGCCGGTGCCGCTCCGGGTCCGAATACGTTCTGTCCACGGCCAACGCCGTGTCGCTGCCCGGCATTCTGCCGCCCCACCGCTGCCTCTCCTCCTCCTCCTCCTTCTTCTCTTCAGCGGGG
>VXBJ01007198.1:266656-354829 GCA_013400055.1 Nycticryphes semicollaris | reverse complement strand
TTTTTAATAAATTTTATAATTTTAATAAAATTTTTGAAGGCCGGTGCTTCTGAGGGAGCTGGGGCAAAGATGATCTCTCAGCGGACGAGGGGTTGACAGTCCCACTCCTCCTGAGGACAACCGCTGCTTTGGTTCAGGCTTTTCACTTAAAGCTCCAGCTCTGGAAGGGCTCATGTACAGTCCCGATGAACTCCATGGACCGTCTCAACTTCTGCCAAAAGAAATCTAGACCCTGTGGCTACGGCGAGACCTCACAAAACACAACAAATCCTGAAAGTTCAGAAGTCCAGAGGGGAAAGAAAGGAAGAAGCCAGAAGCGTGAAGTATGTTGTGGCTCTGGGGCAGACTGACTTGTAAGGTTTTGACTGTTTGCAGTAGCATAAGGCACCCTATACATGGCTGAATGCTGCTGCTGGAAAGCCCTCCGTACCCAGGGCTTCTCACAATAAACATGTTATAAAAATGCTGTCAAACCGACTGGATAATCAGGGTCTGCATTTTCCAGCGTGGCCAGTGGAGCACAGCAACCAATTCAGTTCCCGTTTCTACACATTACACATATGAGATAAATCTTTCAGTGTCCTACCACAGGGGAGCTTTCAAGCTATACTTGTGAACACCCAAGTATAATGTATTTTCCAGGGCATCCATACACCAATGTACTTAAATTCCTAAGAGTTGAGCAGAGCTCCTGCCTGATTTTTTGCATTTATCTTCAGAATACCTATGCTAAGGAATCCATTTAAATCAGTAACACCCAGCACATTTTAAAGCACCAGAAAGCATAAGAAGAATACGGTTTTTATTATCACTCATTAAGTTGTATGGGCGAAATGTAATTTTTTTTTTCTTTTCTGGAATAAGTAGAATTGCTGAGTTACCACTTCTACCTTGTTACACAGAGTAAATCTGGAGCTCCTTCGGACTCACCCCCTTGCAGCAGCAGCAGGACTTCACCTTTTAGGTACAGTTGTTAATGATGCTCAGGCACGACTCACATTGCTTTTCTTCTCTAGTTGGGGACAGCAACAGCCTCAAGGCATGTGCATATATAAACATACATAAATCAACACAGCTAACTATCCTAGAGGGGGCTTGCAGCTTTTAAAAAATACTCCCTGAAACCATTTACATTTTTATTGGAATCTCGTGTTCCGAGATAACACTCCTATCAGAGGTTAATTATCTGACACAAAGGCCCCCTTGGTGTTTTCATGTAATGAGGTCTTCCAAAATGAAAGATCTGAAATTCCAAAATAAAAATAAATCCTAAACCTCATCTTCTTGGCAGGGGTTTCTTCTTCAACTCTAACACCAATTTTTACAAAGTCAGCTCAAATTCAGACAAATTAAGTAGTGAATGTGTTTACTAAGGGGCAGGTGATGACTTGCCATCCTTCCTATACCTTTTATACAGCTTCCTAGACTTCTTATGCAGCTGAGAGAGTTAGGTGAAGTTGGAAACCTGCTGGGAAAAAAGTTTTAAAATGGGAATCATATTTTTTCAGTCCTTCAGCTCAGACATGAAAGCTAATTCATGACTCCAAACGTGCCAGAGGGTGAGGAACTCTGGAGGCAAAGGTCAGTAAGAAATTAAACAGGCAAATGTTGTGGGTTTGGGGTTTTCACTGAAGTCATAATTGCTCCTTTCCAAAGGGCACTGTGCAGTTTCAAGCACCTAGGATCCTTAGTTTCTCAGAAACTTTTGAGAGTTTTTTTTAAGCCTTGCCAGATGTAGTTGATCAAAGCATAGAGAGGGTAAGTAGTTGGAAAAGGAGTACATAAAAGGCTTCAATTCGTTAGCTCTTTAGTAATACATTTATAATAGGTTTATTATAAATCATAGTTTATTCAGAAGTTTAAAAGTTTTATTTAAATATCAGAGGCAGACTAGCCACAAAACGATGAAACTTCAAGATGAGAAGAGGCAGGCATGTGCTATATATATTTACAGGTATACCATATGTGGTTAGGCTCAGCAGTATTAACATGCACACTAATATACTTATGAAGAAAGCAGTTTCTCCTAGTGTAGCATCTAAGAAGAGAGGATAATATGGTTAGTCTCATAAGAACTTGGTGTTGTGTTGCTCACACCTTCAGATCAAGCCTGGGGATCCATTTGCTTGAGCAATGCTCTCAGTGGTGGCAGTTACTTCTATGTGTACCAGCAACAACAGCTTTAGTGTCCTGGCCAGCAGCAAAAGACCTGGCACTGGGTGGTTCTTGGAGGAACTGTGGGCATGGGGCAGTGGGCTGGGCAACTAGGAACAACTGCTGGACACAGCAGCTTGTGATGGCTGTGGACGCCTGGCCCACAGGTCAGGAGAGCCCTTCCACACAAGCCATGTTAGGAGCTGTTGCCATCTGGGCAGTCTCTGCCGGTGCCACACTTTGCAAACATCTCAGTAGATGCTTCTTTTTGCCTGTTGGGAGTTAAATCATCTGCATCTTCAGAATGTAACTTGAGCATGGTGTTAAACCATGGTGCCATGCAATTCTCTGCCAAAGGCTGCTCTTTTCCCTCTTTACCTTTCCCCCTCATACAAGCACTGCTAGGTTCTCCCTGGGCTGCAGCAGGAGCCGAAAACCAGTTATTCTATGGCATGTTTGCGGAATACATCTCATTTTACTTGGCTGAGCAAAGAAAACTCCCTCTCCTCTCGCACACACCATTGGTTTGCACAGGGCTCCTTCCCCACTCCAAAACAGGGACATGACTCCCAGAACATGGCAGAATACTGCACAGCACAGTACCTCTGACGGCCTCACCAGGTACTTCTCTTACTGTTATCTTCAAAAGCCCACAGAGCTTGAATAAATAGTCTTCCCTCACACTGCACCTATTCCCAACTAAACCCCTTCAACTCACTAAAGCAAATCCTTCCATATACTGGCAGGAGCATGAGGCTGGACTCACAGTCACATAGACAGATGTGGTAGATGAATTTTCTCATCCTTTGTTCTTCTCACAGAGTATTTTTAAAATTCATTTCTAGGGTTTAAATTAGTGACAAAAGCCCTCAATCACCCTGGCCATCCATTGTGTCAATTTTAAAGTTCAAATACCTCAAAATCCCTCACTGACTTCTCAGCTGTCCTTAGAAGCACAAAGTAATTTCATCCTTTTCCCGTACTGTCCCTCACTTCAGCATGCTGGCACAAGCCCCAGTGCTTAACACTTGGTATTTACATTATTTTGCCTGCCTTTTTTTAAGTGACCTTTTAAACAATAACGCCAATTAGGAATGATTAGACTGAAGATCACTGTACAAGGGCATATATCACTATACTGGGCTTTCAGAGGGACAGACATGAATAGTGGGGTTTGCCTGCATTGCCCTGTTTTAGGAAAATCAGTCTCTGGAGGGGCTGCAGAGGTACTTGCCCACAGCAGGTCTGTCAGGCAGTGCCTGAGCTTTCTACAGACAAATCCTGTCTCATTCTACCCCGCACAGGCTGTGCCTTTGCAATCCATTTGCTGCTGCATGACCCCACGCAGCAGACACAGCAGTCCCACCTGTGAGCCATGAATTATCTATACTGACTCATGCATCGGCCACGGAGGCAGAAGAGGAGACAGCGGCGACAGTGGGATTACTTAGCAAAACCCAACTCCCACACAACGTAGTCCCATAGATGGGGTCATGCACATGCACTGGGAAGTAAATACCATAAGAAAGGAAACCTTTATGGAGATAGAAAGCATGAAAATCCCGTCATTAGGAGGCTGGCTTGAAGTTTGGGCCTGTTCTCCCAGTTATACCGTGAACCTGGATCTTGGCAATTTACTTTACTTTGGACTTCCACATTTATAAAATCAAAAGCACAACACATCTCCAGAGAGCTTTGAGCTCTCTGGATTTAAAACTGCTATTATTAAATGTTGTGTTCTGATGTTGTTGGGAGAAATTAAACATACACCGTCAAGTGTATATTGGCAAAGGTACAATCAGGAAGATGATGAAGGTCCCTTTTTCTACAATGGCAACATCTGTACTTTAAACAGGATGCCAGTGCTTCTTATGAGAGACTTTTTAACGTGCCCTCCAAATCTTTTTCCAAAAGCTCCTAGCAACTAGCCTCAGAGGGGAAGGTCTACATGATGACAGATGCCCAGTGCCATTTCTAAGTCTGACGGCAAACGGGACAGTGCTGACTGACGTCTGTCTTGCAGTTATCCATGAGCACATTGTCACGGTTCCCAGTTTAGCTGCCAAAGCATAAGCCTCTCACACCCACAGGAAAGGAGATACTCTGCTTGTCTATACCCAGCACAAGCTACCAAGGGATCACACTGAGACTTACAGATTGCTAAGCCGTGATATCCATTCAGAAGATGTTGATAAGCATTCAGATATCAAACAAAAATTTTAACTCTACCCCTCTCCTCCCCTCATTAAGAAATGTTTTATGTGTTTTCAGGACGTAAAAGCCATGCACACTCTATGAGCATCCATTTTCTACACAGAAAAAAACCCTCCAAAACTAAGACTGTCATTGTGTATCAGTGACATGCAGGTGCAGGTTGGAGAAGCAAGTGAAAAATTCCAGTTGAGGGTAATAGAAGTTCTCCCTCTTCTTTCTTTCCTCTGCCTACTATCCTGTGTCCCTTGCTAGATGATTAGAGGCAACTTCATGCCCTTTCCTTGCTCTTATACAGCATAGGAAATTTCTGCAACATAAATCCTCATTGCTGCTGCTGAGTGGCAGCAATAGTGCAAACAGTACCAACAGGATGGTGGCAGTGTTTTGCATTCCAAATGCTGTGATTAAGAGCCACCTTTTTAGCAGACTTGAATGACAGCTACTCTGCATACCCAAGAACTTGCCAGGAGCCCAGCTGTTTAATGTAAAGATGACCCCTGTGGCAGAGGCAAGTACAGAATTCTCCCTCGGGCTATTTGAATGGTTGCTGTTCATCAGCTTACAAATTTTCTTCTGCCTCCCAGTATGTGATTTGGGGCCCTTCTGGGTATATGTGTACCCAGCTTGTCTGTCCCAAATCAGCCACTTTGATATTGCTATAAGGTATGTGGGACCGACAGCTGCAGCCTGTTGGCACATAAAGGTGTACCCCATTCCAAAACATGAATGTGAACTCTTGCATCCAAACTATTCAGACAGCAGCCAGAAGACAGACAGCCTGGATCTCCTATTGCTGCATATCCTGGTGGTTACATCAGTGAGATCTTTTAGCCCAAATTAAAACATAAAAGCCCAAACCTCAATCGAGACATAGCCCACGAGCACAAGAATCGCTCTCAGGATGTGCCACCTCTACCCACTGCTCAGAGAAGGGCATGCAGCCTCCCTGAAGAGGCGTGTAGCTGGACAGGGGACATCTGAGCTCCTAAAGGCTCTGTGAGTACACCACAGCTTTCACCCTACTGCTTTGTGGCCACAGCTTCACAGACATCCCTGCTCAGTTTGTGGCTGATGGTTGCACACAGAGATTGTAGGATAGGAACTGGGTAGGAACCTGTCAAATTTATTTGTCTGTGAACTACATGACATGGCTGTGGCCCTGCATAGGTTATGTCATGCTAAATGTGTGGCATCAATTATTTCCATATCAAGAGACAATGTCAAATGCAGGATTAGCACTTCTTTGCTAGTCAACCAGAAAACACAGATGGGTTATGAGAGGGCAGAGAAATTAATGATTATGCAAGTAAACCTACACCTCTTTGTGGCAGGCACTGTTATGATACAGCCCTTTGAGTTTCACTACAGTGACTTTCTATCTACAGAGATGCAAGTTCCAGGAACATGAAGCTCAAGTACCTCCACCGCTATCAAACTCCACCACTACAGCTCATCTAACTGTGGGTATGCTATATTTAATTCAATGCAATATGAAAACTTCCCTTTTAAACCAGATGAACAGGGAAGTGGCTTAAGTCAGTTATCTGGTGGGTTAACCAAGTACTGATAGAAGCCATTAGATAAACATGTTTAAAATCCCATTTAAGATGAGTATAATAAAAACAGAAAGCTCCTTTCAGTTTACTTCTCAGTCTGTCAGACCTAAACATATGACATTCAGCTCTGATTTGGGTGATAGGGACACGAACAATTAACATCAACTTCACAGAAAAGCCCAAATGCCTCTGTATTTAATTGGCATAAATTTTCCAAGTGCCTGATTTTCACAACAAATATTTTAAAGACAAGAAACTGCAAACAGAAGACTCACAGCATAGCACAGATATTTGCATTAGGCTAAGAAAATCTCCATCAACCATCATTTATAAGTATTGAAGTCACTTTACTACTTGAAGTATAGTAATTTATCAAGGAACAGGTTCTGGGTTATTGCTTTGTATTACTATAAAATTTTACAGGATAGTTTTCACTGAATAAAGTATTTGCTGTATTTTGTCCTTGGTTGCATTGCTAACGGGTATTAAATTCATTTTACTTTCATTTTAAAATGCTTTTTATGGGTAAAATCCAGGTCCATTGATTAAAGTTTTGTTGACTGCTTCAGTATGCAAGGCCTTTATCACATACTTCTGCATATTCCACAGCAAATTCACTCACTCCTAATTTTCCAAAGATAGGGGCAGAGATTCATAACTTCCTGCATGTAAGTAGGCATTTTTAACACCACCGTATTGCAGCATCTGTGTGCATGTGTTCCTGCATCAGAACTATACAATTAGGACTATCAGAATCATGATTTAGACTGGAATTTAGAATTAGTGAGTTTAGACTTGCAACTAGTTGGCCATGGAGGCAAATAAAAAGGTATAACATGATTCCCATTTTTAACTGTTCTGGTGTTTCAGAATAGTCTGTGAGAGGGTACATATTTTAAGCAGAAAAGAATAGGTCTGAATTTTTAGCATATACTCATACTCATCCTTTTGGACCTTTTAAAATCATGAATTCGTAAGCTATTATTTATTAGGAAATCTGGGGAACTATCTTTGAAAGACTGAAGTCTTCTGCTTTGTTCTCATACAACTAGTGAAATGTATGAGATATCATAGAGTACAATTTTCTTATCCCTGGGACCTGAATTTTACCAGGAATATATAAGCAGCAGCTTATTTTGCAATGGTTTTGGAAACTGTAGCAACATGAGTTAGAGCCCTAGCATTTCAGTTTCCCCCTGAACTTCCACAAATGGAAAATGTTACAGCATGAGATCACTAGAAAATGGAGTGGTCGAGGTATAACATTTGCCAATAAAAATTCCTGGAATGCTATATAGAAATATCATTTTCTGGAATGAAATTAATACCTTTTGCCCCAGTATAATAGTAACTGAGCTTTTCTTACTAAAGTTATATCCATGAAGGGCAGGATTTCTTTTTCTTTACCTTCTTAAACGATACAGCTATGTTGACAAAGCATTTATACGTAAAGCAACCCTAAAGCAACAGCAGCTTAGAGCACCTCGGTGTCCACAGATGCCTGGTGGCACAAGCATTAGACGCCCCACAGCAGCCAGACAGCTCTGTGGCTGGAAGAAACTGAGACCCCTCTGCCTTTCCAGCACTCACTGTGTACAGAGCTGTGTACCTGTGATAGGGCAGCCTCACGTGTCACTGAGAGATGAAGCTGTCCCTCTTCCTGCCTCAAAAAAGAACCCAATTTTGGCAGCAGGGTTTGGGTTGGTCTGATCTGGAAGGTTGGCAAGTAATTGCCTCTGCTCAAGCTACGAGCAGCTCCCCCACGCCTTTTTTGTAACCACCTCAGGCCCACAATTTTACAGATGTCAGACAGATTTTTCAAGCCCGGTAGAAAGGCATGTCATTATCAATAAGATTCTCACAGACTCGCTTACAAATCAAAACAAAGGGGAAAAAACCCTAATAATTATAGGCTTACTAGTGAAACTATTTTTTTACAACATTCCCTTAAATTTATTTCTGCTTGTATCTCCCACACTCACACAGCCTTATAAACAATTTTATTTAAAGTATTATAAGGGGAGAAACGGAATGTTCCAGCTTTCTTACTCTGCTAATAAAGATTAATTTTATTACATGTTGCTTTTGAAAGACTTGTAATTAGGAGTCTCAGGAGAAAGCAGCAGAGCAATATATAAACTCTAATAGCAACATAAAAACTCTAGTAGCAAACATAGTATATATCAGAAGTAATTACAAGTTCTAACACCCAGGCATATAAAAGTTAGGACAAAGTGCCACAGCTGAGCAGAAGTGGTATTACACAAATCAAAACAAACCCTCCAGAAACAAGTGGTATTGCAAATACATAGGACATGAAGGGAAAGTGCCTACCACACAACTCATTCTGTCCTCACCAGTTCCAATGACTTTCAGCATCTCAAACACACAGGTCTGATACAAGTAGGAAACAACGAAGCCTATTCTGCATGAACCCTCACCAAAATCTTGCATTTCTTTCAATGAAAGGTTGTCTTTTTTTCTAAAGGATGCATTTTGTCATGTTTTCTGTCCCTTAAAACAACATATCATAAACCTTTCACTGTTTGAATACTTAACAGAAAAAAAAAACTCTCAAGAGGGTTTCTCTTCTCGTGTTCTTTTTTCATTTCACTTATTTTTCATTTCTGCCACAAGTCTTTGATGAAAATAACCTACCATTTTCCAGCAGTTCCGGTTTGCGCAGTTGAAACCCTGGGCATGGCTTGAGGATTTCCTTAAGGTGGAAGGCACAGCTCTGCCTTGGCTGGTAAGCACAGTCGCTCTTGGCACATACCTGTAGCGCTGCTGGAACTGCACAGCGAGTTATGGCAAGCAGCTGCAAAAGGGTGTGCTTTATATATGCAATTGTTGCGTAGATAAAGAACAGTCCCAGCTACAGGTGGGGCCTCCTGATAGTACAGCCACCCGTTGACATCAGAGACCTTGAAACTACGGGCAAGGGAAAGTATCAGAGGCCCCAGAGCCATAAACAGAAATGGCCAGTTACTGATACCGACTTGGAAGCAACCCATAGGAATTGCCCACAGGCAGAGGAGTATTTATTCTATGTACTTAAGCTGCAACAAAAACCGTTGACTACTGGGATGTTACTGCTTCAGAGTCAGCATGTAGAACTGGGGACTGGTACCCTGTCATGCCACATATGTACGTATTATCAGGGCAGAGAGATGTACCATTAACACCTGTGTTTGGTCTAGTGTCTTAACCTTGAGGCTGGGTTGTAATTTGGATGCAACAATGGTGAGCTGGTCAGAGAGCTGAGGCAGGGTGAAAACTACCTCTGTCGAAACAAAATTAATCATTGGATTGCAAAAATACACACGCATGAGTTTTATTAGCTCCCTCAGCTGACTGGCTGCGCAGCTCCTCAGGCCGTGGTGTTGGCTCAAGAAAGCGGGCAGGGAACCACGCCTGAGGGCAGAAGGCAGAAGTAAGGACTAAAGCTGACCATGCAACCACATTTTTATTTGCCAAGGGTTTAATTGTGTCATAGCACACTGGGTACATTTGTATCCAAAGATTCTTAACTTCAATACACCGTGGACCTTCATAAAGGTTATTTATCCTTGTAAAAGGTATGGAGTGAGGAAAGCCAAACGTTAAGCCACCTAACACTCATGAAAATCTGTAAAAGCATGGGCACCCTAAAATGAACTATTTTCTCATTTTCTAGCAGAACTTCAATAATAGTGTGATTCAGTCAAGCCTTGGAAAAATAACAAACAGCTTCATCCAAGCAAAAACATAGTGGGAAGCTTCAGAGTGAATCTTCTGGTGAAGCTGAGATCAGCAATTATATCTGAGTATCATAATACCAGCTGCTGAAATTATGATGAGGGAAAGATGAAAACTAACAGGACTGCCTGAAGGACCAAGAATAATGCAAATGTGGCATTAGAACATCTGTGGAGATAAAGCATCTGAAGTATGCAAACAATTATCCAGTTTGCTAGAAAAGAAAAGAAAAGAAATCTTTCTATATAACTAAAATAAGTGACCCAGCAGGAATATGCTCCTGTTTTCTCTAAGTGTGTTTCATCTCCAGGGGATGCTTCACTAAATCTGTATAAACTTTTCCCTTGCTCCTGCTAATGAAATTTCCTTTAGTTATCTGGACTTCATCTAGTCAGTTCTCAAAACCATAATGTATTTATTTATCTAAGGCATCCAGTAGTAAGAAATAAGTGTGCATCTGTACACAATTCGGCTTCACTGATGCAGAAAAGAAGTAGATAAGCTCAACCAAATCTGCAGGGAAATCTTGCATTCCTCTGTAGTGGATGGAGACGGGCAGCAGAATAAACTGTTTTAAATAAAAGTTAAACAAAGTCCCTAAGTATTTAAATAACTCAAAGTGAATCCTCCTCTTAAGATGAGGAGAAAACCACACATTTTGTAACTGCTCTTAGCACAGCATCTTCAGCCATCTATCAATATGATAAAGCAATTTTAAACCAGAAGAGATTAACAGACCCCAAATCAGCAGGTACCACCCCCATTCCCGACCCCCACCCTCATGTGTTTTCTATCTATGGATAACTTTTTTATTTCTTCTTCACATGCAGGAAGCTTAGAATCATAGACTATTTTGTGTTGGAAGAGATCTTTAAAGGTCATCTAGTACAACTTCCCCTGCCATGAGCAGGGACATCTTCAACTAGATCAGGCTGTTCAGTGCTTAACTCCTGCAACTTGCTTGCATTGTGACAAACCCCTTTTTGACTTGTTTTCCCCAAAACGTCTTGGCACAGCCCTTGTTTCCTTTTGTAACTTCTAGATCTACACACACACAATCAGGCATTGGTAAACGTGGGCACATGAGCATTTCCCCCTCCCCTAGTTTTCCAATATTCTTTAGGAGCCGTGAATGGCATTTCCAGCAAATGAATCCTTACTATTTTCAGCTCTGTCTTTATACCACCCTGTAATCTCAGAAATAAAAAAAATACTAGATGGAAACCTTTCAGGTTCAAAAGCCACTGCTCAAGCTACTTTCCCTTTATTCATTAGGTATTCCACAGTCATGCATAGGTATAAAAACACATTATTAATTTACGCCTCCCCAGCGCTTACAGCATTCTATAGGCAGAGCGAGCAGTTCACATCATGTGGCACTGCACGGTGCGTAGGGGAAACACCCGCAATCACGCCTTCTCAACTCCAGCCTGCCAAAGGCTTGAGCAGTTGTCAGCCGGGCACTGTGTTGGGTGGGTAGTAAACAGTAAACCAGAGCAGTGGGAAGAAAGTTAACAGCTTCTCTGAGAAAGAATGTACCAGTCCTTGCACATTTTTACCCCAAAAAGAAAAATGATACGTGGACTTGTTCCGCGTGTTGATTGGAAGGGTTTCTGAGCTGATTTTTAGTAATTAATTCTTGCAACGAATTTTTAAAATGTCCTGAAATGGGGACAAAGCTTTTGACCTCTGTGAACATTACTAATTTTCAACAGCTAAGAACCCTCCCAAATGTCTTCTGTTATCACTGATGGGTCTTCGTTCAATAAATTCTGGACAGCCATTAAAGTAGGGAAAAGATCAGTCCTGTACATGGAATGAGCAAGTTCTTCTCATCTTCTGCAGAACCATTCAAATATGATGCAGCATCAGTGTCTGCAGTCTACTACAGCCCTGCTGTAGATGTGCAGTAAAATTCAGCTTGTGGCAACTAGTAAATTTGAAATTCTTTTCACCACATATTCTGTGCCCCTTGGCTACCTTTGAATGTCAGACATGAAGCCCTCAGTCACACTTACTTGAGTGTGTCTAGCTATTTCAAGCTAGAATTTATATACTTAAATTATATTTATATACATAAATATATAAGCTTTTAGATAAATATATATACAAACGAAATACTATGGAGTAGCATCATGTCTTGAATCACAAGTACAAGAAACTGTATGAAAAGTTGCAGTTTTAGTACTGAGCAACTGCAGTGCTTTCATATTAAGAGGTGAGCTGCAAGCTGGCAGGAGCATGTCCACCATGACAGTGTCTCAGGAGAAGGGAAGAAATGCATAATTTGTTCTAGCTGGCTTTTCCTAATTCCATTTACTAGGATTTAATTGAATGAGTGCAGAAAAGCTACCTAAGAGCCATATACACGACAACAGCTTGTTCCACGTAAGAAGTTTCAGAAATATGTCTCAAGGTTTCTGTATGTATGTTACCTCTCTTATTCAATTCTAATGATAGCAATTAAACTGATTTTGATCATCAAAGATTTGATCAGCATATAGTGTTGCTGCTTAAACATATGGGGATTCCTACACGTGAGACATCATAATTTAGTTATGTAGTCAGTACGTATTAACATCAGTCTCTGGAGCAGCTGGGGCAGAATTTACCATGCAGGTGAGACACTTGCTGCAATGGACACTCGGGACTAATTCCTTGAACTTTGAATTTCATGTCATTGTGCAAAGACACCGATGCAAGTACTTTGAAGAATATGCTGACCTCGTCAGATCATGTGGCACCTGAGAGCGAACATGGAAACTGTTTTCCACATTTTAGAAATGCATACATTCAAGTTATTGACTTAATTTATGACCAGTGGCTCTTCTTTAAGGTTATTTGAAAGGGACGCTGATATTTTACCGAATTATCCATCAATCAGGGCTATACACACCTCATTTATTAAAACTTAACTTTCTCTGGATAATCTATCAGTCTTTTCACTTCATTTTTAATCTCTTCCCTTAAAAGAGATCTGGAAAGTATCAAGGTGAGGCACTAACAAGACAACAGAAAAAAAACCCCAACCCAGAGTTAACTTTCAGACATGGCCACAGCACTAACACTGCTACACAGGGACTCTGAAAGGCCGCCCGCTGCAACCTTTTATTAATATTCAACCTTGACCTTTCTGCACCCTTTGATTTTGTGGCTTAACTGAAAGACTAGATACATACCAGGATCTTTCAAATACCAGTCTGGATGTTATTTTTTATTTTACTCATACCTATATAAATATATATATATATGTATAAAAATTGTTTATAGTAGTTGCTCCTCAATAGCAAATCAGAGATGACACTGTTCCCAGAACAGAACCCCTGGAGTTGTCTCTGTGTTGGGCTCCATTCCATTGTCAGGGGTATCGTTATGAGCAAGGAATGAATTTCACCCCTCAGACAGTTTCCAACTAATCTCATTTCTGTCAGCCTCCCTGAAAGATGGAAGACACGGGACGTATGTGTCAGACAGACGAATTTGAAATAAATTAGAAGGAAGATAGATGGCGTTAACCGGGTCTCTTCTTCTGCTGAAGGCTGGATGCTTCAGCTGTGTACTGACAGAAATTCTCGTCGGCACAGATGGTTTGTTTTGACCGCACTATGTCATTTAAATGCTATAATAATAACAAAAATTGGGTTATTTTGTGGCAGCAGCCAGTTTTCAAGGGAAGTTAAAAGCACGTGGGCACTGAGAAAGTTATAACTGATACTAAGCATGGCAACAAAACTCAGCAATCTGCTGCGTAGGTGATACTGCAAGACACATGAAAGCTTGCCTGAAACAATCCACTGCATCTGTTGGCGAGCTCTAATCCAGGGGTATCATGTTTTAAATTTGCCCTGAGGTGGGAAAACTCAATGTAAACAACCTCCTTGAATTTGTCAACATTCAACTTTAAATGTATATGATAACTGGAAGCCTAAAAAGAATAAAACCAGTGTGCAGTGCACGTTTTCACTGCAGCTCTATCAAAAAGAGTGTTTCCTTGTCCCAGACGGAGGACACCAAACACTTTATTTTAATCTGACATTGCTTCACTTGCTGTGGAGTTCCACATCTGATCCTTACTCCCGCAAGAGCAGGGGAGGAGGGAGCTGGGGTGGCAGATGTCACCTACTGTGTCCTTGAGGAGCTGATGTGCAGGCACACATTCTACTCTATCCAATTGTGGGGTGGGGGGAAACAGTGCCGAGAGATATTGTTGCCTCTGCTGACATGAAATGTAAATTCTTAAGCTGTTTTTGTTTTTGTTTTCTTTTTTCCCTGTTAAAATCTGCCTATGGCCTTATTTACTAATGCTGTTTACCCTGGATAAATGCCCAGCAAGGACTGATTTGCACTGATTCATCTTGGGAGGGAAAGAGGCTGGACCGTCGGTAGCTCTGTCTGTTTGTCGCTATGTTTTTCAAATATTTTCAGATGTTACACTGCTTGTACAGGACCCCGGGGACTGTCATGGGGAAGTTACTGGGGTACATACGTTTTTGCAACCCTTTTCTAGATGCAGTTTCAGAAAACGGAGATGAGGATGGGGACAAGGGAGCAGGCTCAGTGGCTGAGGCTCACTTAGAGGCCTTTACACAAGAAGCAGAGACAAGTCCTACATTAAGCTGACAGACAGAGCAGGACAGCACACGGTACTTGGCCTCTGCTCTTGGGCAGGATGGAAGAAGAATGGAAGAAAGTACCTAAAACACTTCAAAAAAACTTTCCTGCTTCACATGCAGCCTCCTGAAATGGCTGCTGCCTTTGCCTTCATCCATACTTCCTAAGAGTCAAAATGAAATGCATAGCAACAGGAAAAGAAATCTGCAATAACCTTTCAAATCCCCAGGAGCAGGAGCATGCAAGAATGCTTTATTACACCTTACAATTTTTATGAAACTTGAAATGTCTGCATAGACTGCAACAGGTCATTTACCTCACAAAAATTTCAAATCCCTTTAAAGCTGAAGACATTAATGAAACTGTGAACCAGAAAACCATTTCTATTGATTTTTGTTTCCCCTGTCTGCTGTTGCTGTAAACATACTTCTCATTCAAAAGACTTGTTTTTAACCCATGCATTGCACCACCATCTGGATGATATGGAGAGGAGAAAGCGATAGGACATGGAATAGAACAGGGGAAGAAGCAGCAGCCTGAGAAGAGCAAGAAAGGAGACAGGGAAGACTCATGTGGTGGCTATATTCTTGCATTTTTCAGAGCAACAGGCATGTTAATTTGTTAAAATAACATCATCCCTGCTTTCAGTTCCCCAGGGAAGATGGTAGCTGCTGAGATTAGCCAGTGAGACACGGCAGCACCACCTGGCACACACAGCATGGGAGCATGCAGCACCACCAAGCGCAACTTCTCACTGACCTGCGAAGTCCCCAGCCTCTGGAGAGGGAGGTGTCCCAAATCCTCTACCAGCCAACAGAGGGTTAGGGCAGATTATAGGGCCCGCTAACTATATACTACCATAGTTGGAGGTGTTGGGTAGGTAGATGGGAGCTAAATGGCTCGGGGAGAGACTAAGTAGCTCTGCCACTGTAAGAGGCCCAGAGGACTGCACCATCCCTCCTGACAGACACAACATCATCCCCTGATGCTTTCCTTTGGCAACCTGGAGCAGGGCAAAAGATAGATGCTTATCATGGAGAGAGCTGGAGGCAATACCTCCAGCTGCGCTCCAGTGTTGTGCCCACCATGGCCCAAGACAGACCATCTCTCTGAGGAGCTGCTGCAGGACAGGACGACAATGAGTTGGAAAACAGCAGCACAGCAAACACAGAAGCCTGTAACTTGCTGAAAGGTTTTGATATCCCCTATGAAACCTGTAGCTTTTGAACAGGATCTGCCCATGTTGTAAAACTGAGAAGGTGCAATGTATTTTTAGAACATTACTGCTGGTCTGTAAACCATTTATCTATATTGCCTAGGACAATTATCATGGGTTTGTTGGCCCTCAGGTTCTTCATCAGTTAAGCAACCTGTGTAATCAAGTGAGGATTTAAAATCTTTTAAAAACATCATATTAAAAAAAAACCTCACAAACACATAGCACAGATTTGAAGCATGCACATACACACAAAAAAGTCAACTTCAGCTTCTGTGTAACCCAGTAATTCGTTGCCCAGCACTTATACAAGGACAGCAAAGGCAGTGTTTCTAAGCCTCTCCCTTTTTAATGATCATTATACAACAAGGTAATTAAGGTCAGCTGAGGTCATCGTTCTTTAACTGAGTTTCCATCCCTGACAACAGAAATCTGTGTCTGATCTTTGGTTCACAGCAAGGTTTTCAACCTTGTTTCCACCCACCACTACTGTTATAAAATCTCTCTAATGTGTGTTGTTGCTCATGTTTCTTAACCTTTGGAGGCCGTAACATTGTTCCTTCACAAGGCTGAGCTCTTAAGACTCCCAAGAAAACAGGCGTATGGCACAAGGTAGTTCAAATCATTTTGGATTAGTAATTAAATTCAAGACCTAAACACACCACTTGCAAGCTTAGTCTTAGCTGTGTTTTTCATGATATTTGGCTGCTGAATTCCACTACCATAAAAGTTTTCTGGAAGGCCTGAACTATCTGACGCTGCAGAGCAAACAGAACTGAAAAAAGAGGGACAAAGTACATCAAGGAGAACAACATGCTAACATTCTAGGACAAGTCTAGTCAGGTATAGTGAATCACAGAGAAATCACAGCCGTGCTTGAAACCACCATCACAAGCGGTTTCCTTTACAAGCATCCGGGTAACAGTATCAACAGATGTGGAATTTTAGGTTTCGGCTACGGGGATGACTAATGTCAATAAGTCAGCGCAGTAAAGTAGGTCACAGAGATATCACCTTACCTGCTGCTCCCAGAGTCACAAGAGGCTTGCTCTCTTTTGCTTTGATTTCACGTGTTAGTTTGGCACTTGCAAGTATTTCTCTATTACAAATTACTCTCCAACATTCTACATGGAGTCTATTTCTCCAGCGTGTTCATTTTAGTCAGCAGATTCAGGTGCACAACAAACCGCTCCTGGTTTTACACTGATAAGCAGAAGAGCCTTAATTTAAATGCCAATTAAAATGGTAGCAAAATTACAGGAACAATTTCCTCTGAGCGATGGGTATTCACAGCCGAAGGTAATGATTACATTTCTGTAAAAAATATTCTTTATTTTGAACTACTATCAGTCAGCAAAGTACTTGGAATGCATAAATTAGGCTCCCCCAGAAAATAATATTCTGAACAAATAGTTATTCTAGTGGCAACTAGAATTTTGAGTGGATGCATTCCTTCCCTATTTTGTGGAAGTTTAAAAAATGCCACCACAGATAATAGGCCATAAACAGAACTTAGATTTTTCTACTCCTCATTGTCTTGTCTAATACAAACTACTTGTGTCAAAATAGGTTCTTACATAATTTTCAGTAGACATTTAAATAACCTACTAAGTACTAATGACCCAGAAGAAATATAGACTGCCAATATAGACTGTAAATGAAGAACTGTTTATTACTTTGTACCCATGTGCTTGTTTACAATACTTCTGTAATCCTAGTTGGCCTTTAACCACTGCAGTTCTTAATCCAGTGCATCACAGTGCAATGACCAACTGAATGAACACCTTCTGACACTTTAGCTGTGTTTCTACTCAAGAAGCGCATTGCAAAGGGTGTTGTGCAACGCACATCAACGCTTCTGGATTGCAGCAGACCTGGTGACAGTTACACCTCCCAGAGTATTTTGTAGCAATCCCAGGCTACAGCAGCCCATGTACAAGATGCCTGAGGTCTGTCCCGAGTGTAGCTGAAACTCAGAGCGCACCAACCCATCAACTGCCAACCCTGACAGCTGCTCATGCTCAAGGTGAACCTTCTCCCTCTGCTGCCCTCAAAGCTGAACACAGGTATCATCACGCTCCCCAGATATTGCTGTTACCCATCAGCAGCACAAATTCATCTTGAAAGAGCAAGCACAGACTAGAACTTGGGCCCTCACCCATGCACAGTGTTGGGGTTTTTTTATTTCGGGTACCCACAACTTACTATCTTTCCAGTTCACCAACAGAATTCTTTAATTTGTGACCATATTATTGTAGCTTCTTTTATTGTGAATTAAAATAATGCAAATGATGAAAATGTCCCATTTCTCCCAATGCTGACATCAAAAATCTGTGTCGGCTCTCACTGATTGAAAACATACAAATAAATAGATAAACGCTGAAACAAAATTTTTAAAGCCATCTAGGAATATGCCTAAACTGGTCAGTGCTGGTTGTGTGGAGAATCTGTCACTTAGATTTGCAGCCAGACATTAGGTACCATGTTGCCCTGGCCTTCAGCCTCAGTAAAGCAGTTTATTGAATCGGAATTGCAGAAAGATAACTTGAAAACGAACTTGATGGTTACCTACTAATTAAAAACAAACCACTATGGAGTGTAGCTACAGCTTCTGTACTATCGCCACCTACAGGTACTCTTCCCTTCCTTAATTACAAAAAGTAACGTAGGAAACATGCTCACCTGACACTATACTCTGGTAAATTCAGTCATTACCACGTAATCCACTGAAGATGTAACATCATCAGCTCTCTGGACGCAAGCTACAACTTAACATTTACTGGAAGAGTCAGTGAACTGGTACTTGCTTGAATGAGGAATAACGTTAAAAAAAATTCAGTGGCAGAAAGGCTAAGAATGTAAATTCTGTTTGGTTAGAGAAAAAAAAAGACTTCATGCATATGATCAGACACTGTCTTGGCAGTTAAATAGCTTCTGTAGATGGTAAAAACCTGTCGAAGACATGCTTGATGGCACACCCCAGGCACTGGAGCGTGCCAGAGTTCAGGCTAATCTCAGGCAGCAAAAAACCTTATAGCCAAAACAAGCTTGGGTCTCTGCTGAATGGGGAAACTAAAGAATATAACCAGTCTTCTTTGAGAAAGCCATTTTACAAAACGTTTTCTACTGCAAACAAGGATCTGATTGTAATGGTGCTTCTCAGTTTTACACACATGGATGGGTGCAAGTACTGACAGAGAGATGAGTGTTGCTGTCTGGAAAGGTGAACGGCCAGTACAGCCACAGATTCATCTTCTCTACTGCTGCCCCACACTGTATTAATATTCTATATATTCACAACATTACCGACAGAGCTAAATCAATGTGACTAACACTTCAGCTATAACTGAGGCTTGTAATTATTTCAGAGTCAGAAAGACACAATATATGCACTCCGAAAACAAAGTTATTTAGCATATGCATGTATACAGAATACAAATGATGTTGATGTATCTTGGTCTTTCATATTAATGAATCATTTCAATCCAAATGCAGATATTTCTTTTGGCATGCCTTTTGTCCTGTTTATGTGCATAAAAAATTAAGAATTGATAAATGAAACACAACCACCACTTAAATACTACATACCAGATAAACCCAATTGATGTGAAGCTACCATGCAATAAGGTACAAAATAGGTACGTATTACTACACTGGACATTTCAAAAACCTTATCCATTCAGGAGAAGCAGGTTCACACTACAGAAAGAGAAATTACAGAAATTTCTTGCTAGAAGTACCTGGTTTTCAAGTGTTCTGCTTCTAAGGCAAATGGCCAAGTTTGAACTTTATCAGTCTCAGGCCCTTTCGCTAGATTTCAAAGAGGTAGTCTTCATTTTTTCACATTTTCACTCAACAACATTTTGAGTTCTGACAACACAAATGAGTTCTAGCTGTGTCTCCTCTTTGTGTGGAGTCTTTCCACAGCAGAACAAAAAACCAGGCTGTTTTTCAACAATAGAATTAGATGGGAAAAAAACAACAGGAAAAAATTATATATGCAAGCATCATCCTTGAAACAATTACCTCTGTTTTTGTAATTAACTGCATTTCAACCTGATGATATCTAATGAATCACAAATTTCAACTGAGTGGTCAGGAAATGTCTCTGAGCACAGAACATACAGCATTTGAACAGACATGAGCAGCACGGCAAGCACCCATCTGACATCAGAAGATGCTCACAAGCCACCAGGAATGTCACAGCTGGGCTGGTACCCCAGCTAATGTGGGGGTAGCATTATAGGCAAAACAGGCACTTGACATTTTCTCCCTGGAAAACACTACTTGTTTGAAAAGTGACGGTGCATCTTTCTGACCTACTATGATGGCACGGACCAAGAAATATGCTGTGTGTTGGAAGAGACACAGCTCATAACCTCTGCCCAGGATGAGAGTGATGGAGAGTGTGTGGCTGACAGGAGCGAGGGGTGGGGGAAAGCAGGGCTGGGAGCTGATGGCTGCTACGCTGACAATGCCACCAGTTTGGTAGCTCAGAGAAGTCAGCACAGAGAGTCGGGAAAGGCCTGGTGTTTCAAAAACAAGTGAGAAAGACCTTTTGAAATGCCCTATCACAGGCCAAGGAAGAAGCTGACACTTGTATCCAAGTGCCTTGGGAGCCTTAAAGTTCTCCCACACAGGATCTGACAAAGATTAGTTTTGGCTTTGATGTTAATATGAGAAACATATGAGAAACAACCAATGTATCTTCTCATGCTGAATAATCCAAGCAAATAAACCCACATTGTTCAAGCAAGAATATCTCCAATGCTGTTTAAAGGTTTGTTTTATTTGCCTATGCTTAGGAGATTCACATGTTTTATTTGAAGGGAAAGAACATGGGGTTTTTTACAAAGAACTATTATATTCTCAAATGCGCTAGGAGAACTCTGATTTTACTTAACTAAGTGATAGACTTGCCTCTGACTTAAGTTACACTTTCATTCATCTTCCCTGGTACTGTAATAGGGATGTTTCTTATCTTTTATGCAGATAAAATCTTACCAATGTGGTTTGTGTCAACATCAAAGGAAAGTAGAGGTGCTGTTAACATTTATACTTAAATATAACACAGTTTCACTTCCTTGTTTATACAAAAATATAGAGGATTTAACCTTTAAAATGAAGCCCTTTAAATTATAAATATGAGCCAGAAACAGTACATTCACTCGGACCATGCAGTGTTTTTTGATCGAGAACATTTTTTACAGATAGGCAATTGTATGGATTTTTAAATGGAATTACAATATTTTAGGCACAACACTGAGAAGTCTAAGTGATTCAGCAGCTTCAGTCCTACCATCAAAATAACTTAAGGGCTAGATTCTTAAAACTACTCAAACACAAAACTCTCTTGGAGTTGATCTGTTTAATTCATTGGGAATTAAAGCTCTTTAAAGCTCTGACTCATTAGTTGATACAGATGAGCTTAGGAAAGCTTAGAAGAGTTTTCTGTCCCAACAATCTGCCCATTTTGGATGACTCCCTCCCTCCTTACAGAACAACTCAGCTTCTGGTGAAGTAGATGCTGTATCACTCTGGCATATTAACGTAAACTGGCATCAATTCTGGTCTTTCCCAGTGCATCCAGCTATGATTTAAGCAGATCTGCAACTGCTTTATGATTAGCCAAGCAATCCCAGCAGCAGGGGCACAAATCTCTGAAAAGGAGTAGAGTGAAAAGCTGGGGGCCAGAATCACTGCAGCACACTTAGCATAAACTGTCCCTATTTGTGAGCCAAAATCTTTGAGCACTCAAATGGGAACTCAAGTTCAATTGCAATTATCAGACTCTTCCTAGTATCTATGTCTTTTTTAAAAGATGAAAATTAAGAACAGCTGTAAAAAAATAATTATCTGTATCTTGTTCGCAAATGCAGACATGACCTGTACTTTTAATTCATCGTTGTTTGTTCTACAGCAGGTCATTATTCTCATTAATTGCTAAGCTGCTGGCAGATTCCTTGACATTTTGGATGAAAGATCAATCTGGATTTAATAAAGTGATCAAGAGGAAAGGGGTTAGAACTCTTTTTCTTAAAAGTCTGCCAAATTAACAGCATTGTGCAGACTGACATCATCATAGGCAGTAGCTTGTTGATACAGTAGTCCATTTTTTAATCTGGGTGACATAATACAGCTATTGTCCGGCATGACACGATTACATAATATGCACATGGCTAAATTTCACTACAAATCCAACACTGTCCTTTCCTGATTCCTCCTCATTAAAAGTCCAAAGTGGGGAAGGTAGGCAGGAGGGGTTGAGAGGATTTAAAGAGCCATGTTTTCATCCATGGAAGTTCTTTTGCTGGATTTACACATACATCTAGCAGGGCTAACAACAATACCAGGATATTTACGTTCAGGAGGCTCTAGCTTTCCATTCATCATCATTCATAACTACTGAGAAAATGGACTAGCATCATAGGAAAGCAAAAAGAGTTAAAAACCTGTTCAGCTAATTGTGAAGTTTTCTTTCCTTTCTCTCTCCCTCTCATTTTGACACACGTGCACCATTCCTACTTCCACATTAATACAAACTTCACACTGCTAAATAAATTACACATTTAGCTTCAGGCACATCTCTTCAATTCCTTTTTATTTTCCTGGCCCATCCCAACGGCACAGCAAGCATGCTCCTTTCTGTAGCTTGGAGCACAAGAGCTCACTTGGCTGGGGTTAACACTGTGTCCTCTACCCTTGCATTGCTGGCCCTGATGGAGCAGGTACCCATTTCCAGCCGTGCTCACGAGGAGCTGCCTTTGACACGAGAACAGAGCATGGGGCTCAGACACACGCTTCCAGCTCTGCAACGAGACACGCTAACTGGTGTGCTGACTAAGTGCAATTAGCTTTTTTAAGCAATGATTATATTTTTTTATGGGCAATTTATCTCAGAGAAATTAAAACAAACCTTGTTTACTCTAAAACATACAACCCATGGCAGAAACATCAGACAGCAGATACTCAGGCTGAACTGAAAAAAAAACAAACCCAACCAACTGGCAGAAGGATGAAAGAAATTATGACAATCTGCTCTGTGCCGGGCTTTGGGCAGGAAAAGTTGGGGCAAGGGCTGTGCTGGTGTTTCAAATGACTGGAGTATGCTGTTAACTCACTATAAAGCCCAGTAAGAGTAAATAGAAAGGTTGATTTCAAAGAGCTTTAGGTCAAGCCTCTGCTCTCTGGCTTAGAAGGCAAGCTCAGCCACAACACCTGGCAGGGTATGAATAAGAATACACCATCCACCTGGAGTAGGAATTGAGCTTGCAGAGACAGGATTTCAGCGCAGCATAACAAATTCTGAAATGTGCAAGGAGGAGAAAATAGGAAACCGCCTAAAACTGCTTCCAAGATAGTGTGTTCCCACTGTGGTCCCTCAAAAAGTGAACTTTTACTGAACTAAGTAACTGGGTTCATCCAGACCACAGAAGTATTGTCAATCATATGTTGCCATACGTCACAGACTTCTTATAGAAAATGAAATTCAAAAGTAAAGACAGTAGATCTCTAGTTTCTAAAGCCTAATGATGTTCACACTGGAGTGTATTGAATATTTTAAAATTTGTGAACCAAAAAGGATTTTGTGAAAATGACTTCTAAAATTGTACATTTGAAGGTAGCAGCAAGATGCATTAGGAAGTAGTAAGGCATGAAATTACCTCATAAAGGAAATAACTTTTTTGAAACATGATAATAAATGTCACAGTGAAATTACAGATAATGGTTGGCATTTTTTGTGCTGCTTTCCACAGCCTCATCTGACACTTGTTCTGAGTAAATGAACAACAAACTTGTCTCCAGCCAGTGAAACCAAGAAGAAAGAAAATCCTTTGTTATCCTAGTTCGCTGCATCTTAGTATATGCAGAGATGAAGCACGTGCTTTTTTGGGGGTATACATGAACTGACAAAGCAGGTACCCTCTTTGGAGAAAGGCTCTCTGCAGCTTTGTGATACCTGCAACAGGTGAACTACTGTCCCCGCAGTCAATCTATCACATCCCCTTTCTACCAGTCTAAAAAGCCTCCTGCTGAGTGGGGCATATACTGATTTTTCAACCAACACCCCTACTTACTGAGTAGGGCTTTCACCCCTCAAATGCTTGAAATGGGAGAATTGCTCCATTAAACAAAATGGGGATTTAATGTGTTACATACGTGCAGAAGTTTTCAGGATGACGTCTAGAAATGTCTGAGCAACTGACACAGAAGAAATTGAACTCAAGGCACTGTCAAGTGCTAGTAAGTGGATGAGATGAGAGAAAATGGCAAAGTTATGGCTGGAAAAAAATTGTCTCTGTGTACAGGTTAGAATGAAAGCTTGATTTGGTTTCATTTGGGACAGTGGAGTTTTAATGGCTGGAAATACAGTTAAATAATGCTAATTATCCATTTACAAGCACTCTACACCTGCAAATAGCTCTTCAACAGTTAGATACAGTGAGTTATTCTACACAATATCCTTGTGTCATATGCATTAGGCTCACTTTTTAGCAATGGAAATTAAGATCTTTAGATGAGATAACCCAAATTACAGACAATTATGTTATTTGCAGATGGCTCTCCAATAAGCATGTGATGAGTCAATGACAAAATTCAGCTGCAAGTCTTTGAGTCTCTGACTTGGGCTCTTGTCTGGTAAAAAATCCCTCCCAGGGATTAGGAGAGGCAGAAATAAATAGACCAATACATTTTAGCTTATTTGCAGAAGGCTGGAGACTTAACCACAAGTCTCCAAAGCAGTTTTTTGCAAACAGTGCACTCATAAAGCTCCTTGCTCGTTTGCTCGTGTGTTCAAACTCCCACATAAACAAAGGGGTTTCCTGTACCTGACAGCCACAAAAACACCAAAAAGCAAAAATAAAGCCAATATTGATGTAAACCTGTGGGGAACTGAAATATTACCTCAAGCAGTCCTACCCCGATCCACTCTCAAGCAGCCATATGGCTGCCACCAGGGGTCCCACAGCACCTAAACTTGCCTTCAGCCTCTTCCAGGTCTTTTCCTCAGAGATCTCAAATCCACAGGCCTACTTGTCATCTCCACTATTTTTGTGCCATATGCCTGGGGGTTGCTAGTACAAGAGACAGACTTGCCACCTGAGCTACCCAGTGTCACTTGTGAAGGAAGGCTCTGAGGCGCCTCTAAAGCACCGATCACCACGGTACACTTAGACAGAAGTTATTCTAGTCATAAGTGGAATCAGCATTTCCAGAACGTCTGTTCTCACCAGCTTACCAACTGCCTGGGTTCTTACATTAGGTGTGGGGAGGGCCTTCATTAGATGAAGACCATAGATAAGCATCCACCATTCTAGCCAAACAACCAGCCTCAAGGAGGGCTGGCTTGCACTCCACGTGAGTAAATCAAATACACAAAGAGAAATTACGAATTATTATCCCAATTTTCAAGAAAAAGTAACAGTTACACAAATGTCATTGGCTATTCCTCATTTTGAGTACAACTTAGAGAACAGAGATTTTGCTAACTAAAGCTCAGAAAAGTCAAAGACCTGGTGGTTTACAACAAGCACATTGGGGAATGCACTAGTTCATTCCAGACAGTTTGACATATCTAAGGACAATCAAGGAAAGAACATTTCTGGGATCCTCAATACTTCAACAAAAGTTCGGTCCTATTCTCCTTACCAGCCTTGGTAGCCAGTGACTAAGATGGACTGAGGTATGAGAACAGAGGTAACTTTGCCAGCCACTTTGAGAACAATCCATGTGAATTATAACATCAAAAATAAATGGTTACCTGTAGCAGGTTTGGTATGGGCTTCCTGGTTTTACCTAAAGATACCCCACTTTTTGAGAAAAAAGCTGGTTTCCTTCAGCCTGTTAGATCTCCCATTGTTTTGTCCAATTCTCCCATTTCCCCTCTGAATTTCTTTAGTCTTCTGAAATCAGATTATCTTCTCTAAGGATTCAGACTGGGTTCAGTAAGAAGTACAGACAATTCACCACTTAAAATTTCCTTTGAGCATATACTAAATATCATACCTACTGCAAATCTCAGCACAGGTCCAGATCTTCTCAGTTCATTGGTAATATTAAAGCTCTCATTGCTCTACCCCTCTAGCAGCTTTAAAAAAAAAAAAAGGCAATTTCTTGCACATCTGAGCAGGCACATCTGCCAGAACAGAAGCAGGAGAAGACAATGACCCACCTCTTCCTCTCAAGCCCTCTTTGCATGCTCAGCGTGGTTTGTGCCTCCTCTCCTTGACATCCTTCCCTTTAGCCAACCCACTTCCATAAGCACCACGCAGCAGCTGGCTGTTAGCACACAGAGCACCAACGGACAGTCGTAGGAACAGCGTATACACAGCGCACAAGCGAGAGAGCTGATAGAAGTGAATGTGTCATCGGGGGTGGGGAAATCAAGTTTTCTGTACAGTCAACACATCTTACTCTAAATGCTTGTTTCTCAACTTCCACCAATTCCAGAACAAGGCTTGTAGACTCCACATGCCCGGACAGACCAAAGAGCACATGGTCATCATAACCAAAATGCCTAAACTACCAGGTACATGGTTGTTGGGGTTTTGCTTTTTAAGGCATGCCACCAAGCCTTAGCTTGGCTGATGGAAAAAGAGCATACTTGAGTTCTGCATGCAAAGCTGACACTTTCCACTTTGCACACATCCAAAAAAAGGAAGTGAGACTGTAATACAAATACTGAAAGGAAACAGTTTTATCACACACTTGCTCTTTTGGCCACTGCCTTCACATTTCCCACAGGACAGGAGCCCACCACACAACATTAGACTACAGAGAAGCCATTCAGCAGTGAGTCAGGCTCAGTAACTCATAAAGTAATACTCTCTGGAACCTCAAGGACTGGATCTAGACTGCAGTTTATCACCAAAGGCTGTAACAGAGTTCTTGCACATAATTACATTGCTGAGTTTCCAACATATGTCATTCCTCATCCTTAGTCTAATGGCTTTTCAGCACAACACAAGCAGGTCCCAAAATGTGTATCGTTCAGATGATGCACAGATCTTCCTCGGGATAAAATAATCAGATTTTTAAAATCAGTGAAGTACATTCACAACTTATTTAAATCATGTTAGGAAATACCAATTTCAAACGTGATGCAAACATGGAAGTTCAGAAAGATAACAACTTTCTCTTATTTTTATGAAATGCAAGAGTAATTTATCTCTTGACATTTTTTTCCAGTCATTCTCCATTTTGGCCATTGTGAAAGAATTATATAAGGTTAAAAGCACCCCTTTATTTTTAATTCCTTATTGGAGGCAGCTAAAAAATCTCGAGGGGGTCAGAATGTGTAACTGGAAACCACTATTGTTTATCCCAGGCTTTATTCTTATGCTGTGGTAGCTCAGGCTGCAGTCAGTTTGACAAGGAGTTGAAAATCAGCTTTGAATGCCATCAGGAACTCTGTCCTGTAAACACTTTTCCAAACATTGCAGTTCTCTGTGAAGAACAAGTAAATCCCTACACTCGCTACCTGAGAAGAAATTCAGGTATTACTTTCTTCTCTTTTCTTCAAGGGCAGATAAACAGTCCACTACTGTCACAGACAAAGGATAGGTCAGACCATAACCTTCCCTACCTCAAGAGTGAGGATTATGGCACATAACTCAGAAGAAGTATGTGAAGACCAGCTGTCTCCACAGCACAGCTGCACGTGGGCCAAGTAATCCATTTATGACCATTTCAATACAGTTGAGAAGACGGTAGTTTCCTCAACTCCCCATCCATACACAGCTAGCTAACATAAAGGATATGGCCAAGCAGCAGCTGGCATCCCACACAGTCCTTCCAAGTGGACCGTGTTTGTGGTGAGTGTCTCCTTAGTGTCCTTTACTTGTCAGTCACTCCTGGCTTGTGTCCTCTTGGATTCTTGGGTCAGGAGACCTTGATTCCTTGACAAACTTTGATCCCTTGACATCACTGGGAGAGGTGTGCAAGCCCTCCTGCAGGTTCTCATGCAGCAAGTGACCAAGGGTTATGATTTTATCCAAATTTCCTGATGTTTGGAGTTTCTCAAAGCTCTCAGTCCCAGAATGATAGAACTAAGCGAAAGTCTCAGCTTTCATTTTTTTAGCAGTGTAAATTTGTGATTACTATGAAAAGTTAAAAATCTGTCAAGAGTGTCACCTGACAACTTATAAAACAGATGGCAAAGAGGAAAAAAAATCACTGCTTACTTATTACTTTTACACTGTTCATCTTATTACTTCAGAAGGTCTGACTCACAGCTCCGAAGTAAAAAGTTGGCAGAGGGGACACAATACATCTAAATGCTGCCTCAAAGAAGTTGCACATCCTGCCCCCAAACTTTGATGTAGCCAACAAATTAATGAATAGTGTGGAGTGTCTTGGCAGTAACAACTCGCTCAAGGCACAGACTCCAACTAAGCCAGGAACTGGACTCCATCTGCAGCAGCCCAGAGACACCATTGCCACAGCACTCGCTGAAAACGAACAACAGATGATGCCTTTCAAAAGCAAACCTCCTTGATTGCTTTCATATTTTCTGACTCTGTGAAAAATAAATCACTGAAGCTGATGAAAACCGAGCAATTGGCAAGGCCAAGCCCTAAGAGGCAATTAGTCCCAGACATTATTTCAACTGCTTGTATGATTCCCCAGCACTCCTCTGCCTCCAGCAATTGGGTAGTAACAACTTGTGTAAAAATGTATTTAGAGAAATCATTAGTAACAGTCCAAGTTAATTGTGGCATTAGTACAGCTCAATGTTAAGCTTTTAATTAAAAGATGCCAAATCTAACTAGGTCCTTGAAATATCTTTAAATAATATGCATGTGTTTGGAGTATGTATTAGAGACACATCGTTTTGGTTTTGTCGCTCTTCAGTTGTACAAACTGCCTCATTTCAGGCTATTTAAATGGTAATGGCTTGTTTTAGTAACACCAAAAGAGACACTAGAAAACACCTTTATCAAAGATGGAAACAGTTTCTTGCATATTTAGGGAAATAACTTATTTAAGACACTGCAAGCCACAGTTCCATTACGAAATAAGTCTAAAGGGATTCATCCACAAGATGCACCTGCCTGGGAAACAGCATCAATCTCTTCCACTCCATCTGGGGGTAGTGGGCGGGAAGGGAAATACATAGTGTGTCGCAGTTCATTTAACCGAAATTTCATTCATAACCCCCAGTGAGTACTCTTCAATTTCCAACAAGCACCCACTTCACAAATCTCCTGTTTTAACTGATGACACTCAACCTTCCTAATCAAACTGCAAGTCTGACAGATGCACGTACTTCTCATGTTTCCAGAATAGTGCCTTCATGACAGTGATGAGAAACTGATAAAATTTCTCAATTTTTTATCAACTGATAAAATTCATTTTTAAAAAAAATTAAAAAAGAGTAGGAAATGTGCATATTTCATCAAGGCATAGCTGGTTTCAACTTGCTGTAAATGGGGCACTAGACCAGCATGAAAGACTGGGTCAGTATGTTAACACTTTATCTGCAGACAAACAGTGCAGTTTCGGTTGATCCATCAGAAGTTGCAAGGCAGCCAAATGTCACTGAAAAGTTCTGGTTTAAATTAACAAGTCAGGTATTCGTAATCATATTGATTATTGCATTTATGTTTGGAAGGGTTTAATCTTCCAGCTAAATTCAGAAGAAACTCCCACAAAACCAATGAGGGGATGGTGGTATCATGTCCCCTTATGGGCAAGTAATTAGTTAGTCTCTTAAAAGGATTAAAAGAAAATCCATAAAAACCCAAATTCACAGAAACCTAAAAAAAATGTGAAGGAGCTAAAGAGGCACAGAGCTGCCTTGGGAATGAGCTAGCTAAACAGTCCATGACAAGATGTTTGTTGGCAGAGATGAATGTATGCATCCCTCCTTCCCTCCCAAACCAGGGAAAGGCCAAAGGCTGTTGAACCTTGAACAGTGAAGCTCTGCAGAGAATGGCTTTGGTCAGAAATCTGTGTGTGAGTGACAGCTCAGCGTGAGAAGCCTGCAGAGATGGTTTGTGTCAGAAGAAACCTCGAGCATGGCTGAACAAGTGCAGCAGGAGGTGACTGAAGCATCTTTTGGAGCAAGCCCCAGGGAGTTAACCGCTGTCACAAGTGTTGGGGATGTGAGCGAGGACACTGCCTTGGGTTACTGGCCGACTCCTCTGGCATTCAAGGAAGTGGGATTTTGATGCAATGCTGTTTGTTTACCAGCCACATACAAAAATACCTGATTCCATTACATTTGGTTTGGGTTTTTTTTTTGCCCCATCTCTGGACTAGCTGAAGTGCACAACCTTTACAAGGCAGCCAGCCTCACCTCTTGTAGAGGTGCCTCCTGCTCCAGCACGTTTCAACACGTTGCTGTCACCCGTTGACATCTGTGCAAACAGAGACCTGATGGATGGAGGAAATGAAGTTCACAGCCTTTTATGTTTAGCTGTCAAATGGTCTGGATGAGATCAAGATCAAGCACCTTAAAATCCTGTTAGGGCCTCTTGGGTGATGTGAAATATCAACGCTGGGCTGTGAACACCTGACTCTCATGGAGCCAGTAATGCAGCAAACACGAGTCAGCAAGAAAATGCTCACTAGAGGCTGGGGGACTTCTCACAGAATAACAGGCAGCCACGGCATTTCCACTCAGCCCGAGACACACCCCACTGTCATCTGTTGCAATTATACTCTGAAAATATAGAACTCAAAGATGTTTCCATCCTGCCCAATTTGATACTCAGTTTTCTGAGCATGGTTAACCCCCAAATCTGTTTATTCTTCACTTTCCTGCAGGGTTTCTTTCTGTCCTAAAGACATTTCCTCTCCCTTCACAGCCGTCTCTTCGATATCTTCTACCTGTCCCAGTTCCCTAGGGATCAGCTGCCACCTCAAGTTTGCGCAGAAGGTCAGGACCTAACCTTCAGGGTTAGGAAATGGCCTCAGACAGGGGAACAAGCAGGACTCACAGACCCAAACAATTCTGCATGAGAACAACCCAGGATCAATAGCGTAGATTACAAATAAAAAAATTGGAAATAATGTTAGAACATACATCTTCACAATTGGAGGGGGGAATGGAGGCACACAGAAGAGATAAAGAAGGTAATTTTTGTGGAGACAAGTTATGAAGTACACTCTGGGCTGCACATTATTATATTTTCCTCCAAGGCATTTAGCTGTGATCGTAACTAGGGTTGGTGAACTACCAGTGTGATCCAAATTGGTAACTCCTATTCGCTTTTAAGTAGTCTGCTTCTGCTTCCTTTCACAAGTAATAAAACAGAAGAGAAAAAAACCCAAGCAAACCAAACCACAGAAATACCTGCGGACAGCACCGCTGCTATTTATTGACATGCTGTGGGTGCCTCAGACTGTAATTAAATTCTTTTAAAACAGACCATCCAGCCTAACAAATCAGCACCAGGTCACCTCTTACAAGAGTGTTGACCTGACAAAGTACAAAGGTAAAAGTTTCCTGCTTACTGGAAAGCACATGTAACCACACTGCCAGTGAATTTTATTCTCTAATTCTGTCATGGTAAGGACTTCAGATATATAAAATTAGGGAAGAATTAAGCATTTTAAAATAGCTGTTCAGCATAAGTGAGGATATATTCACGTAAAGAGGTTTCACATAGTTAAGAATGAATACTCAAAGCCCAAAATACTGCAAAAGCTGGGTTTAGTGTCATAGTTCTGCTTCTGCCAAGTTAAGCTAAGATTAAGAATGTTCACTCTGTTTCTGCACAGCAAGTCCTGTTACTTCCTATCATGTCACTGTGTCCAGTCAGTCAAAACAAACCTACTAAAAGTAACCAGTGTTAACGAGGCACATTTCTCATCTAGCAATCAGTGTGTTATTGAAGCCAGAAGATGTAAGGCTTTGCAAGGACGATGAGCAGCCTCACTGATAAGCATCGTATCTGGGCCCCGCCACAGACTGTCCTGCTCTGGCTGCTGTGAGCAAACCGCACAGCAGGTCCAGCCACTTGGCTCTCTTGAAAAATAAATCAAATGTACTTGAGCATTTTTACATTTAATCCATGGCAATGTGGCCTGAGATAGGCCTTCTCTCTCACCGCGCAGATCCCAGTCCACTTAGGGTTAACACCAGTATTTTAAAACCCTACTGAAAAGTCAAGAGCCTTCAGTATAGTACAATATGATTGAAGCAAGATGCTCTGGTTAAGTGTTTTACATTGCTTATACATGGTGGAGCAACTAAGAAGCAACTCAAAATATAATTAACTGCAAATATCTGTAATGTTGAAGTAACAGCAAATGATAGCAAATGAATATAAATAAACCGAGTACTGTAAATAAACACATGCTGATTCTTTGCCATTATCTAGGAGTCTAACTGAGGCCTTCAGTGGCCCATGGAGGCAACGGCTGCCTCAGGGTAAAGGGGGCAGGCATATTCAGGATATTTTTCACAAGCCTTTTTTATCTGCATTGAGAATGAGCCAGTTCACTCTCCTCTCTCCTCTGTCTTCCAGTCTTGACGTGATACTGTCAAACTTACCCAGCTGTCTATTAGCCAAAAGCAATAGGAAGAAGATATGTGTGACACACCTTTTAATGAAGAAATCAAAGAGAAATGAAAACCCATTTAGGGACAACTCATATGCACATATATCACACACCACTGTAAGGTAAGGGAAACAATTTCCCAGTTCACTCCTCAGGATCTCTTCACAGATTAGTAGAGAGGCTGCTTTCAAGAGTCCCATCCATTTCTTATGCTCCACAGGAACGTCAATAACCCCTCAGGAGGGACTGCATGAAATGCAGATACACACACTGGAAACAACATATGGGTAATTGATCTCTGTGCATCATTAGGAAAGAGAGTATGAGTCAACGCAACTAGCAATACAAGTCTATCACAACCTGGCAGCTAGACAGATGGGCTCCTAGTGAGGAAATGAGAAGCAGCTGGAATTGTCTCCCTGCACTGTATTAATCCCCAAGCTGTATTTTCTCATGGAACAAAGGTTGACTGATTGGCAGTGCCCAGTATTCAGTTCTGGAGCCTCAAGCATCCCCATGGGATTCAACAGCCTTCCATTTCCTAGGACACTCCAGGAGACTCTCCTTCTCCCCATATATCACAGCTTCCTGTGGGCTTCCAATGGCCAAGAAAGCCAAGAGCTCAAAACACAGCATCTGGCATAAAATTACTTGGACTCCTCAAGACAGAGCCACAGCAGGAATGGGGCAGGACCTTCTAGAACCCTCTAGAACAGGGAGAAGCAGAACCTTCTAGAACCTTATAGAACAGGGGGAAACAGAAAAAAAGAGTAATTTTGTCCCTGCAGTCCCTTACTGAAGTGAGGCAGTTTTTCTTTCCGGTGAACAACCCCATTAGCATTTCACATCTCTGCATGAGTGTCCACAGGATAGTTTTATCAGGGTTATTAATTTCTTGCATTGACCTGCAGAGGAAGCTCATGTTCACAGACGAAGAAATGAGGCCACGATCGCTGTAGCTGGAGGTGCTCAGGCGTGTCACAATGTTCAGCCACTCCAGTCATGAGGCCTTCTCTCTTCTGACAGCTGGATACAGAACCTCTATGAAAGGGCTGAAACATCCTTTCTCCATCCACAGAACTGACTCATGTCTTCTACAGGAAAGGCTGCTGGCAGCCCTCTAGGTGGTAGGATCATGGGCTTGGACCCACAGCTTGCCACATGCTGTCTGTTCATGCTATGCAACAGTTTCAGCCCTGGTCAGCCATATCTCAGGATGTATTTCTCTCACTTGACATATAACTAAGGCTTAAAATGCCACTATATAGAAATGCAGAATGTTTCATTAACTATGACTAAATTTCCTTCTGAAGCAGAGCATAAAGGACTAGAGCAGTGTACAAATTACTGAAATCTGAAAATGTGCACATTTTCATAAACGTACATGGGGACACATCTTTAAACACATTAATGAATTAAGCTTTATAACACTCCTTAGATTTAAGAAATAATTAGCCAGCCAGTATAAGTAAAACAATGAGAGATTCCACAGAAAAAAATTACATGCTCATTTGTTGTTGATACCTCTGAATGCCATCCAATTATAAAGAATAAGTCATATCAATTGCAACATCATAACTGACTAACTGCATGCTCTCACTCCTGGGATTTTTTCAAAATTAAAGTTTTCAAGTATTTATCTTTCTGTGAAATTTTCTCCCCAGAGCTAGCTTTATTTCGGTGCAAATTCCACTTTGTTTTCTGCCCCATTTCTACCTTTCTTTGTGATGACTTGTTTAGTATGCATGGACAGTGAACATCTGTGTTGGAGGCAGCCTCCTGATTTCTGCTTTTCTAGTTCTGCACTCTGGTGCCTTGCTTTCTAATGTAAGTAGTTTCTAGGATTCTCGAATCACAGATGGGGACTGCCTGCTTCTCATTTAGCTTTAATTACCTCTCATTCAGTCTCCGCCTTTAAGTAGACCGGCCTGCTCTCTGGGATATTAAAAGTCTTAAAAGTTTCTCCTGCAGAATCAAGGACTGCAACTTCAATAGTTGCATGGGTTTTTTCTTCACCAGGCTCAGTGGACTTTTATATTTAGTACCTCTTGGACTTGGTTTAGAGGTGTAACAGAGAGCAAGCTCTCTTTAGCAACAGTGCTGAGAAATGAAGAGAATATAGTTTTACTTGTGAATAAAGCCTACGGGCATTCAAAGAACATCTCCATAATATGAAGCTGCCAATTATTTACAAAAGCTGCACAATCTATAGTTAATACTAAATGGGACTTGAGGACACGACAGCCACCGGAGGGCTGATGTTTTACTATTCAAAGAGAAGATACAAGTTGAGAGAGCTCAGACATTAGCTGTAGGGCTCAGACACAGCACATGTCCTAGCTTCTACCCATGTTTTCATGAGATCAAGCTTTCTGGTTTTAGTCCTCCATAAGGCATAAGTGTAGCTCATTCTCAATAAGATGTTACCAGTATTTAGCTTCTTGACAAACGATTCACAGTGAGATATTACCTATACAACCTGTGTGCACGCTGAGTATCTGATTTTGCTGCAGATTAAGTGTAAATCCACTCAACTACCTGGCCCGCAGGCAAGGCCCACACTCAGTGTTTGAAGTTACCAGAAGGGAATGTTGACCACAGTTCCCCTCAGCCTGGGACTGGACCACAGTCTCCATTTAAAGATTCATTTGTGTAAATACTGGCTAACTGGTATCTACATAAGTCAGCAGTAGTTGTTCTAAAAAACAGTAATATCCTATAGTCAGCTGCCTGATGATTCATGAGAGAAATAAGCTATGGAAAAAACCAACCTGAAGAATGCCATATCTAAAAATAGCCAGCAGCTCAGACCAGCACAGTAATAGCACCGTAATACTGGTCCTAATCACAGTCCAACAATTGCAGACCTTAGAGCTAAGAGCAGATTTCTCAAACAAGCCAGAACAAGATGTACTCATAAAGACAAAACACTGTGGGATGTTATCATGAAGATGGCTGCATCAGATCAGCCTCATACTGAGAAGCAAGGAGAACCTCTTAAACCATTAGTAAAGCTGCAGCATCTCATTATTTTTAATAGCTCTTGATATGAATACTGGTGCCAAAGTACCTACAAATAACCCTACCCAGTAATCTCCAGGGTTCAACACTGGCCTCCACAAGGCAAGACCTTCATTTATAGAATCAGGCAGGCTAAAGCAAATGCACAATTAATAACTCACAGTACACCTTCTTCCCCAGCTTCACCTGCCACATCTGTGAGCAGCCTCCCAGAGCAGCTCATTAACTACTGCCGGAGATTCAGCAAGTGAACCTGACCCTCATTGTATCAACCAAGCTGTATCACCATCCACTGATTTATGGTATAGACACAAGACACAGCGTTCACAGAGGAAAGGTTACAAGGTTTAAAAGTACCCATTAGCTCTCTTTGCACTTTCCCCTCATCTTTGCAGGAGATGAGGGGAAGAGAGCTGTGAGTATCATGGGCAGGTAGAGTTCCTGGAAGGGAGGAGTGGGAATGAAAATGGAGGCTCAACTTGAGGCCAATTGAGCCAGAGGAGGTTTAGGGTGGATATTAGGAAAAATTTCTTCACTAAAAGTGTTATCAAGCATTGGAACAGGCTGCTATGCTCTGCCATGCTTCCAGAACTGCAGAACATGTCCTGGACACTAGAGGATATGGAAAAAAAAGGGCAATGATTAAACAAAAGGATTGTAACATTCACCCAAATGAGGAAAATGGCATTTGTCGTTGTTATCCATCTCAAGTTCCAAATTGTGGGGTTTTTTTCATTTTATAATGTCCTTTACCCTGCAGTTCTGCAAGGGCATTACTGTGGGATCATCAGACTCCCAGAGTTCTCAAACTTTTCTAAAGTTAGCTTGAATGCATTAGAATATTACAAGGTACAATTTCACAAGAGGGAAAATGAGACACAGAAATATCTGTGCCATAATATCTACCAATTTTGGTTTCATTTTGCAAAGAACTTCACACTTTTATAGCACTTAATACATTCCAAGCACATCTCTAATTGATATGGTTTCCAGTTGGATTGCTCAGTTCTTCTGCATAAATTTTCGAAGGAGACAACAAGTTCTCTAAGGAGGAGTAAAGTCTAGATTCCTGAACTTCCGCATCCTGGGAAGACTTGGTGCTTGTCAGATCTGACTTAAGCTCTTCCAAGACTTTTCCCACCTAAGCTTTTCCCAGAACTAAGACTTCCAACGATCTGCCTTCTGGGGCCAAAGCTGGTGGTCTAGAGCTAAACTGCCTGCACAAAACCAGGAAATGTTCTCATCCTCCTCCTTGCAGGAGATGCACATTAGCTTGCCCTGCTGTGTCCTACTTGTGTCCTGCTTGCAAGAACCAAACCCCTTTTCGTTGTGTATTACAAAAAGCTTTTGCTATTTTTCTTCACAAGAGACTGAGTACTTGCAGCCCACCAGCCTAGTCTCACAGACCAGTAAACAGACAAGGCCAAAATAATCTGCCCTCAAAGTAGATGAGCCCTTCCCTCTTCCCACCATCCCCCAAAATCTAGCCAAAGAATTCAGACTGGGTAAGATATTCATCACTATCATCTCTGCTCAGACACTTAAAGGATTGCAAAGTTACTACCTCCATGTGCAAGCCTTCCAATGCACCATTCCAACTCCTGTAACTTTATAATGAATCCTACAATGATGCTAAATGACACAATAGCTGGATCGGGATCATCAGATGAGCATATCACCTACTGGTAGGAAAAATAATAATGCCACAGTTCAAAGTTTTTAGCTCTCCTAGAGAAAATGTGACATGATATCTCACTATATCTGAAGGCTC
Organism: Nycticryphes semicollaris; assembly: GCA_013400055.1. Taxonomy (NCBI): domain Eukaryota; kingdom Metazoa; phylum Chordata; class Aves; order Charadriiformes; family Rostratulidae; genus Nycticryphes; species Nycticryphes semicollaris. The sequence goes on along the minus strand of VXBJ01007198.1, from coordinate 318,036 downwards.
AGGAATCATAAGATGAATGAAGCAAGCAGGTTTTTTGGTCAGTCTCAGTTTTTAAACACTTGACATCAGCAATTCTGCTATTTGCCCCAAAATAACACTTCTACAGAATCTAACTATGTTGGCACTCTCAAAAAGACAAAAAGGATATAGAGTACAATTAGAGCTAGTAATAAATATTAAAAAGTAGCTAAATAATGAATAAAAGCTAATTTTACCTTCCTTCCTGTGCCCACTAAAGTTTCCCACTACATGAATTTAAAACAGCACATTTGAATTCTGCTCATGGAAAATTTTTTGTCCCATAATTGAGTACAAAGGCATATATTGAAGATAAACCCAGAAGTCGCTAGTGAAAGTCATGCTTCATTTAAAGACATTTTTGGTTACGAAGTAGGGTATTTATACCTTTTAAATGGGGAGAGAGCCATTTTGCTTTTGAGCAATGTCCTGCAAATGTTCTTGCACCTGTGTTACTTTATTTGCATGAATTTAGTGTGGTAATTCTTCTAAGGAGAAGTTACTTACAGGGTTCAGCTCAGTTCCTTTTGAAATCAAAATACACTGTAATGTCAAAAGTTCTTGCAGAGCAAGAGGACCATTTCATGCTGAGGGCTATGTGGCACTGAGCTATTCTCTGCCTTCCAAGGTCAGTAACAAAGTTCATAAAAATTTCATTGTGGAGTTTTACAAACTAAGAGCTTTGTTTGGCTTCACTTCATTCACATCACAGATGACTAAATACTACCCAAACTAGTCCACATCTGCAAACTCCCCCAAATAAAATGTTTGGTCTGTGAAAGTCTGGCTCAACTGGAGTTCAAGAGTGAATTTCACAACCTATGGTAAAACAGGGTTTAGTCCAAAGAAATTTTGGATCCCCTTGATCCTAAGAATTTTCTTCTTTTTTTTTTTAATCTCAGCACAATGTATTTGTTCTATTTTTTTTTCCAGTGTGGTTTTAGAAGACTCACTGATGGTACCCAAACACATGAACTCTGCCTAGCACCAACAGAACATGGAAAACATTCCAGAAAGTTCAGTTGCCTTCAGTTCCCCCACAGAATCATAGAATTGCCTAGGTTGGAAGGGACATTTCAGATCATTTAGTCCAACCATCAACCTAATACTGACACAAAAACATCACTAAACCATATCCCCAAGCACTACATGTACTACTACCACTTTTAAATACCCCCATCCTCAGCATTCAGGAGGGTCTCAGCATAAATGATATTAATAATTGCCTTCAGGCTGCCACCGCTCCCAGCAGGCTGCTCCAGGGACACAGCAGCTCCTTGGGCTCAGCTGGTGAGTGGAGATGACTGTAGAGAAAGCAGTTCAAACACTCTGGTTTTGTGCTCACATCCTAAAACAGATCATCGTCCTCTGCCTTCCTTCTAGGCTGAAATGAGAGCTCCAAACGTACTGATGATGTTGCTGAAATGACAGGAAGAAAATGAATGCCATGATTGTCTTCTTGTATGCCAGAAACAGTCTTGGAAGAGAATGTGACCTTCCTTCAGCTGGGGATAGGGTTTGGGCCATACCCTGCCCGTAAATCACATCAGAACTGCCTGCAGAAATCATCTCCCAGGCACATGAGAAGACTCACAGCTGGCGGAGTAAGAAATGTGATTTACAGAACGCGAACACCATATGGCCCAACTTCCTCTCATTTCATATCCACTTCATATCTTGTAGATGAAAAAAAAAAAACAAAATAATGTCCCATGCTATCTAGTTTATTGGAGGGGAGTCAGGCTACAGTAATAGTAGAGACTAGCCCATCAAATCAGCATTCACTCACTTCAATTAATAATGTAAAGAGATACCAATCTCTGGAAGATAAAAACTGCATTAAAAAAAAACATCCTGGAGAAAAGTGGCATTTCTCTCTCAAAGGAGGATTTATTCATAAAGCAGGAAAACAATTCAGTTTCCAAGCTGTTCAAAATCATCTGTGCGATAAGAAATTAATATAACAAGATCCACATACAAGCCCAGCAATCCAGTCAGAATCACTGCTCCTTCTGTTAATTATGGAAACTCATGAGAATTGCATCACTGCAGGGTCAACAGGTCTGTCACCCCCATGAGAGAACATTGGTGTGGATTAAGTGTCATTTTGCAGAGGTGAAACAAATTGTTTTTACCAGTAAAGTGCAGAAATGTTCCAAATTCCCTGAAAGAACGTTTATGGGAGGAAGCAGGGCAAAGTGGTGGGAAATTCGTGGAAATTAGTATTTCCATGGTTCTTTGGAAACTGCAAGAGAGGCAACTTGTCCCAGGCATCACCAGAAGTGTGTAGCAGAACCAGGAAGGGAATTCCCATTTTCAGACTAGTACTACACCTCTGTTTAACTCTAAAACTAACTTGCCTCTCTCTGCTCTGGAGCGTGACCCTAAGCACAAGTGAGGTGGCCTCAGCAGAGAGAACCAATAAAATCCGGGTATGTCCTGGAGGGCTGTTGGGAGGGCAGCTGTGAGGCTGCAAGGGCTGGCAGGTCAAAGCCAAGCTGTGATGATCACCATGCCACCTTCTTTGCCTTCTGCCCCTTCTGTCACCTAGAGACACAGGCTATGAGCAGCATGGGAAATCCCTCATTATCTATTTCACTTGCCTGAAGCATTGAGGAGAATCCTAAAACAAGCCATTAAGCACTAAAGTGCAACTTATTTGTCTATTTTCTTATTTTGTTTTATTTATTTATTATGATGATTAATGGCTTCAAGTCTCCATCTAAATGGACACAGAAAAGCCTGGTACAGTCTCGGTAATGGAAACGCAAAGATGAACAACATATTTGTCAATCAACAAATCCCCCACTAAAGGACCTGACTCTTAAAATAATGAAACAATTACTCTCAGATGTTACTATTTATTACTTATAACACAGTGGGCAGTTTCAGTCTAGGGAGAGACCCTACTGTGGCTGGCAAAATACAAGCATTGAACAGAATATGCGATCCAAGTGGTTCTGTTTGCAGAGCCGTGGCCTTACGCCTGATCCTACTGATCCTCTTTAAAACGTGCAAGCAAAAATGAGGTTTATATTAAAATTAGCAATGGTAACAGCAGCAGTTATTCTGCCTATCAAGACGAACACAGGTCAACTGGTTTGGGAGTGCCGTCCCTCCTTCCCTCATCAGTACTGCGAGGAGCTCACCCTGCTCCAAAGATGGGCATAGAGGAGGAGAGCATCACAGCTGGTGCACAGATAGTGCTGGAAGAGCAAAGCAGGACTTGTCCCTTCTCCTACTTCCAAGGCAACTGCATTTTTAAAAGGCAAGGGCAGCCCCTGACTATTGCTAGCCTGAGAGAGGAAAGAGGGTAATAGTTAGAAACAAATTTTATGGAAAGGAAACAGCCCTATGTCCTCAAAGGTCATCTGAGGTTTTCCAAGTGAGGAGATGCACAATCTGTCAACGTGGAACGCAACCAAGAGTGAGGGTTTCAACTGAGAAAGGGAGCATGGATTCCGAGTGTTGGGGAAGACAGCTCTACCAAAATGCATGACACTTCCCTTAGGCAGCTAATGGAGGCCTCACTGCTGAAGTGATTTAAAATTAGACGTGAAAAGAATCACATAAAACCTCAGTGGATTCAGAGTGATGAAGAATAGGCTCCAACAGGCTTTCCTTATCTCTTAACATGTAAACACTTGCCTTTTAGAGTATCAGCGTGATCTGAAGCCTGCTGAGGTCTCTAGAGAGAGATCCAACTGAGCTTCAAATGAGGCCATAAATTTGAGGGAAGGGGCACGGGCTTTATTATTATTATTTATTTGTTTAAACAATGAAAAACTAACTATAGATTTTGCCAGTAGATTTTATAGATCTGTTGCAACCATTTATACATTTTGCCATAAATCCCAGCATATTCCCACAAGCCAGGTGCTGGAAAGCTTTTGCTCTTTTTGCCCTGAAGGGTTTTGGAAATACGTATATACAGGCCTGGCAGTATCAATTAATGTGTTAGCTGCAGAAAAAGTAAGAGTTCTTACTTTTTCATCCATAGCAAACCCAAAACATTCGATAACTTTGCTTCAAGACATCTAAAAATCTCAGTCTGTAAAGGCAAAAGGAACATGGAATGAAATCGGATCTAGAAGCTGTATGAAAAAGAAGGTAACCAAACCACTTTAACTAGTGTGCCATCAATAACACAGTCACACTGTGATATCCCAATTTTGAAAAAATGTGCATTTTTTTCTCAGAACATGTATGTTACTGTTTTCCACCTCAAGTAAATGTGTGCAGCTTTCAACTTTGCTGTTCATGAAAGTAAGCGTGTGAGATAGAGGTCTGTTTTCCAAGGTAATGAAATCCAACTCAGACCATTACAGAGACACAACTATAAAAGCAATAGTTATAAACCTGAAAAAAACAGGAAATAAATCACTTTACATAATTTGTATTTTAAAGTAAAAGAACCAATCAAATTTCTTCAAGGATTTGGGTACCTCCATGGGCTACCATGGGAAAAAAAAAATCCAAACAAACCAACCAAAGAATCAAGAATACTCTAGAAACAGGAGATTTAGAATTAAGATGCTATGAAATATAGAATACAGATGCTATGAAAGTGGAAAATTTTAAGTGCGAACAGTTAACACTACTTTCTGGAAGTTGTTCATGTAGAAGACAAAAGAGGGTCAAACGACCATGAGGATGGGTGGTCTGGAATTATCAGAAGAGACTGTATTTTTTGTTTCTATTCTTCCCACTAAAGCAAACTGCACTGATAAAGTTTTGACAGTGACAGGGAACACAAAGTCTCTATTATTAGTAACATCAGCTAAGTCCTACTCCTCCAAAAGATGGATACTATTTTTCTTTTGTATTTTTCCTCTTACTAAACAGGAGGCAGAAAAAGAGAAGTTTGTAAGTGCTGGAGTTTGTTGGCCAAGTCATCACAACTACATGCCTGAAGCCCATATGGGCACGTAACCAGAAAGCAAGAGGAAAGCAGTGGTTTTACAGCTCAGGATTGGTGTAAATGTGCAAGGCTTGAGTGCCTGACACATTGTGCTGTTTTTAATTTTCCAGAAGAGGGCTACACAATGCAGGTGGGTGCCAGAGGCGGAAACTTCATCATTTCAGTCATCTCCCTTATTTACCTTTTTTCACTCCTGACAGAAAAAAAAAAGCAAACTTCAACAGTAGTGCCAGGTCATCTCATCCAACTCCCGGTCTTACAAAGACAGACACCACCAGCTGGGACACAGTCACATGGACGCTTTTCCCTGCACACACTCCAGGCAGCCAACATCCAAGGCAGTAAAAAAAGCTGCTGCAGTGAAAGCCCTACTTAAGCCTTTATGTTTATCTGCAAGTGGATTCCTTTCTTTTTCTTGTGTAATTTCTTACAAGGCTAAAAATACTTTAGCGGTGAAAGCCATTAATAATGGAGATAATTGTGTTGCAGGATTTGGTGTCAAGTTAACTGTTTAAAGAAGTAACAGCAAAACAAGGGTCTGGTTAATGCTGCATCCCTCGTTGAACTCAAAATAGCACCTAATTAACACGACGAGGGAGGGTAAAATAAGGGTTTGCATTAAACAGAGTGCTGATGTGGACTATCAACTTTTCTGACAAACAACTGCTCCACTTTTTTTTTTTTCAGTTCACAGAAGCACAGGTGTTTTAGGCCAGAAAAGACAACACCACAGAGCTCTGATCTCCTGCACCACATGGGACAGAAGTCACCCTGGAATCCTTGCAGCAAAGAGATTACTTCTGAGCCTCATGAACAAGCACTGTCCTCAGGAGTTTGTAGATTAAATAAATCCCAGGACTGGTTATGATTTGCATTAAGGTTGGTCTACATCCATTCAAGGTTCTTTACCACAATAGGATAGACTTGAGATGCAAGAATAATGTCCTCTCCTTCTTGGGAAGATATCTCGTGCTTTGTGTCTCAACCTCTTACTCTTTAAATGTAATTCACTCTCCAACATAGATTCTCTGAGGTGCATAAGCAGGAGGAGAAGGTGAAACTTCCAGTATTCTGCTACTTGTGATTGAAATAATTATGTGAAACTCAACCTTGAGCAGTAGAAGGCTAAAGAATAACCCAGCGCCTCTCTAGCCCCAGGAGTGGTATCAATGGATGCACAGTTTTATGGACAAGGCTCAAAAGCCACAGGGGATCTGCTGCCTTTCAGACGAAGCGACTGACAAAAACTGAACTATCTGGATGTAAATGCTACATTCTCAGCTTTCTCAAGAGGAAAATGTTACGTCAGAGGAAGCAAAGAGCAATTGTTCACTGATATTTGCAATGATAATGCTATTACAAAGCTATGCTATTACTTTTAAGAAGTTCAAAATCCATGGTCAAGTTAGGCTAGTTTCTCTACAAGAGAGACATACACTGCATTGTCAGTAATTATGGTTAATTATACCTTTTTCTGGATTTGAGATTTCTTAAATCTCTTACCACTGAGAAAACTAATGGATGACATAAGAAAGAATCGAGACCTTACAGCATTCCTTCTTGCCAGGCAAAAGTGGGAGAGCCCTAGCACACATCATCCACACCACTGGATAAGGACTCCCTGCTACAGGGGCTGTGCACTGATTCTACTCTGATCCCGAGAAATCCCGAGATCCTTATATAGGCAGGGAAATACAGATACGTATACATCAATGGATGAAACATTCAGACACCAAGCCTAACATAGAAGGCAAGCCCAAGTCTCACTGTGTGCTGGCCCCCACACACAGATGTGGAGAAAACCTGCATACCTACCCCATACAGCCACCTTCTGGAACAACTGACTTCCCAGTTATTGCCACCCAATACACAGAATTAGAGCGACAGTTGCCTGAAGAGCAGCTGGCTTAAAATACCTAAACCCATGCATTTAATCCCTGTGTGGCTATCTGCAGAATGAGGGCATGATGACATACCATTTTGTGGAACCTGATCTTTCTGGCAGGACAACCTGCTCCTGTCAGGACACTGTCCTGTATGTCCCACAAGGGAGCTTCATTCACAGAAATAAAAGTGTTAGAGTGAGTGTATGTGTTGAGCCATCCCATCGTATGCTCAACATATCAGTCATTAAACACTTAAGTTCAGTTTATGAAAAAGGATAGATGAACCAGCAAAATTTAGTTTATTCTAGGAGCTGTCTTTGAGCCTTTCTATCTTTGATGCTCCTGAGAGAGGTGCATCACTTCCAAATACACCTTTGGACAGTACTGTGTGGACAGATTCTGCCAGCCACCGAGCTGTATGGACACTAGGCAATGTCCATACAGCCCCAGACTGTCAGGAGTAAAATCTACTGATTTGCTAGCATATTTAGACCCATTAATTACAGCAACATCTAACAGGAGGCTCCCTGTGGCTCCCACCATGGAGCAGAGAAGAGAGGGCACCGCCTTGCTAGTGTTAAAGCAAGAGGCCTCCTCTCACAGTCCCCCTGAGGTGGTTGAGGTTTTCACTAACAAGCTGTAGCCTGGCGCTTACACATGGATAATAAGAAAGAGTTCTCACAGTCCCAGGAGACATCTAGTCATACACAACCCCTTTACCTCATCATTTGAGCTTGTGCATGTTTATCTATACAGCTTAGAGGCTGTAAGGCACCTTCTTTTAAACAGAGCATAAATTGATTTATTGCATGGTGGCTTCTGGTTTTTGTTTTTTACAAACCCTTTGATTACTGTTGGCAATTAGAAGGCTGACCTGGGCTGTCCCCATCATTTACCTCAAGTTAGGCAAGGAGCTCCCTGAGTCAGGCAGTCAGTCCCAAACTACAATGCAACAGAGCGGGAAATGCCCCTGCTGGGCCACCCAACTCCCAACATTGAGCTGCTTTGCATATACAGAAAAAAAAACCCAAAAAACCACGCCACATTTTTTAAAATAGATTTTGCTCCTCTGTTTGTGTTCTACTTCTGGTGTTCTTTCCCAATTCAGTTTTCCCAGTTCTCACTCATATAATGTCAGCTGCCTTCTGTCCTCTGCGTGCATGTTGCTCACATTAACTATTCCTATTTAGGTTTGCTTATAAAAAAATAGCTTTGCCCTACCCACAAAATGCATTTACCACACAGTCAGGGGATAATCACGTGAAATAACCTGTTCCACTTCAAGTCAGTGTCTTTTGTCTCTCACAAGGACACCACCACCCCTGAAATCCTAGGTTACTGCACTGTCAACTGCTTTTCAGAATCTAAAGTCATTAAATCCAGAAACATGTTGTTATTCTGAAGAAATTTCATGTTGTTTTCTCTTATAGTCAATACAATAAGAATGTATATATGTTATGGAGTATCAAGACTACTGTATCAGAAAGAAAAAACATATGACATTTAAAAGAAGGTAGGTAACAACTCTCAGTGATTTTAATCTACTTTAAAAATGAGTACTAGATAAAACATGCTAGGACCTTTGATAAATTTCTTGTTCATTTATACCACTGTGTTCAGTATGTGGGCATGCAAGTCAGCATCAGTGAAACTGGTCTCCCAGCCAATTTTTTTCAAAAACATATGATAATAGATTCATAAACTGAGTCAACTGCTGACTTGAGCAATGAATACACAAAACTGGCCCCTGCAAAACAAGAGATGAGCGGTGAACATGACAAATATATTTGGAACATTGTAAATGCAAGTTTTTTCAAACTGAAGGAAAATTTTGAGGCATGTGAAACAGCAACCGCAGTTACCAATAAGTGTTGCAAACAGGGACTACAGAAATGATGATTGATCTATTTTCCGATCTTGCATGAACTTGAAAAGTGAAACAACTCCAGTAAATACTGGTATTATCAGATACAGCTCGTGTCAACTAATTAATCACTGGCAGTTATTACTGCCAAACTCTTGACAGTCAGGATACAAACACAATCCATCCTATGTCAACAGTCACCTCTGCAGGCAGACTACTACTTGTTTAACACATACACAATACAGCTTGCTGTTGTGGAGGCAAAGAATAAGGTCTCTGTAAGAGGGCAGAAGACCCAGTTAAACTAAAAAGCGTTTACTTCTAGACCATGAGCACAGCAGACCACCTAGTCCTGACTGGAAAAGCAGACGAAAGCAGTATCTAAATACAGGTAAGTTCTACTTGGGAAGCCAACAGTGTTCCCTAATCAGTCCAGAAGAATAATGGTCTCCCAGCAAGGTAAGAAGGGTTAAGTAGGTACCGTTAACTTGGAGAGGTAGATGGTTTCTGCCTGGTTGTAGCATCTGTAGGTGTTACGCCCTGGGGAGGAATGAAAGTGTGAGCTGAGCAGCAAGGACCCGAACAGCACTGAACCCAGACTAGAGGGCTGTTTACTTACTTCTAGAAGTGCAACCCAGAAGTGGTCTGTCTGCTAAAGATAGCCTGAGAGCCTTCCTCAAAGCCAGGCTCCTCCTCCTCCTCTTGCGTGAATGCAAAGCCTCTTCTGCTGCAGAGTGTGTCCTGCCCTGCGCCAAGCCCCCACGGCAGGTCTGCCAGCCATCAGCCCACTTGCCCTGGCTGTCCAGGATGGACAGCACATGAGGGAAGGCACACAGTGGCTACAGCCTTCTGGAGACTGCTCTTTCACAGCAAAGATGTGTGGGCAACTTTTTCAGGTTTAATTTTGATAGCTTAAAGCGAATGAGAAGGCTGGAGACCCTGTAGGAAACCACAGGAAGCAGAAACTGCAAGGAGGACCTGGGTTTGCTCTTTTTCCAGTTATGCCTTTTTTTCTTTATAAACTTAATTTAGGTCTATAAGAAGATGTAAACTGGTTTGAATTTTCATCGCAACATTTCTAAGTCCAATGAGGGACAGATAAATCCTTTGCTCCTCCTCCCTACACAGTCCACACAATCAAGTTTAAAGTTCAACAGACACGAGTGCTTACAGGTTGTAGATGCCCTAAGCTCTCCCAGGGAGAGACTGGCCATGTCTCATTCTCTTACTACAAAAAACAGCAAAAAATTAAACCAAATAATTTGACTAATGCACTTCTTGATCAAACAAGAGTAAAGCAATCTTCATTGCTTCTGCACTGCAGAGCACGCTTCTCTGAAGGACTGCAACCACCAGCTTGCCTTTTTTTATTATAATGTTATTTTTTCCAAAATATTCTACATCTTTTATTCACAGCCAGTTCGCTCCTGCTCTCTGCATTAGCTGCATCCAAGAGGCACAGTATGCATAGCCCTGCTACATCCCATTGCAATTGTTTCGGCACTGCAGGTTGCATTACCTGTATCTTGAGGACACAGCACTTGGTCCCCACCACACTGAGTACAAGACACACACTGGCTCCTACCTCACATCCATCTTCAGTCAGACCTGGATCATACTGTGCAGAAATCCCTCTGCCATGCTGGATACCCATGTGCTGTACACAGCTCACTGGTGTGATATATGGTCTCCTTGAGCAACTGAACCCAACACAAGGGGACATGGAGCAGGAGAGGGGAGGGACTGCAGCCCTAAATTCTAGCTGAGGTTGTTTCAAAGGGTGACACTGCTCCTTCTTCTCAGTCCCATTACACAACTCACTGATGTGGCTTAGTGCTGTGGTCATTCCCTGTTCACATGACCAACAAGTGGCCCATCACATCATCCAACACGTGGTGTCTCCCTGCTGGGAAAATTTATGGCGTGCTTGAATGCGGGGCTTCTGATGGCTGCCAGTACTGCCCCTGCTCCCATGTTTAGGTGTCTTTTATCCTCTGGAGCCTGCAAAGAGACTTACTACTAGGTACAAATTTGTCCCCATCTACCCTCTCCTTCCTTGCACCATGATTCAGGTGGTTTCAGAGGAGTCTGCTGGGGGAGCTATGCATGGGCAAGAGAGTCTGTTCCCCTCCAGCACCATCTCACAAAAGCAGACATACTGGCAAGCGAGATGCCCAGGCTGTCCTCCAGAGAGTGCAGAGAAGCTTCTTTTGTGGTCACACTAAAGGGATTAAAAGCCTGCTCCTCCTGAGGTTCCTGAGAGTACTTGCTCTTTGTTTTCAGTGTTTGGATCTTATCCTATTTAGGGGGGGTCAACTAGCTATTAGATAGTCTGCTCCTTTTACAACACAAAATGGAAACCCTGGAGCACACACAAAAAAGGCTGTGGGGTTTCTTTTTTTTTTTTTTAATAGTCTCTAACATTCAAAAGGAATTAGATAACAGCTATAATGGCCCCACCTACTCTTGATCCTTTCTGCTGCCAGAATGTTTTCTGTAATAAATCATGAGAGCACTACATTACTCCAAACCTAAAAATGGAGCAGAGTCAGGAGGCGGCACAAAGCTCTGAGTACAGAATACAGAGCTCTGTATTTGATAACATCTGCACTTGGTCTGATTTTAAGCCATCCTCAGGTGGGAATAATGAATCCAAACGAGGAGGGAAAGGTTCATGGGGTGATTACAGTATGGGGTGGCTTTTAAGCCTTTTTCCTTTCAACTTCACTTTCATCACATTTTGATTTGGGTTGGATTAGCTCCTGAAAAGGGTTCTGCTTAACAGAAGACTGAAGGTATCACTTACATTTCCCCAAAGCCAAGATGTTTGTTGAAGGGAGGCAAGAGGGGGCAGCTGAATGGCATCATCTTCCCTCAAATCAGAGGGGTAAGATCAAATAGTTTCTTCCATACCTGGAGAGAGAGCTTCTGAAAAACCGGTCCCACCTGCTGTACAGGGGCTAAAATAATGATTTTGAATTCAAAATGAGTAGGCAAGCACTGATCACAGTCGTGGACTTGATAAAGCAGCTCATTCTTGCTGAGAGCTGACACATAATTCCAGCTGTACCCCAAAGCCCAGTCCCAGGCACTCTCACCATACACGATGGCTATCCATGCTGAAGAAGTAACACGGCTAAAGGTGATGCCCACCTGCCTTTGCCATGCTAACCAAATGGGTCAGCTGGGATTCTGCTAGGCAAACGGTGCAATGAACCTATCTCAAAGGCTTACTCGTAAAAAGAACAGGAAGGTCTGAACATCTGCTAGGGACAAGACTGGATAACGGTCATGAAGAGAATTTTTAGTCTTCAGGCTCCAAGATCAGTTTTAGTTAAAATACCTGAATTTTGTACATGGCTGAAAAATGGACCCTGAATACTTGCACTCACTAAAATTCAATAAAGCAGTGTGTTTCAGCTGTTGACATTGAAAAAGGTTTTGGGACAGATTCATACCAGGGGATCAAAGATAATAACTCAAGTGAGATTTTTTTTTCTTCAAGTAGTCCTACCATCTAGGAACTGAATTTCAGTGAGAACTGAAACTGATAGGGAGCTAATGAAAGTACAGCTGCAGGATGCTAGTTCAGGGAGGTTTAACACCCACAGCTGCTGGAAAGCACATGGACCGGCTCTCGGATTTCTGGCAGGCTTTACTGCTGCACATTTACCATGCAAATAACCCTGTGTGACGCAAAAACATCTTAAGGGTTCTTTCCATGTCCAGATGGTATTGTTCTTTCTAGACCAGGCTGCTAGATGTCTGATCTTAAGGCAGCCTGGCAGGCTACTTAGATCTTCCCCTCAGATGTCTCCACATTTTCTTCTGTGACTGATTTACTGGAAGAAGAAAAAATGAAAAGCAAAGCTCAAAATCACTACTCGCAGATGCGCATGAACTGCAATTACATGAAGAAATCAAATGGAGCCACCTCATTAAGAACTAATATGAGTACCTCTTCTAAAAAAAGAAGAGGAATGAGAAGAACGGTTAATGACTATCATGACTTGAATTAATAGATATTAAGGCCAGTAAGACTATTATACTTACCAGCCAGTCAGATCTGCAAAACACCAGCCAAAGAAAACCTCAGGACTGACTCTTTTGTTGCCATTCTGTTTCCTCTGAATTATTTTTAAGTCTATACACAGGCATTCATTAAGCACATTCATTTAGTCCTTCAATCATCCTGCACTATATTCCAGCCTTATTATTTATTACAGATAAAACAAAGGAAGATTATTTCAGTGCTCACACCTAGTACTTCTTGTGCTTTTCTCTGCATGCTGCTAAACTAGCAGACTTACAAATGACCTGATCTGCTTTCTATGGCACCCCTCGGCATTCTGGCTACAAACCAGCACCAAACCGCAATCCTACTGAGGAAAAAATGAGGGAAAACTAAAACATACCAGTAGCACTTAGCTCACTAGCACTTTCAGTCTGTTTCCCACTCAATTAAATTTCCCTTTTTAGAAATAACTGCATCTGTGTTTCCTGTATACACATGCTCTGCGCTGTTTTCTGCCAGGTATCTTAATCAGATTTTAACTCTGCAGTGATATAATGAGTTAAGTGTAGCATTTGCTCTCCACCTAGGGACCATCATGCTACCTATTTCAGTACAAAGCTTTTTTAACACTGCAGAGCGTTCTCTCACTTGAACACTTAACACAACTGTCAGTTAATACCAACCCATGGACCACTAGTGACAGCATCATAGTCTAGTTCAGTTTATTTATATAGAGATTGGAGAGCATCTGCATGTCTATCTATTTCCAGCAGGCATCCTTAACAAATGTAACTCAAGAAATCCCACCCAAATTTAGAAACCATTTTCTACTTCCAAAATGCAATAATTTCCCCATATATCTAGCAAACTAGAATCATTAGCTCAATTCTCCTCCTTCAGTCTCTAATCACCCCAGGAGTTACCTCCTCAGTTTTAAGTCCCCCTAAGCTTGAGGCCAGACACAAAATATACTTTGGACCTGGACAGGCAGAAAACCTCAGGGATAAGAGAAGTTCCAGGCATGGGCATTGCCCTGGCTGCTAGGGTGAAAATAAATGCAAAACCAAAATGAGACTCAAAGGGCTGATACTCTGTTCCTATCTCAGTCCCAGGCTGTTGTGCATTAAACCATGACAGGATGAGCCAAGAGAAAAAAATTCCCTAGTCCTGCACACAGTTTTCAAGGTAAAAATCAATACAAATGGGTAACTGCAGGAGCTAGACTCCAAAAATTCTTAAGAAACCAGAACAACAGTGCTATTACTCTACAGATAGAGGCAAACAAGAGAGAAAAGAGTCAAAAACTGGAGTTGAGGGAGGGAAGAGTTCTCCAAGACTGAGGTCTGTCTAGTAATTTAAAAAACAAACAAACAAACAAACAAAAAAACCCCAAGAACCCAAACCTAAAAAATTAATTGAGTTCAAACACCATTAATTGAGTTCTGGTGCGGGAAGAATATGCAGAGTCTGCAATAAGGAACTCTGCTAGGAGGGAAAGGTTGGTGCTAATTTCTTTCCTATCAGCAAATATTATTTTTTAATGTGTGGGGGGGTTGGGGTTTTTTGGGCTTTTTTTTGTTGGTAATGGGTGTTGTTTTGTCGGTTTGGGGTTTTTTTTGGGGGGAGGGAGGATGCTTGCACTCATTATAGGACTTTTTAGCTCCTTAAAGCATTGCTGTAATTAAGAGTTGAGCTCTGCAATCTACAGACCCCGTATCATGCATAACCACTGGCTTAAACAGTGTTGAATCATGAACTCAATCACGTATGTAAAATCCAGAGACAACAGCAAGATTAAACACTATCTCCATTAAGACATAATTTTCAAAGTGTCTCCTATTGAGGATGTATTTTGATAAAGCATGATGATTATCTCCCTGCTATGGATATCTGGGATGTTATTCTAAAAAATAATTGAACTATTTTTTGTCAGTTCAGGACATTTAATTTCATTAAGTGACTGCAAAGCAATGTTCAATATTCATAAGCAAGTCACGAAGACCGCAGGCTAACACTGGCAGGGTCAACTTGCACAATGAAAGGAGAGATTAAGCTCGTTGTCTTAATTGCACTTGTGTAATCTGTTTATTTTGGATAGTGAAGAATTGAACAAAATGGTACTTTAATTTAATTTGAACACTAACAAAAATTAACATTTGGACTTCTAGCTAAGCAGACAGAAATTACTTCCACTGCTCAGTGCAGTGCTCATACTCTTGCTATAAATAAGTAGCCTAATGACATCCAAAACAATCCAATCAGTCAAAACAGGGACACAAAATGAGAAACTATTTTAATACTCTTGCCATTTTGGCATGTCAGAAGTTAATTACTGATATTAACATTTGAGTTTTGAGACCCAAGCCAAAGCTGGTTTCAATAACTCTAGACGGTACAAAGCTGCAGAGCAAGGCTACTCAAAGCGTATTTTCAGTATCTCAAAATACTGACAGAGTTCTTGAGATTGAAGGCCCTCTTTTAAGAGAACAACCAGGAGATGCTAGATGGTATACTTTTAAAGTTTTTATCTTCTGGTTTACAAGTCTGAAAATTCTGATCTTCCCAGCGCTCAAGAAACTAGAAATGCTATTTAAAATGTAAGAACTGAGTGTAACCATCCCAAAAAGAAGTCACTCTAAAACCAGCAGAGCATAGCAGTGTCCCCATGAGCGCATGCTGCTAGTATATAAGCAACCTGTTCAGTTAATATTATATTTAATCTTCATACAGTGCTTACTGAGGGGAAAAAATTAATCTTGTAAGAAAGTTATTGCATTTAATATTTCCCGTAACATGATGCAAATGGTTTACTGACGTATCTTCAGGAGGCTGTAAGAGGGGAAAAAGCAACTTCCATCCCACCAAATGCTAACTGCAGCGTCACTGCCAGACCTCAACAGGGAGGGGATGAGGCAGCTGCCTGCTGCCACCTGGCAAAGTGGGGGCCAGCCCCAAGAAATAAGGAGGCTGAATCTTGTAAAAGGCAAGCCCTAGAGTCTGCTGGCACAAGTTGGCATGAAAGATAGTCACCTTTCATTCTAGGCCTAGGCCTTACTGCTCCCCTGAGCTTTTATTGTCCCCTTAAAATGATTTTTTCAGTTCAGCAAGGCAGACTTTGGTCCCAAGTGTTTCCTGAAAGGCTATCAGAGCTGATGTTCTTCCTCCTGCCTGCCTGCATGTAGACAGGCTTCCTACCAAATCAATGTCAAACACACCCTGAGAAAGTGCCACTGTGATTGGATCAAGGTAAAGGACCCAGCAGCCAGCTCAGACAGCTTAACTTCCACCACAGCCTTCTGGAGATCTCCTTCACCGATTTGCAGGATCAACCCTAAATAGCAAGCTCTGTAGCAGCCAAAAAAAAATCCAAGCAGAAAAATTTAATGGGAGATACAGTGGTCAAGCTGAGACTGGATTTTCTCCCTGTTTGTTTGAAGATCTCCAAGAAGACTGCAGATTGTGTACACATTAGTTAGGCACTAACCAAGGCTATGAAAAAATACTAAGATGGACTATCTATTGCACATGTGGTCTCTCTAGGCCCCTATAAATGCCTGCTTGTTTCTAGAGGAAACACAGTATACTTGTCCATCCACTGAGGTTACGGCAACACCTTTCAGAGCTCTGTTTTGGATGTCATCTGCTCAACAGTGCTCTGTTTTGGCCAGACCATGAAAACAGGCTGCCCAGAAAGGCCATGGAGTCTCCATCCTTGAAAATATGCAAAACTCTACAGCGACATACCTGAGCCACCAGCTTTACTTGGGCCTGCTTTGAGCAGGAGGTGGGAATTACAGACATCTGGAGGTCCTGTCCAATCTACCTAATTCTATGGTTCATCTCTCACATAAAACTAGCAAGCTGAAACTATGCAAGATGTTAATGTAAAAAATAATGAAGGCAAAAGTCAAAGGAGGTTATATTTGTACAGTTAAGACATGGAATAAATCTAAAACTGAAAATCTTGACGAAAGACAAAAATAGACAAAGATTTCAGTAACTTCTGCTCTCCTGCAATCCAGACCAGTTCACCATAGGCAGATACTATTTTAAGAAAGAGGCTTGAAACTTTTAAACTAAATATAACTTTTAAGCAGCACGAAAAATATTTTTAAGTGTCTTGTGCTTAGTGAATTCTTTTATCTATTAGAGCTCAATTTAGTTCTCATGAGCTCACAGTCCATCCATTAATTTTTAGTGCAATTTGGAGCACGACCTAAATTAGTTGGCTGATCAGCCTGTCTTTTTAGTCTCACCATTTTGCATAGTCACAATCATAGCCAAAAACTGATTACAAAGGGTCCCTCTCAGGCCATTCCACTTTTAGTGAGGTCTCAATGTTTTTTTCAGGAGGCTAAGTGACTGCATCAATTCATGCAGTAAATCATTGACTTCAAAGTGCATTTACTTGCTCCCTCTTGGCCAAGTTCACTCACCTAACTTGTTTTCTTTAACTGTGGCACCTAAATTGCTATCTGAGCACTCTATCTTCTGGGCAAAGAGAAAGAGTCTTTGGGGTCAATTTGGGCTGATGTACCTAGATCTCCCAATAGTAACAGCTCCAGACAGATCAGTCCTTTTTGCATCACAGATAGGACTCTGCTTTCTGACTCCTGATGTTTTGGAAAGTTTTTTCCACTGCCATAGTAATTACTTAAATAAAGGACACTATATTCAGCAGTGATTACTGAAGGTAAGCTTGACAGAAATTTTCTATCAAAAGTATAGACAACATAGCTTCTACAAAAATGCAGTGAAAATTGAAACGAAATAGATTATAGTTACCTCCACATAAGAGACTAAGTGGACTGTGTTTGGGAACTTCCATTCAGTGGAAAATTTGCCCTCTTTCTGGGAGCAACAAATATGCTGACTGACCAGTCATTTCCTGGCCCCACTGAACTTCAGTTCACAGGAAACATGGAAACAAGAGAGGAAATGAACTCTTTCTTTCAGAGGCACCCAGAAGGTTTATAGAGTGGTAAGTAAAAGCTAATATCAGAGGCAGGTTGTGTCACTCATCCTCCTGCTACAGGATAAAAGGCCTTTCTGGGCAAGACAGTAGTAGGAGATGCTCTGTATCTTCAGCTAATATACAGCATTTTTTATGCTCTTTTACAATACAAACCTGGAAAGTGCTTCTCTGTGGTTCACTGCCAAACAGGAAGGTCGTGCCTTCCTGTGTGATACTCGCTTTGGTCTCGACTGAGACAGTGAAACAGGGAACACACATTTTCTATAGCCAGTACAGACAGCATCTGGAAGGGCTGTGAGCACATGGGAGGACAGAATTAGAAGTTAAAAGGATTTGAGAAATAGGTTGGAACAGACTTAAAATAAGATGATGATACATTACAAGCAAAAGAAGAAGTAATCATCAGCTGCACAAATGTGGAGAATGGGTGGATGTGAAGATCAGATAGGGTTACAAATATACGTCCATGTCGCACTGTTGCAAAAATACACAAAGAGTGACCCTAAAACAAACTCCACCTTGGAATCTATAAATATTGTTTTCACCTGTAGATCTTAATGCTTCAGCAAGAGTAGTGCACCCAGCCCAGGCACCACACTTCTCAGAAAGCGTGGACTACCACAAGGTGGCCAAAGAAGAACACAGCTAATTAAATGTATTAAGAACCATAACTGGGGTTGTTGTGTTCGGTCCAGGGTTTTTCTGCTTCTGTTTTCTCCTATCGCTTAGGATCCCTGACCATATTACATCTTCCACATGACTCCTATTCCCATTACACATCCTGCATCACAGACTGGTCAGATGATATTTTCCACATTGCAGCATGGGAAATTTTGTTCCACAGAAATCCCAGTTCCATTAACAACCACATAGCACTGTCCTCAAACGGAAACGCATCTGCAAGTCATAAATGGGACAGCCAGCATCAGAACTAGAACTACGGACAAAGGCAGGGTTCAGATCACCCCACTATAAGCACAGCCAGTTTCCTTCTTGCCTACATCCTTTATTTCAATGTACAGCCAGAGCAAAGATGGGGCTGTGACTTTCAAGGTGTTCGGTCTGTCCCAGATGACTTGACTGACACAGAAAGGACAGGAAGGCACAGCAACGGTTCAGTGACATTACAGCTGCTACTGTAAAGTGACAGGGAGAAAAAAAAAGTCATATAAAAAAAGAGAAAAGAAGCAGCAAAAGTGGCATACTTGGAGCAAAAAAGCCAGTCTCGGGAGCGAATCCCTGCCAGTTGAAGAACTCCCCACATCTGACAGTCCTAAAGAGTCCAAATGCACTCATGGGCAACTCTGGCACCAAAAAGAACTCCAAACAAAAAAAGCATCTCTTTTTGTGTTAATTAATATCGACCAAGCATAAAAAAAAAATCAAAAGCAACTGATGCCTTAGAAACAGCATGGGAATTCACAGGCCAAGCATCTTGTTTGTTGTACTCCACAGTACTTAAGAGATTCATCAAATAGCCTTGACGATTTCGTACTGTGTGATGCTGCAGATATCCCTGTTTTCAGCTCACTAAATGCCTGGGAAGCACTATACCTTAAGAGGAGACAAGTAAGAGTGTTGGTTCAGGAATCTTAGCTCCTCAGGCTGACAGAATGTTATGGGAGCCTCTGGAGAAGATAAACTTATCTCTGACTAGACAGCATAAAGCATCATCATTTCAGTGCCGGTGCCTATAGGAAGCTAAGGCCACCCTGCACTGCCTCACAAAGTGTTTCTTATTTACTCTTTTCTGTAAGACATTAACTTCTTTTGTCGTGGGTAAGATCTCCACAGCAGGGTATGCCTGCTCTTCCGCCAGAGCCCAGCAGTGGGGCTGGCTGTGCTCCCAGACTGAGGGCAGAGACATGGTGAGGATAAACTTCACCACCAGACTGAGAGAGGCCTCCAGCCACTAGCTTTCCCTGAATCCTACCCACCACTGCCACCCTGTCACTTCACATGGGTGCCTAAGCTCCCCTGCCCGGTGACAGAGACAGGCAGAGCCTGCTCTGCCCACGCTGTGCTGCAGGGCTGGCAGCGGCCTTCCTCCTCCTGCTCTGCCATCACTTCCCTCCTCCCGCTCTGCCATCCCCGACCTTACATAAGCAAAGGTAACCCAGAGGACACGGCAATTTCTGGATGAATACACGCCGCACAAGATATCTGCTGGCTCAGAAGCCCTTTTATTGCTTGTTTCAAATACTGCTGCTGCTAAGGACAGCAGAACCACTTTAGCCTTGAGAAAGGACTGCGCTTACAAAGGCATCCCTGTCACCCAGACCACACTGATGCATGCTTGGGCTGGAAGACAAACGCCAGCCATCTCTCCTTCAGTTTGCCATGGGGGCCAAGCCAAAAGGTCTCAACCTTCATCATAAACTAGCATATTTAATACATAGTTGTCATCAGTGCATTTCTGGTCAGCTACATGAATTCATTACTGATCTTCTATTTGGAGGTTTATTCTAAAGACAAACAAAGGGCAAATAATGAAATAAAAAAGGTAACATTGTCCAATTTTATAAACAAATCTCTTTCTCGTGGTACTTTGCAGGATAAGGCACAGCCATATGACATTTTCATGGCTACAGGTTGAACATTTCCTCCACAGAATATGGGAGAGAAGAGGAGACCACAAGGCTTTTTGCCCCTTTTCTCCTCAAGTTCTCTTCCCCATTGATCAAAGAGTGCAGCATGTATAGTAGCTATGCGAGTAGAGAGCCTTCCTCCCTCTTGGATGGTTCCTCCATCAGCGAGAGCCATTCTGCCACTTTCCAACAGGAAGAAATGCATTGGAGACCTGTGCCTGCATAGGTGATACAGGCTTGGGAAGGACAGTTTAACAGATGATAACACAGGAAAATAGAAATGCAAAATCTACAGGTATCGAGAGAAACCCAGTAATAACCTGCTGGGAGCACACAGATTCACTAGATTGAGATTATGTGCTGTCATTCTCCACCAGTACTCTCAACTGATATGCAAGCAAGATTATCAGGCGATGGCAGATGAAGAAAACTAATTTCTTCCATCATTTTAAAGTCATTAGGATTAGAGCACTGCATGCACCAGAAACATCAAATTAAGCACCCATCACAGGATCAATCCCCATTATCCCCAGGGTTTTCACAAATTAACACTGCAAATTAAGTATTTTAGTGAAAGAACTTCTAATTTGTTTTCTTTGTTAGCAATGATTTAATTATGCCTACTTTTAAAACACAAGATGATCAAAAGTTCTCTTTTTTACATAGCTAACGAAACAGTATTTTACTACTCTACGTAACAATTGCAAAATTACGATGTGAGCATAGAAACTAAAATTCAAATTAAAACTTCTATCTCACTTGCTTGTTATTAAACCTGTTAATATACTTGCATAGTAGAAACAGTAGGAAAGTACAGTTCATAAACAGTCAGAAGGAGCAGCAATGTGGGGAAAATGCCAAGAGAACCAACTTTCAAATTATTTTGTCCCTCTGTACCATAAATGAAGAAATTGCCTAATTGTCTAAGAAATTGTCTAATTCAGGCTCCCAGCCTCTCAAACGCTACACACACTGCTAGATCAAAGCATTCAGAAGCACAGCATGGGCTAATCAAACTTTTATGATATTTTGATTTGTTAACCAAAGAACAATAATCTAGAACACAGTGGCAATACAAGTACAACCAAGCACAGAAAAACCAGGCTCTGTATGTTTGCCAGTTCACTTGACTATCATCTTCTTTACCATGAAATGTAATACTCTGTCTTGGGCCTCCTGACTTATTTACAAAGTAACACAATTAATATGGGGATAAGAAATCTGGGTAATGCATCTCATCATTCATTATGCCTCGGAAAGATAGAAATATTACCTTGTACAAGAAAATATACAGAATGATAAACAGAGGAAACAAAATCACTCCACAGCGTATAAAAGTTTATGTAAGTTGAAACTGAAGTCTGTATATGGAAAATGAGAACAAAATGTAACATTTATTGGATTCTATTCACTTGGAGCATAAAGCTGGAATTATAATAGCAGGTGTTCTCATATATAGGTTTGAATGCCAGCAAATTACTCCAATACAATTTTTGTCTACTATAAAGTATGTGTTAGTAATTTAGCTCAAAATGGCATTAGTATCTGCAGGTCTCCCAAGTTCGCTTTTCTTTTTCCAGGCCAGCTTACCTTCTGTTACTGCCCCATGTACTTTACACACAGCATCTTTTACACAGTATGTTGCAAAAACACTGAAAATTGTTAATGAAACCTGGTAAAAGAAAACATTTTAAAACTGTGATTCTTTCCCAAATAGTTATTATGGATTAACACCATGCACCTACCCACAAGTGGAAAAGGAAAGAAGGTAGATGTAAAACAGACATAATGCTAGATCTCTGTATTTCCAGAAGAAGAGGTTGCCACAAAGGATTACGTTATTTTATCTCTGTGCAAAAGACACACAAACACTACTGAAAATAGAACTATATGTTATTAGCCCCCTTATATTCCATTCTACACAGGCGACTTTGAAGGCCCATGTAGAACGTGTGTGCCCCCCCTTTCGCAACTGTGTATGATCTCCAAAGTAGTTGGTACACTGATAGACTCAAAACACAATTTGGCAAGTCCTTTTTGAACTGTTATCATACTGTGGAATGATTGCAGCTCCGATTCAAAACCACCATTCCACTTGTGGGGACCACTGAAACAAGGGAGCCAGTTTATACACTTCACCTTTTAATGAGTTAGAAGTTTAGAAGTTACGATTTCATACAAAAAGCCACCCTCGTGACTTGCTCCTCTGCAAGCCACACACATTGCCCTAATTACTTCAAGTAACTAAATTCAGTTATGTAATTCTGAGCCAATTTTTTTTTCCAAGTAACAAATCAGGACTTTAATGCACAATGTGCAGATGCACACATCCAAGTGTGTGCATTTGCTTATGCTTCATAAACCTTCTGGTAAGGTTTAATTCTCACTGGATCATAAATATCTGAAGAAGATTGAACTCAGAGGATTTTCACAGAGTAAACACTTTAAACCTCAGAGCTGGATTTTATTTCCTGCTGTTATGCAAGCGTTTTAAAGCACTGAAATACATTCTGGAACTACCAAACACATGGCCCAGGACTTGTCACATAGTGATTGATTTCTCCCTCTTCCCAACCAGAGCCCCACACTCATTTCAGCCAAGGCCTGCATATTCTCATCATGTAATGCAACCAAGTTGTTTAGGTCTTTTTTTCATCTGTGGGCCAGATAGAAATTTGTTCCAACCTGAAACAAGAATTCAAGAGAAACAGCTTCTAGTGAATTGATATTCCCCAACCAAAAGCTCTCTCAGAAAAGATCAGGCAACATTTTTGCCATCTGATCTTCCCACAAGAGTGAGAACAGCTTTAGTTATGCTTTGGACTCCTTTAGAGCAAACTGCTGAAAAATTCAGATAAACATACACTCACCCTGTTGCTCCAGTCTCACCTTTCTCCCTCCCATCCAGAACTGTCTCCTTCAGGTGTTTCTAGCAGAGGAAATTTTCACCTTTATGACCAAATCCTGAAGTTCTGTGACAGGATTTACAACTGAGGCAGCTGCTAATAATCCTGTGATGAACCTCCAATGATTTCAAGCCTGAATCCAATCCAATTCTGTGGTCATTTCCTCTGAAGCCATACGACTACTTGTTAAGGGGAAAGATCTCTACAAATGTCAGAAAAAGGTGTATGACTAGTCCGTTGTTTAAGCTAGTGTCATTCTAAAAATACTTTCAGAATGTTTGTTTCTGTCCATGCACTGTCCTGGTGAAAAAAACAAAACAAAACAAAACAAAAAAAAAAAAAAAAACCAACCAAACTAACCTCAGAAGCAAAAATATCAAAAGAAATATGTTCTTGTTTTGACTGCAAAAGAATAGCCAAATTCATTCCAACCACAGAATCAGACTAGAAATCAATATAAGAATGTGATTCCAGTGAAAATCAGGCATCTTGGCTCTAAGAAGAAGTTTGAAGGTAAAACCACCTCAGATAAGAATTGCGCTTTAACTAGAAGAGTCAACGCTATTTTCCCAAACAGCTGTAGATCAGGACCCTGTATATGCAATAAAAAGCTAAAAGCTCATACATCAGCTGGCAAAACTAAAAGCTATTCCAAGTGAGTAAGAAATTAGTATCATTTCTATGAGCTGATAGGGATATTTGCCCTCTATTTTACCCTTCTTAAAATCATGTGTCTTTTTTTCCCCTTGTTATCTTGTTTCCAAATTATAATTTTTCCCCAGTCTTCTCAAGAGGTACATCTCCAGGCTTAAGTACAGCCAAGCAAATTCAATCAGAGTTTAAAAAAAACCCAAGACTTGTTCCTCTGAAAGACACAGGTGAAGACATGTCTTCAGGAAGGGTGCAAATATTTCTGCACTTCCCACCTCTCTAGCGCTTATACACCTTGGTGTCAATCTCAGGTAGCTTTCTAGACCTTCATGTCGTGTAATACGTACTACACTGTAACACAGAGCCAGCTCTAAGCTTCTTGCTTGCAGTCAGAGTTGTGAAGTGCACCTCTGTGTGAAGGACAGTAGTGTAGATGCCCCAGGCACCAGACTGAAAGGAAATGAAAGGGTTTTTCATGAGCCAGGGAAGGCAACCAACGGGGAGCAAGGAAGCTGTGAAAGAAGCACGAAGAAACCCTTCTAGGGACTGTGATCAGTGTCCTCTTTTCTTGAGGGCCCAAGGGATATTTCACCCCATTAATCTGTGCCAAATATGAGGCCAAAAGAGTCCTTGAGGACTGCCATGCTGCATAAAAAAAAAAAAACTGAGGTGGCCAGGTGCCAGAGCAACATCCGTGTGAGCCACCACATGCTGTTGAGAAAGCATCTCCTCCTCTCCTTTGCCCTGGAGTACTGGCCACTGCCAGTATACACCCAGGTACAGACATACTCATTCCTGCTCTGAGATCTTTCCAGAAAAAGGTAGAACTCCCCATGCTCAGCAGGTCTTTGATGGCACATGCGAAGCCGCACGTGGGACCTCAGCTCCCTCAGGACACAGAAAGAGCTCCTCTGCACGCAGACACAAGCAAGTGGGAAAAGTGAGCAATGGATGGAAGGAACAAATGTGACGATACTGAGATCTCTGCAGATCTGTGTGTGAGGACCACGCAGTGGCTTTCAAATCAGGCAGGCAGAGAACATACAGCATTAAGATTCCTGACAGCCTAATTTAAGTGCAGGCAGACCTACAGCTTTAGCACCCAACAAAACCAATTTTGCTCCACCATCCACTTCTGTCTGTTGCCTGTGACAACTACCTCGAGCTGCCTGTTGCGTGGCACAGTTTTAACTGTGGTAGTTATTGGCAGTAGCGTTCTGGAGGACAGAAGTATAACTGGTCTAAAATGTGGAAAACCTTGAGGAGGCTGTGACCATCCATAGCTAATACAAACGTGAACTTGGACACAACTTTTGGCTCAAGATGCTCCCCTAACAACACTTATTACCAAAAGTGGGCAATGATCCTTTCCATACATACCTGTAGCTATATCTGTATATAGACACCCACACAGCTTGATGCTTTTAGTGTCTAATACTGATTATCATGGGACACCTACAGTGTGACCTGGTACAGCTGTTATTCTACCAAAGACAGATAATCAATAACATCTCTTCTCATGATTCTTGTTTGCCTAGGGGTGCTGTTGCAGTAGTGGATGCAGGAGATACATATACCCAGTAGTGTCCCAGAGAAGGTGTAGCTAATGGCCAGCCAGCTACAGATGCACCAGCAATGTCCTGAGGTACGCTGCCACCTTGTTGTAGTTTAGAGGGATGACAGTGTGCAGCTTTTACTCCTTCCACTTCATTCACAGGAAGGTTATCTGGCATCCAGACACGTGTTCCTGTGTTCGTTATGGAGATGAAGGGTGATGAGGGTGCTGGCTATTTAACAGTACAGCCTGGCAGTCCTGCAGGACACCATAATTCTATTCGGATGCATTGAGAGAACTTTATAGCCCTGATATAAAAACACAACTAAATTGATGGTTTCAGGTTTGTCCAGAGCAATATATGCTTGTCTAAGAATAGGAACAATATTCCATAACAAGCAGGACAATGCATCTAGACTGTCAGTAGGTTTAAGCCAGCCTAAGGACTGTCTGACTTCTTCAAAGCATGTAGCTGGTGGCACTTTTCACCCTAAGTGAGGTATTTTTCTCACACCTCTATATTAAGTGTTGCCAGGGGCTAAAGCAGAGTCCTGTCCCATTCCAGAGTAAAGGACTGGTGACTGAAAGGATGAGAAAACAAGCCTTGTACTTGTCCTAAAAGTTTGAACAAAAACAGAGGAGAAAAATAAGTGGCCTTACAGCTTCTGCTTCAGATCCCTCCTGCCTGAGACATCCTGGTCCTTCTAACCAACACAGTGTTTACTGATAGAACCCAGCGGTGGTAGCAGTGGGGTGGGATGGGATGGCAGTCTCCCTGAAGCAGAGCAGGCTCAGCTTCCTTCTTACCACCCCTCACCAAAGACTATCTTAAACCAGCCTGGACTCTGTGTTGAGAATTACAGTCTGGATGGAAAAAATTACATCATAATCACAATCGTGTTAGCAACAACAGTTATTTCATACAAAAAGGAGGGCACCAGTGTCATCAAGAAACTGAAAAATGAAGAAAGCAAGTATCTGTGAACTAACCTTCTGTGAAACTCAAAAGTGGCTACAGCAAATTCAGCCAAGATACACTGGAAGAAAGACTATAAGCAGGATCAGAATCAAGCCCACAGCCCTGCATTTCATCATCTCAGTAATATACATACAAACAAATAAAATAGAAAAAGTCTGAATGCACACATTGAAAAAGAAGTTCAAACATTTTAGAAGCTAAGGGTCCAAAGCTGCAGGACTGGAGGCCTCATGAGCTGTGTGTTGCTCTGGGCAGCTTCAGTATGAAGCACTCACTCACTCATTTCCCACAGATGTAAAAAGAAACCTATAGGATGCAAAGGAACAAGAAATTCAGTTCTTACAGTGAACTCTGGCCTGCTGACATATCTGCCTGTTTAAGACATCCTCTGCACGCTTCTTGGAGCTTGCACACACACAAGTTTAATGGGTTCAGCTTAAAATAGCCATTTTTAAGAGCTGTAGTTTTACTTGCATAATCCAGGATGAAAGTGGTTCTAAAGTATACAGTCACATAGCTTTATCTCCACTAATACAGCCACATGCCCTTAACTGGCACTGCTCGCTATCATGGTCTCTTTCACAGTGGTCCTCTCCAAGTTACAGGTTGGCGTTTTCTTACTATTTCCTGAGGTGCTTTTAGAGTTTATATCAAGAATCTGGGACCAATTATCATGAGAAAGCCAAAGCAAGAGTGTAAGTTAATTTAGCTAAAGAACACTAAATTGAAATCAAGCAATCTTGTTTCTATGCCTCAGGATAGGATTTCAGACCTTTTATAAGAAAATGAAAGAAAAGACAAGACAGTAAGAACCTCAGGAAATTCATCTTAGCACTAATGATTTGAAAGCTCTATTTTGTGGAACCTGGAATAAAAATGTTCAAAATTAAGGCATCCAAAAAAGATTTAGAAAGAGAAAAGGCTACAGGTGAACGAATTCTTTTAGCTTATTTCATTTAATATACACAACTTTGAGAATTTTTTTAAGTAGACAATACAAACTGTTCAGACCTTGCTCAAAATCTTTTATTTTCTGACTGTCAGCAAGAAGCAACTACTACCTTATGGCACATGGTCTACGGCTGTGAGAGATGACGGGGGTGTTCATCACATCCTTTATTTCCTTCATGTTAATTAGAACTGAAGATCAAAAATTTGTGGCTCTCAGCACTCAGAAGATGTGTAAACTATAAGAGAAACATAGCTAAGGTCTTGCCTGCATGTTTTGTACATCAGATAAGGCAACACTCTTTCCTTCCCTTTCCTATTTTAGTGTTTCTACTACAGCGTATTCAGCTGTACTAAGCTATATGGTGCAGCAAAAGCTATCTATGAACTCTCACATCTGTGCACACATAGTGGTAATAACACAAGACTTTAGTAACTGGGAACATTCTGATACGACACTTTTCTAAAGGAAACCTATTTCCTTGACTTCTGCAGGAAGGAGGAGAGACCCTGCTCAAAACTTTCAGACCTGCATTTAAACCACTGATGGGAGACCAAAGCAGGTATTCAAAACTCCACTAGGCTTCACCCTTGAAGATGAAATGCCATTGTGGTTGCTCATTCAAAATTAAGTTTAATTGATTCAGACATCACTTGCATGACAGAAACAGTAGCTTTGATCAAGGTCCTCACCAAAAGGAAATGAAACGACTAACACCACGCAAAGAGCTGAAAATAAACAGTGATGCAGGTAACACAACTCATGGACACTGCACATCTTGATTTTCTTAGATGGCCTTTGCTTAAGGATGTCAACCAAAGGCTCTTCAGAAACCTGGGGATGATTCTCAAAAAATGCAGCCCTGGGTACTGATTGTGAAGAACTCCAAGAGACTTGAACCTGTCACAGAATCTCCTAAGATTTGTGTGTTGTGTCTCTGACAAGTGAAGCGTGTCCCTGTGATAGCTCTTGTTGTTGGAGTGAGTTCATAGAAAGAATTATCACTCCCATAGCAATGGTTGTCATTGGTAAGTCAGAAACTGATTCATATTGTTCATTTTTCCCCCAGAAGATTGTTTAGCTCCAAGACAAAGTAACAACAAGCATCTTCTAAATTCCTAGCAAAAAAAAAATAAATCACAGTATTCTCAACTGTCACAAAATCATTCATTATTTTTAAAACCTTTTAATTTTAGACCTTGTTTTTTCAGAACAAAAATCTGACTAATGTCTCATACATATGGAATGTGAAAGTGCCACCAAATAATCTTTTTCTCTTGGGGAAAAAAAAAACCAAACTGTTCCACCTTATATATTT
Source organism: Nycticryphes semicollaris (assembly GCA_013400055.1). NCBI lineage: Eukaryota > Metazoa > Chordata > Aves > Charadriiformes > Rostratulidae > Nycticryphes > Nycticryphes semicollaris. The sequence continues at coordinate 289,411 of VXBJ01007198.1, read as the reverse complement.
AAGGATTTGATTCACTTAATTTATCTTTTTTTTTTTTTTTCCTGAAGGAACTAAACTGAAGTGGCACCAGATAACCACAGCACCAACCCTCAGCAATACTACTTGAGCTGATGTGCGTTCCTGGTCTTATGAGGAAGGATGCCAGTCCAACGCACAAATTCCCCTTTCCTTCTCCTTCCCCCCATGCTATTTTGTATTTGACCCTGTGGTGTGAACTGACAAAGCTGTTGCGTATCTTGTAATACTATTTCCTGCACTTGTAAATACAAATAATATTTCATCTAGTATAAAAAACATGCTGCAGTACATACTGCAACTTTATTTTCTTCCTATTTTTTTTTGTGTTGCATATTGTGCTGTACCTTCAGGGGTTTGAGCCTTTACTTCTAGATCATTTGATATAATAAACCTAATTAACAGACCCAAGATAAACACACAAATGGAAGCTAATCCCTTTACTATTACAAAAGGACTATTTAGGTCATGTAATAGAGAGGAATAAAATGCTTCAGCTGCTTAGCCACCATTTGAGAAAGAAACACTGTGTTAAGGACAGACAAATATCACACTCATAGTTTGATTTTACTTGCCATAGTTGCAGCAACTCTTAAGTTCATCAGATCACAAGATGCTAACAAAGAGTAGCATGGCCTATCTGGCTTTCAACTTATTTTGTGCCTTTGATGGCACTCTCAGAGCTTCATCTTTCTCGTTTGCCAAATCACTCTTAGAAATATTGCAACAGGAACAAGCAAGTCCTTTTAAACCCATGCAAAGACCATGACTACAAACCACATCTTTAAATAGACTGCTGTCCTCTTCAAAAGGAAGTATATCTGCTGTGAATTACTGTAATGTGCAAGACAAGAAATGGTATTTTGATTTGCATTTCATAGGGTTTTCCCAACACTAATGAGCACAGCCTCACAGCCCTCCTCCAAGAACGGAGGCTGTTCCTTCTCCCATTGCGGAAGAAGAGGTGCTGTGAAACCCCATGAGAGCTTTGGGGGTCACGGAAGAAGTTTGGGGTAAGGCTCAGCTCAGCTCATACCCCTCTCAGCTGTCAGACCCACCTCCTCACCCAAACCCAGCAATGTCTTCTTCTTGGGCAGACAAGTCATTGCTGCGGCCCATAGTGAGATCCTTTGGCCAAAATGAAAAATGGAGGGGATAGGAGGAATCTTCCACACTTTTCTAGACCTTTTCCAGCTCTTCACCTTCTCAGGATCTTAAATTGTTGATTATCAATGGTGAACAAGGAGATAACCAACCCCTCACCTTCAAGCCAGCTTATGGTTAACCAGCAGCACCCAACTGGGCACTACACCATTGCACCAGCCAATTCTTCTTGTGACTTGCTGAGGCCACCACACAACAGGAGCTCGATGCGGCAGGATCCTCCCCTTCCCAGATGGTGCAGAAACTTCACTAGCTGTAGAGAATAATAGGCTGAAATGCAAATCACTGCCTACCTGTGACTCAAACAAACAAACAAAAATGAGAAGGCACAGATCCTGAGCTGGCACTGCTGTCCTGTACTGCCAGAAGAAAAAACATTTGCCAACATATGTATCACCAAGTTCTTTATTACTGAATCACATCACATCCATACGTATCCTGAGCAATCTGTTGCTAGGTGCTGATTTATTTGATAACTTAGTAGACTTTGAACATTTTTCCAGAAAGGAATCCTGTCAGTTTTGTTGTTATTTTGTTCAAGTGAAAAAAAAAAAAAAGCTGAAAAAAACCCCTTGTGTAACTCCTCAGCAGACACAGGAAAAAACCCAACGGTGTTTGCATCATGGCAGACCTTGAAATCAGATCAAACAGCAACTGTGAAGCAGCCTCTTTTGAACTGCAAGAGCAGGTGTACAGAATTATTTAACCTAATGCTCTTATGGTGAGATTAGATGCAAAACTTGAAGAGACTGGTTCAGAATCCTTATCAACAAATCTTTCACAAGACGCATACTGCTGTTCAAAATAAGATAAAATCTTTGAACTGGGTGATCTTGGGAGCTTTATTCTATCATACTTTTGGTCCTGCAATTTTGCATCATTAAAGTGAAACTCAAAGGAATAGTTAGGCTTTCAATTTTAGCTAAACATAAACACATGTTCTTCCATTTCTGTAGATTGCTTTACATTTAAGGATGTCAAAATACACCACAGAGTCCATTAAATGGCATTGTCTTTTGCAGTGAAGGGAAAGAAAATGACACATAGGAAACTGCAATGACCCCGCTGGAAGTCACAGAGCAGTAATGTTTACAAAAGACCTACTGCAAGCCCTGTGCCTGGTAAGAAGTTACCAGGCTGCTCTGTGAACTGGAGGCTGTTGTGAGTCCAGAGCACCAGCTCTGAAGACAAGACCTGGTTATGCATCCCTTCTAATGAAGCAGGCTTGTGGCTGGTGAGACTGCATGCAAGCTAAGGTTTAACACCTTGCCTCCCAAAGGCTGTTGACACCGGGTCCTGCATTTCACCACAAGAACCTGTGGTTTATTCTACTGGGTAAGTCTTTGAGCACGAATAAAACAAATATTTGCTATCTTACCAATTTCAAGGCCAAAGCTATACAGTTACAGCTCTCTCACGCTCTAGCTCTTCTGAAAACGAGATGGTTACAGTGAATGAAGTTACTTTCTAGTCTCCCTTTATAAGCATGATGCATTGTGATTTTGTTATTTTCACAAAATTCTAAAAGTATGAATTTGTAAGTTCAGGGCATTTTAAAATGAAAAATCTGTATTCACATCTCTTTGAATATATTACCATCCATTCCTGATAACTTCCAGAACAGGTGAAGCAGAAAGATTTGTATGTTCTACCTTGCATGGAGATTCTGCTAGCCTGTCTCAAAACTCCATCTAACCCTTTGGTCCTTTGAAAGGCACTGGTGAAGTTGGGATGTAGGAGCAGCCCCAGAGCCCACTGAAGTCACTGGGTACCTCATTGCTTTCTGTAAGCTTTGGATTCGGGGGGCAACATCTGTACAAAACCTAAACCTCAGAAAACTGAGTGCACAAGAACAAAAGGCATTGATCGTATCGGCAGAAGTGGAGCTTGTGGCAGCTTCAAGTAATTTTGTGTACATGGAATTTAGGATACAGGACAAGACTGGCTCAGTTTCTGCAAGGCAATGGGGTTAAGCATCCTCTTGCAGGAAGCCTAGCTCCTAGCATGATCTCTTTCATAAATAATTCTTTTTCTTTTGCTCTTGCAGGTCTGTGTTGGAAGGATACAACAGAGCAGGAGGCTGAAAGCTCAACTACCCAAAAGCTCTCCATCCTAATGCACTCCTGCTGAGCACAGCGTGGCCTCTAAGAATGAGGAAACCAAGTGAAGAGCATACAAGCAATAGCATTTACTGCAGAGCTCAGAAAAACAAACTGGAAGGCAAAGCTTTAGTCCTTGAGCCTGCCACTTCCACTTTGCAGGCTGAGCTCCTCACCCACATTCACACTGACATCACACATTGATCCTGCAGCAGGATCCACGCAAGCATGAAGTCCTAAATAACACTAATTACCCCATGCCCTTCAGCAGCACTACTTTTTCCATCCAGCTTGTAGCATCCAAGGGGGGGATACACCATGAGGTGTAACTCTGAAACAACATGCCCTCACATGAGGGCAACACATCATTCTTTGCGTTGCATGCTTAATTGCACAAATTCTTGTACATTTGCGCATCTTTGAGGTAAAGAGGGGGAGAAAAGCAGCTCGATTCATTTTTATGACAGAGATAAAATTTTCCAGAAAATGATTTTCTGTTAAAAATGCGAGAACAATACAAAGGCTTCAAATGCATTACAAAGTAAACAGCATAAAAATAAGCCATGATTATTTGCCGGCGGTGCAATTAGGCTAGAAGCAGATCACAGTTGAGGTGTCACAAATTACAACACGATGTAAAAAATACTAGCAAGACATGGCATAGTTTTCAGTCTCCTCATCTTGCACAAAGCTGTAGAGAAAACAAATTTCAGCTACACATACAGCAGTAACATCCTGAATGCAAGTGCAAGCAAACCTTCAAGGCTGACAGTCAGAGATTCTATAAACCTGTGGGTACTGTTGGAGGCAAGTAGAGATCTGCACATCTTTAAATCTGGCCATTAATACCAGTGAGAGAGTTGGAAAAATGGTGTCACTGCTTCATACCTGGAACCATAGTTAGACACCAGGAAACATTAAAACAAACAGTGGCAAAAGACTACTCTTTCTGAGGTAAGAAAAAAAGGGAGAGTGAGGAATGATGGAAGAAAACCAGCAGAAGACTCTGGAAGAGCACTCACCAGAGATGCCTTGCTGACAACGTGAGTCTCGCTATGACTGCCTACTTGGGAGGCTGTATAGCCTCGGAAACTGTTTTTTCAGAAGCAAACCAAAACCCACTCTCTCTACTCATACAATCCTGAATCCTTTCTGAATGCTTACTTTCATATAGGAAAGCCTGGCATTAATGAACCTGGCAGAATCTTTGAAAAGCTGCTTTCTTTGTCTCTCAAATGCAGCAATGTACTGTTAAAGGTAATAGTTTATAAAAATAACCTCCTGTCTCCACAAAATGGGTTTACAAAAAAAAAAATAAAATTCAGTGTGCTGTCTCAAAAATACGTATAACACAATAAATCTACACAGTTAAAAAGTTAACACGTCAAATGAAACTTTAAAGTAAAGCTATAACAATTGCTCCATTAATATCACACTTCTAATGAGAATATTACTTGATTTTTCAAAGTCATCTTTCTTCCTAAAAATTAGACCCCTTTCTTACAAAGAAAGGGAGGAGTAAGCTCACTCTATTCATTTAATAATACAGCGTGAAAGCCTGTAAATGCAAACATACGTGCCGCTGAACACAATCACAACTATGCACCTGTGAGTCACGGGGACCTATCTGGCCGAGTAATGTTCCCCTTTTATGCCAGGAAAAGCCTGGTGAGCCCGGAGCTCCAGCATCTGGCCTTTGCAATCAGGGAGCTCGGACATGTAGCCCTTGCAACGGGTGTACCAGGTTGTCACAGACAAATACACATAAGTCACAGTCATGTTTAAATGGTTCAGAATTTTTGCTTCACCTACCATATGTCTACAACTCACCCGAATCTGGACTGAAATTACTTACCAGAAGCTACTCAATCACTGCAGTTACTTAATTCCCAAGGTATATATCATTTTGGTATCCAATAGTTTGAATGACACCAGTAAATCCATCATGCATTGGAATGAGAATACACTCCATGAACAGACAATGCTGTTGAAAGATTATATCAAGGCCAGAGAGACACATGGCAAATTCCCCTGTCGGTGAGTTCTCTCCTTTAGGATACATGTCTTTTATAACACATACCTTCACTGTTTGAGAAAAAAGCTTTATTACAAGGAAAGGGAAATATCAGCTACACAGAAATGATGCCAAGCAAAAGAGTAAATCATGGGCCTGTGAAACCAGTAAAGTTGCTACAGATGCCCCAAGGCAAAGCAGCACAGTTCTTTCAAAGTGGTGCTGGAAATAGACAGTTCGAGGTACACTGCAAAATTGTTCCATAATGCTGGCACTGAAACTGCCATCAGCAAAGCTGTAACAGCTTATTCCCAACAAGAACCCGACCCAAGTCTGTGAGTCAAGACATTAAGAAGTAAATTTTGCAATATCCCCTAAATCATGAAAGGCAGTGATGTGAAGGGTGTCAAATGCTTTTACAAGGCAGCCAGAGAAGCATAACCTTCATTTCTGAACTGGTTTCTTGAATCTCCATACTCTCATCATTTTCATATTTTCCATCTTACATCGGTTGTCATTTCCATACTTTTAACTTGGTTTAGTTAGCCTGGTACCCTATGGAAATCAGATTTCCAAGACCTGTCCATGTATGTGTCTGTAGTAAGCCTTTAATGCTGAGTTGAGACAAATCAGACAGACAACGGAGATCTCAAATATGATGAGTTGTCTGTATATTTTGTAACTCCAGAGTGAGGGAAGGCCAAGGGTTCAATTCTGTTGGCTAAATCAGTCAAATGAGGCAGCCTGCATGTAGCTGTCAAAATATTTAGCAGGAGAAAGACTGTAGGCAAAAAGATGGGAATTTTGTAGGCTACATGGTGAGAATAGACAATAATAGTATAATTTAAATGTCTATGACCAAGCTCAAGGCTGCAGGAAACTGAGTTTCCACTGTATTCTCTGTAGTCACAGGATTTTACAGGCACAGCTTTGTGAACAAGCCAAATTCATACCAGTAGCTATATTTAAGCTAATATTCATTATGAGATTTTCATTATTAAGCTTTACTGTGATACAAAATAAATGGGCCTGTTGCTGGAGTCTGAGAGAATTCAGCAGCCGTGCTGGGCTGGCCATCTCTGCACAACCCTCAGTAAAGCTCTGTGTAGCCTCTGTGTGCCTAAAAGGATGAAGAAAGAGCTGGATAGGAATAAACTTGTCCAACAGAAAGAGTTGAAGCCTAGTGAATGGCTCCTAGTGGTGGGTCAACACTGTGGGTGGCGGTGGCGATGGTCCTATCAACTGCAATGAGCCGCTGGGCTGTAACAGCTGAATGTTAGTTCCATCTGCTCCCATCACATCCATCCCTGGGCCATTTCTCATTCCAGGTCAGACAGCAATTTCCCCGAAAAAAAATGGATTTCCTCTGCATTCAGCAGGGTAGTGATGAATCCCATCTTCCTTAATCCCAATTCTGGGACTCAGGCATTGCAGTTGTTGGAATAAACTGCTACTTTTAAACCTAGAATTTAATTAAACTATTTCCAGGATTTTTCTACTATAAATCAGTGACCCTTCTCCTACTGGCTAACCAGAATTATTTGCAAACTGTAATGGCTTCTGCAGGCAAAAGAGGTCTCCAGGCTGCATCAGCAGCTGTAATTAACACATGAGCAAAAGTCAATATGTAATTGACTTCTCAGGGAATTCAGTGCAGCCACACAACCAAGCAGCTCTGACAAGCTTTTGGCATCCAGGCAGCAGCTAGGCCTGACAGAAACTGGAACAAGAGCAGGAACAGACTGAGAAGACCAGTTGCTTCTGCAAGGATTTTTCTAAGATCATCCTGCTGGGGTAAAGGGTCACATCCAGGCCCATGAAACCCATGCTGCTTAGGGACCAGGGATCTAGGTGAGCATCAGTGCTGTGGAACTCCAAAGCCTTTCCTCCTGCTTTTGGCCAGTCAGCAATTATTTACCGTGGCGTGACTGACAGGACTGCAGGAGTAGGTATGATGAATCGGTCTACAGCTCTTGTGATTATAGATTGTGACATTGGGTTGGAGCACAACGTCTCAGCAGAAACAGGAGCCCTAGACAGTAATCTAGGACTTTGTGTCTCTGCAAACAGTCTGGGAGCAAAGGACTCGGGGCAGGATTTTTTGCTCAGGTGAGCAATGGGATGGTTAATTGTACAGAGGGAACAGCTCTTCTTTGAGAAGCAGGCTAATAATTTCCCTTGTTTCTCTGCAATTAGTCCTTATAGTGATAGGTGTAGGGCCATCACTGACCCCTGTTATCAGGAGCACAGTAGGTGACCATCTAAGAAAGTTTGAGAGATGTTTTGCTCTATGTTTTGCATGGGTGGAAGGCCACACATTCCCATTCTGAAATGAACCATAAGGTGGCACTGCTTTGAAACATTACCTCAGAATATTTCCCCTATATAGTCTACAGACATTCTATACACACAAGCACCCTAAGAGTTCCTGCTGAAATCATGTGAATAAAGTCATCCTACAGAAATCTCAGTGATATAGTGAGGGTTTACATCATTAGCATATATACTTTGAAATGTATTATTTACTCTTAAATTGCTAGGTTTTGTCCTGAAAAACGAAGTGTCTCAGACACTTTCGTTCAAGCACTGCACCTTCTATTTCAAATGTATGGCTGTGTGTGTAACACATCCCCATTTCGTATGATTGATTGTCCTCTGGCGTGTAACACCATAAAGATTCTGCTCTTTTTCTGTGCCACATTAACAGCCAACAAAGACACCTCTAAGAAGTTATTTTCTGTTTCACATCCAAATTGCAGAATAAGGGCAGCAGAGAGTTTGGGAAAGCAGGCTTTGCAAGCAGAGTCACAGGGAATGAATACCAAAATGACCTATGGAGATTCCCTGTGACTATTGATTTGTTATTGCAAAACAGCACAGTAGAGCTGGCACCATTTCAAATGAATGGCAAAAGGGACCTACACCCCGATATAAGAAGAAAGAAGATGACGGCAATCTGGGAGAGAAGAGCGTGAGTCTGATTCTTAACAGATGTTGAATGCAAAGATAAGGACCCTCCTGAAAAGCTCATATCTGCCAAATATCCTTTCCACACACAGAGAGCAGGATGCTGGTCGTGTGTTGGTGTACAGTGCCAGTTATTCATAGCACAAGGAAAAGAAATAGGCCAGAAGATAAATGCTCACCAAGTGTAGTACCTTCTTCAGGCTCAGCTGATCAGAAAACAGCAAGACTGTGAGTTCAGGGCCCCCTTCATCTTCTGTATCCAGCTGGTCTCACACACTGCAAAGAACTTCTCACCTTTCAGACAGCCCTTTACTATGAACATGCAAGGTCCTGAACCACTGTTATTTTTGTAGTTTCTACCATGAAGTATGGCTTGCCCACCTCCAGCTACCACATCCTATGCAGAAGAATGCATTAGAGAGAGAGAGCAGAACTACTTGAGCCTAGTCTTAGATATTTTCTTTCCTACAGGTACTATCGATCTAGGATTTCATTCCAATAGTGACCTTGCACTGGCATCCTATTAGCCAGTGGCTTAAAGTGTTCAAAAAGCCAGTGAGACGATGGACGGGCAACAAAGCCCTTTCCAAGCACACTGCACGGTGGAATAACAGAGTTGTGTCGGCTACAGACTGACTTCGGGTTGTGCAATTGCCAGTGAACTGACCCAGACTGCATCTCAACCAACAAGCAACATCCATTCATTCCTGCATCTGTCTGGATTCATCGATTCATTCTGCCCATGGAGCAGAAGACACCCTCATACAGAGTCTGGCAGAATGCAAAGCAGTCAAGTAAAACATCTGGAGAGCCACCAAAGCAGTCCACCCATATAAACACAAGGATGTCCTCATTTACTATAAACTTACTGGCATTTCAAACGGGAGAATATGCTAATTCATAACAAGAATGTAAGCATAAATCTCTTCAGTGTGTAGCGACTCAGATGATTTTGAGTTGATCCCTACCACTCTGGTAAGGTAACGTGAAGCTTACTGCTGCTGCAGTTCTCTGAAAAATCCTGCATGCATTTAAAAACCAAAAGGCAGTGATAGTGGGAGGTAGGAGGATGGAGGAACTTGCGAACATCATGCAGAGTTAATAAGATTCTATCAGTAAGACTCATATGATGAGTTTTAGTCTTTTTTTTTCCGCTCTTCTAAGCATCCAAGATCGTCTTTATTTCAAATATCACCATAGGAGCAGTAATTAATTCAAAAGAAGTGGGATTTACTCTATATGAGCAAGAAAAATATTCCAAAACATTCTGAGCTCCAAACCTTAACAAAAAGGAAAGGATTTCCCTTTAAAACACAACTTTCAGAGAAAATTAAGCTTTTTTCCTTTTTTTTTTTTTTTTTTTCTGTCAACAAATACACTACCTGTGTAAATATGACACTTTGGCTTTCTTTGAGAAGTAGTCTATCAAATTCTCTTTTTCTGTGCCCAATAATAGCTAACTGAAGACTACCAGGGGCAGAGAGAAGCACTTGGACCGACTTGGATCTATTTGAGCTAGATAGTAACAGCAGTTACCAAACTGGAGCCCAAACATTAAATACTATTATACCCTTACAATGCAATACAGAAGCACTTCAATTATCCAAGCCTTGTTGTTATCCCAGATGAGGTCATGATTCGTAATACTTATCATATTGAATATTCCTGCCATTTTCTGAAAGCTTGATTATCAAAATTATCCTTTCTCCCTTGTGGCGTATGGATAATTGAGGTTTATAGAGTTCATGCAAAACAGGTTTTGTACCTCATTAAGCAGACCCATCTGTATTTCCACAATGTAATTCCCGAACATAATCTGTGCAGTTTATACGCTCATGACTGGAGAGCGTGATTACGCTAACTATAAAGTAAACTGGGCTCGAGGTCTGAAACTGCTAGAAACTCACAAATCAAGTGGCAGGGCTCCAGCTTTGGAAGCGGATTGATTTTCTGCGCTCTGAATAGGCATGCAAAATGGCACCATTTGTTAACGTTATCCAAGCTGTTTAGCAGAACAGCATTTTACTCATGTCTAACTTCCACTGGCACTGATCATCAGTTGTTTTTAGTAGGAGTGAGAGTCCAGAAGGCAAATCATACACAGCTCGAGTAGTTTAAACTAGTACTACAATAAAAATGTGACATGCAGATATCAATTCTTAGTCTGTTGTAGCAATGCAGGATACTTAACAGAGTCAGCTCAACATATGAGTTCACAGGCCCCTTTTTTTACATCCTGGTGACAGACTATGCAGAACTCCTCAGCATGAATTAATTCCCATGTGTTCACCTCAAAAGCAAAACAACAGCATCAAGGCAGCAGACTCACTAATTGACATTACTACTGGCTGGCTGGCTTTCTTAAAAGGGGAAACAAAACCCACAAGACACACAATCAAAGTCTAGGAAGAAAAAGAACACTTTACTAATCAGTCAGCCCACCTTCTTAGGAAGCGCTCATGAAAAGCATAGGGAAGTTCACAACTGCCAAAACATCACAGGAGCCTGGTTCCCTGGTCGCAGCATGTCCCACTAGCTAACAGAAACATTCTTAAAATATATCATTAGTGAAAACTGGGACATCAGCCTCTACTGCATTTTCAGGAAGACAGGTTTACAGGTGATACATGAATCCAGCTCTTTGAGTAAATCGTGTCGCTCTTTCATACCTCATTATCTGAACAGCATCCTAACAATTTAAGATAGTTGACAGAGACCCAGACACAAAGTCCTAGTCATAGGGCCAAGCTGTGCAAAGACACTGGCTCTGAGGGGGCTTTTGGGAAAGAAGTAGAATTTAGAGAAAGGAGAGGAGGAGAAAAACATCTGGTACCCACCTCAGCCCAGTGACTGCAGAAAAGATGGAGCAGCACCAAGCACCAGACAGGGGGACAACAGAAGAGCCATAAGTGAACTGGGAAGAGCAACACTAAGATCACAGCAGCAGAAGACAGTGACCAGGGCTAAGGCAAGACAGAGTTGCAGACCCTGTCAGAGCTGGACAAGGCAGGCTGAAAGGTGGTGGCACCGGTGGATGGCATCCAGTGCAATCAAAAGTGGGAGGCAGCATATGTGGGAGCACCTCCTTTGAAGGAGGACAGAAAATAAAGGTGTTATCACAGAGCAACCCAAGTTACAAAAAAAAAAGATGGTCCTTACAGCTTCCAAGATGACGTTACTGTGAGCAAATGAACCTGATCAGCCTTTCTGTGAACAAGTCACGGTGTCAAGCTGTCGCGCTCAGAGTATTACAATCAGCAGGGACACAGCTGGTGAGGTATATGCCATTTAAAATGTCTCAGAAGGGCTGTTTCTTGGATATTTCAGTATGCAGAAACTTAATTTGATCAGAAACATAATTATCCGTGTCCTAGTTCTTCTCTATACCTAAGTATTTGTCTTACAAGATATTTGCATCTCTAGATTTACTCTATAAAAAAACTGATCTTGAATGATGTTCAGTGACCACTGATCAGAAAACATCAGTGCAAACTGTAAAAGAAATACATTACAGTGTTTTAAAATCAGTAATACTGAAATAGACTTTCATAGCTTCTTATTCATTAAAGAAGATCCTTCACCAGGAAAGGGTTTTTATACGGCTAGAATTAGTTTACAGCCTTCACTTGAAAGATTTAATTCATCATACTGATTCCTACCCTATAGCAGGTAATGCTCTTCCGCCATAAATCCACCTGTAGGAAGGCAGTCTCAGCTAAGGGTGCCTAGATCGACTTGAGTTTAGCTCTTTGCAGGATTAAGCCCTGTGAAGCAGAAGCAGTCTGCAATACAGAGGAGGTCAGAGTAGAGTAATTCTCTGTGTGAGGCTGCAGATTATATCTCGTGCGGCAGGTTGCCAAGGAGCTGCTAGGAGCAGAGAACAAATACAGATGGGAGGAGGTGGATGCAGCAAGGGTAGGACTACGCTGAAAAGGCTTTGGCTACAAAAGGATAACAACAACAGGCAGCAGCAGCAGACAAAGCACAGGACATATGGAGCCCAGCCAAGGATGCTCCAGCAGAACTAGCAGAAGAACCTCTGAAGGTCCCAGCAATGTCTCCTCTCTTAACTGGAGTTTCAGTATCACAGCTTTGTCAGGCGTCCTCAGTCCCGAGCCACCTCCTTCAGCTCCTCTCTCCTCCCACCCACTGCTCACGGACGCAAGCACCACTCAAGCACCACTCCTCAAATATTCTGGATTTGCTGTCCCTTTCCCTCCATTCCATACTCCTTTGCAAACTGAGGTATGGGGAAGGAGAAATTGCATAAGAAAAGTCTGAAACTGCAGAACAAGCACTACTCTGAAACCCTATTAGGATAAAAAAAAACATAGTAAGCTCAATAACAGGTATAAAAACCTGACAGCTCTTCCCTGCAGAATCATTCTGCTATTTCAAAGCTGCACTGGTTTCCCAAACACTAGTTTAGGAACATTTCTTTATTCAGGAGAGCACTGATGCATGTGCCTACGCAAGTGTATGCTTTTACAATGCAGCATCTCAGAAAGACAAATTCTAGTTGCCTTGGATAATACAGTCATTTAAAACTATTGGGTTTCTCCTTGGCTTCTTTGGCGAGCCTCACAAAAGAAAATTTTATCTCTTGCCCTCTCATGTACCATACTGATACCTGCATCACTTCACAGTGGTGTCAGGAGGATTCGTTAATGCTTGCTGACAAGCACCGCAAAGATGAAAAGTCCTTGTAGGCATTAAGGTACATCAAGACAATAGGTTATTAATGCACACTTAGCACTGTGGTGAGTATCCCTCTCCTTCTACCACCCCACATTAGCATCTCTAAAGCTGTTTGCCAAAATCTGCCCTGTAGGACAACCAAAGCTGATCACTCTATAGGCCCAGGGGGCTGAACCAAACACTCAGACCAGTATCGTTAACAAGGCCTATTTCAGGCACAGCAAAAATTTGAGACTGCACATGTACTTTCAAAATCCCAACAGCAGCAGTGCCAAGGAAGAAAATGTGCTTATGAAACCAAAACGGGCTCCAGAAGCGAGGAACAAATGAACTGATTGTTATTTAGCCCGGGGAAAGCATTACCTTTTCCTCAGTGATTCAATGCCACGATTCCCTCTGATTTAGTGATTTGTGTCTTTCATTTCTAAGTTATATTCTGTCCAAATTTAGTTACCATAGAGAACAGTAAACCCAGACTGAACACCTGAGCAATTGTTACAAGCAGGCCAGTCTGGAGGTGGTGGTTCAGCACACCAGAACCAGCAATTAAAAACTGCTGCCAGTGTGCTCAGCTTTGCTGAGACTCATGACGACAGCGCTTGGTCCATCAGGCAGCTCCTCTTCCTATCCCCTGTCCCACCCTATGCATGGAGACCTGGCCCACATACAGTCACTTGCCCAGAAGCTGGAAATGGTAGCTACCTGGTCAACTGACCACCCTGCTCGGGTCATTTCTCCTCTGTCCCTACGGTGCCACAGTTTGACAGGGACCCACATTCCCATTCAAACTTCACTGAGGAACCACAGCTGGGAAACTGGAGCAGGCTCCTACAAATTTGAGCGATCAGCTCTCAAAGACCTATCTCCACATGGATGGTCAAGATTCAAACGTTATGTGTTTGTTCCCTGAGCATCAGGATCTACCCTGGCTCCACCACCTGTGTACAAAGGAGGTACAAGCACCCTTTGCAAGTGCTAATAACACGTGTTATTCTTCCAGTGGTGTTATATGGGAGTGCTTCCTATGCCCAGCTTGTTAGGGCATCACCTTACACTCTCTTGACCCTAACCTCAGAGGCTCTAGCAAAAGAATGATCTGTAATTCAACATTAAGTAGTGCTAAAGGAAGTTGGGAGCTGTGCTGGTACTGCCCAGAGCCCACCAGAAGGTCAGCACAAAGGCTCAGCCCCACCACGGCCGGCAGCCACTCTCCCTCTGGGAAGGGGCAGGCAGCAAGTGATACAGCCTTTGTGCTCTCATCCATGCACTGCTGGATAACAGAGCCCAGGGGAAAAAAAGGGGATTTAAGGCAGTAATGAGGAATTTCAAAGCTTTAAAGAAGTGGCAAAGAGAATCCGGCCACTTGTAAGTCTGAATACTAGTTTGCCACAGGAGACTTTATATGATTTCTGTGATTTTAGGAAGGTATTTGCTTTTCTTCAATGAAAACATTCTGTCACCACCTGTCAGGAATAAATTCAGGCAAAGAAAACAAGACAATATTGAGCTAGAAGACAGGATCTTGCAAAACATCAGAGCTGATTCATCCCTTCCCTTTCCTTCCCCCCCATCCTACTCCGGGCATCATGCCGAGAATGCATTAACTTAACCTGCTTGGGGATTTACATTAGATTACTATCCACTACCAGTGATTCAAAATTCCTTTATCCTCCACTATTGCCGTATTTCTGTAAGAGACTTACTGAATAAAGTAACTTCATCTTGTTCTTGAATTATTACAGTTTGTGTAGAGTCTGGCAGCAGAAGTGACAAGTACAAAAGTCTTGACTACTCACTCCCACCTCTAGGACTGGTAGCCCAGGCTATTAGGATATAAATCTGATATTTATCTCCCAACACGTGGGAATTATCAGAGTATTACATATGTAGATACAAATTCTTTCTTGTTGAAGATGCACTCCTACTTTTCAGGAGCTGAAAACAGCAGTTAAAAGAAATCACCTGTTGTAGAGACAAGTTAAAAAATCCTCTTGGGCACAAACACCCTTTTGGATCACACAATAAAAGGAGGAATGATAAATTACTGACAGGAAACTGTGCCTTCTGTTATCACCCAAAGAACATTTCATTCTGCATACCCTGAACCGATTCTACATAGTTTCTGCAATGACAGCACTAAGACTTACAGCCTAGAAAGCTGAAGAGGAGGAGGATTAGCCCTGCAATCTAACTCTCAGGAAATCCTGAATAGACTGAATCTAAATGGTAAAAAGCAATGGAAATATCATCTCTTCAGACTTCCTTTATACATCAAAGAGCACAAAAAAGGACAAAAATCTCCCTTTACTTCTGAGCAAGTCAACACTTACCATACATCCATTTGTACTCATTAATTCAAGTAGGTCAGTACTAGAGGACTGCCACTAGGGAATACATCCTTTTTAAATGGTTAATGGAGTTTTAATTAATTGTGTTACCTGAAAATATATCTTGAGAAAAAGCAAGATAATTGAAATGCATCAAAAAGTGTGTTTATTCATCTGCTCAGAAATAAGCTGGAAAAGACAAAAAGACAAAGAGGACATGTAATAGAACAGGTTTTAGAGCATCTGAAAAGGATGTAGAACTACTGGGAGATTTCTATATTCAGTTATTGGTATGAATAATTATACACTAGCAAATTTCCAAGATGAACAATAATTTAAAAAAAAAAAAAAAACATTATTTTTTACCAAAAAAAAGGTAGCGTATCTGAATCAAAATACCAAGCATTAATACTATGCTGCTGTCAGGAGGAAACATATTTTCCCCTTCTGGAAGAGATTGTTGACTTCCCATTGAGACTAAAGAACTTTAAGCCATTTTTCAACTAGAGGTCAGTTTTTCAGGGAAAAATCAATATTTTCAGCAGAAATATATTTTCTGTGGTGAGATGTGGGTTTTTTTTAAACTAAGCCCCTATTTTCTATGAAAAAAAAAAAAAAAAGCTTTGACAAAAATAATATGGGCCAGTGAAGCATTTCCTTTTATATCGGCTTCTGGCATTCAAGGTCAGGCTCCACTACATTAAATACAAGACCTTAAGATCAATTGTTCAGAAGCAAGAAACTAGTGACCAAAGAGCCAGTGTCCTCATTTTATAAGTCTTGAAACCACATGAGATCTGTCAGGGCACACACAGATGTTGTAATAGGGCAGAAAAGCAGAGCCCTAGCCATTTTTCACCTTACAGCAGGTGACTATCAAAGGTTTTTGTAAGTCTTACTTACTCCTCAATGAAAGAATAAGTTTTTCCACCAACAACATGCCCAAGACAGTCTGTAGCAGAAACAGATCAAACAAATTTGCCTAAAAATTCATACATCAGGTCAGCAGCCCAGTGAAAAGGGAGTATCTGTTTAACCAAGCCCAAAGTCCAAGCCACTGAGCCACAAGCCCTATTTCAGGAGAGGAATCATCATACCAAGGACTACAGGTTGGTGCCACTTACCCTCTGAAGATGGCAATTACTCCTCAGGCATCAAGGAGGAAGTACATTGAATGCTTGGTGCTTTTTGCAAACCACTGCTGAGGCTTCAGAAATGGTACACAGATCAGAAATATGTTACAGTTTCCAGCTTAAAAAGTATTAACACAGTTTTGCAGGGGTTAACGGTTTACAATAATCTCCTAGACTGAGAAATTTAGGATATTGGGCTTAGAAGTCCTACCACAATGCAGTCAATGCTACATCAGTTAGTTGGATATTAAGGTCTCAGTTGTCATCAAGCTACAGAGAACTTAATACCAAATGATCTGGTCAGTCTAGGAAATGCCCAGATTTGCTTAAACTCAGCCGAGTTGTTTGGAAGAGGAGTGTTACTGCCTGGTGCGCTGGGTGGACACACTGGCCACATCCTCACCCAAGCAGGACTCGATGCTTTTCTCTGAGGAAACAGGAGGCCGTGGAGACCAAAATAGAAACCATTGATGTGAATACCTAAATGCACCTCTGCTACATGGTAAAGCAGCAGACTGAAGAAATCCATTTTTTCACTAATTGCTAACTACTGCAGGAAGGGCGGACAGAGAAAAATAGACACACATGGCTTACTTACCAGGATGTTATACCAAGGTAAACATATTAACTTATTATTATTTGGACACTCAGTCCAGCACAGCCTTACCCCAAACAATCAAAACAAAAAACCTTTTAGAAATTGCAGTTTTACCACTGGGCAGACTTGGAAATCATCTTTTTTAAAGGAAGCAAAATTTTCCCCCTCTCCTCGCAACCACAAAGGTCAATCAACACATTTGTCCCCTTTTTTCACCATGTCTGTTTGCATATTTTTTTCACATATATTTAAAAAAAGTAAGCTATTGTTGTCTTCTCACCACAACAACATTCCAGCAGCAGGGAACATATAATGGAAAATATCTAAATTGTAATTTTTTGTGTCTTATGTGTAATCTTTTACACATGTAAATACCACCAGGCACCTAAATTTACTACAAATCCACTAAAACCCACTCAAAGGCCCATAGCCACAGCCTGCCCAAGCTCTAGCAGGAATCTCCAACTGTCTGTCTGTCCTGTTTCTCCCAAAGGTCAGAGACCCCTATTCAAGCCCCCACTTTGATGTGTTTGGAGCAAGGATTTACTCAGTGCTCCTTCACACCAGGGTGGCCTGTGTCTCACTCAGTTCAATTGCCTACACATTTTACACTCCCTGAGGACAGCCAAAATAGTAGAGCCTCTAAAATAGCTCAATCAGAAAAACCTCCTTATTACCTCTACTCTGAAATGTAGTCTTTGACTGACAGTGCTCTGTGCTACTTGAAGACAATCTTGGAGCAATTACAAATAGCAAAAGGGCAATTTTGTTACCCCAGCAGAGCTACGGTGCCACCCACTCCCATTAAACCAAATTGTCCCAGTATGTGCAGTTTTCCCAACGTTGTAAAGACCAGACAATAACAACTTGGTTAAAAAGAAAGCTTTCATTCTGCTCAAACACCTGGTGAATAAAATCTACAGCAAGATCTAGTACTGGTCTGTACCTGTCAAGGTATATATGTCCCTCCTAACTACCTTATGAATTAAACTGAGCATTGCCAAGCAAGTTTGTTCTCTTCTCCCCTTATGAGAGTGGCTACTGATTACTTTCAGAGCCAAAAACCACCAAAGAACATTAAATGATACAGTAAAAACAGAAGTAGCACACAATTTCATCTTCATTACACACTTTATTTAGCCCAGCCTGGATTTTCAGTATATTCTGCCCATACCAATTTCTTCTTTTTGTTGTCCCTAAATAGTAATTTCTTGTTGATGTGTTTGATTTCCATTAATTCCTGAGTGTTGGTACATCTTGCCTGAAGAAATAACTCCAGCAGAATTTGATTTTATTTTCCCTAGCGAAAATGAACGAGATACACAGAGCTGCTACTCAAAAAGATAACAAAAGCAGATACAAATGAGAATTTTTATTTAATACATACTTCAGTGATCTGCTGAAGGACTGTCTAGGCTGAATAAATTAGCTCCTAATACAGTCACTTAAGATAGGTAGGTCACCTGGCAAGAGAAAAAAGTCCAAAGAAACAAGAATGCTGAGTTTTGGAGAACTGGCTTTCCATCCATTGCCTGGAAATGTATAGTCTCTCCTCTCTTAACTCTGTTACCACTCTCCTGCACTGTCTAATAGACAGCTTGTCTCTGTTAACTTGAATGCCAATCCTTTTTATTCCAGTGACTGGGAAGGGGAAGGTATATAAAAATGGGAAAAAAACCTCAGGGTTTTTCTTCCTGCTTATATTCGCAGTAGCATTTTCTAACAAATAAGAAACTGAATGAAAAGTGAGGGGCATAGGGGATGAAAAGAATCAGGTCTTTCACCTGGAATGAAATTAAGTGTTCAACCTCAGCTGGCATTAGCTCTACATCCAGCTGCAGCACCTAGATACTACGCATGTACTGTGTATGCATTCAAGCAAGAAAGTATTTGGAAATGCCTATGTCATCTTTAGCTATTTTGAACAGCATGAAGAGGGAGGAAAAGCAGTGGTGGCTAGGAAACTCTGTACATGCAGCCACCGTGCTTCTCAAGCCTGAAAAGAGAGTGTGTAGAGACAAGATGGCGGGGGCTCGCTCTCTGGAAGGATGAAGTCCTGTAAAGCATCTCAAATAAGGTGTTAGGATAATTATGTTCAGCGGAGAGCCCTTGAAGCTGTTGGTTAGCAGTGTCTTGCTACTGCCTCTCCCCTGCCTCCCGTCATGGTCTCTCTTCCTTACCACGCAGCTCTGACACATTCAGAGCCAGACCTCACCAAGCTGCTCTGCTTTCCTCCACAAACTACAACAGAGACCTGAAGGGTTATCTGCCTAAGATGTGCCTCTGCACTGCTGAGCAGAAGTGCAGAGGAGGTTTCACAGAGCATCACTGTGTCACTCTCGAAGCCACAAGATTGTCAGCACCCAAGTACTACTGCTGGCTTCAGGTCACCGCTGCCTGAAGGACTTCACCCTGTTTCGGTGACTGGCACACAACCTAACAGCAGCTCCACCAAGACACTAACATTCCACTGATTCCACCCGTCCTCCCAGCTCCATCTTCTCCACATTAAGAGTTGAAATTCAGTATACCCCCAAAAGAAAGGACAAGAACATATTATTTCATTTCATCTGTCTCTGGCAACAAAACCCGGGTTTTTACAATGCTTCTGAGACATCCAAAAGAATTCTTCGACTTATTGCTCCTTTATGAGCACAGATGGCACTGGAAAACTTGATCCAAATGGAAAGTGTGGATTTAACACTGAGCTGTTGACCCCTACTAAACCCTGTGCACACATTTCAGCCTTTTATCTCAGCAGCCCAGTCCTCTCCAGCTTAATTTATTTTTGAAGCAATCAATGAAACATCAACTGCATTTAGGGACAACAAAGTCTGAGAGGTCCTGAATGTTAGGCTTCCTCCTCTTGGCCAAAACGTCATGCAACAGGCAGAATAATAGAGAACCAGGGGGTTTTCCCTATTTTATCTTCCCTTCCTGACAGATATAAAAGGGGATGCTAAGTCACAATTGTAGAAAATCCTCTGGAACAGCAGAGAATAAAGAGGAGACAAATCAGCTCTGAGGTTTCATACTCCAGCCTAGAAAGCCATGGCATGAAATTAATTTTAACTAGTCATAAGGACCTGATCCATTAACTCAATGAGGAAGGTTCTCCAATGGGATACCTAAAGTAGGATCTGGGCACTCATGATCCATAGTGGGGGCTGCAATCGTGGGAGTTGTATTTCTTGCTCCTTTTGCCTAAAAGGAGATTCCCTTTGCCAGACAGTTCTTCATGCAGTTTTCATTAGTTCTAAGACGTTGCCTAAGTATTAGAGATTACACATTTTATCATTTTTAAACTAAAGTTAGCTTAGTTTAACTTCTCCTGGTACTGCTCTAATTGTCATGTACAACAGAGGAATTCAGCCCAGGTGGCCTATAATTCACACAAAGGTCAATCCACAATGGGTGGCTCATGAACGTGCAGCACAGAACAGGCTGCCAGCATAGACCAACCCTCAAGCCCCAGCTCACACCTTGGGCAGCCACAGAATTAGGTATGAAAAAGAAACAAGGCTTGAGTACCTTGTATCCACAATCCCCAAAGTATAATTTTGGTCTTTTATACATGCTCAATTTCAAATCTTGACCATCTCTGCACTCCCCTTCCTTGTAAGCAAAGGAGTATGACAGGTAGTGAAAGAAGGTAAAATTCAAAAGAAGCATTTGTTCCACATTATTCACAATACAAGGATAGAATTAATCAGCTTTCTCTTACCCAGCCTGTCCAAACTGTACAATAACTATACAATAATTAACACTAACAGTATAAAATACTGCTCTGGGAATATTTGGTAAAAGAGATTAGTAATGCCATGCTTTAAGAGCCCGGCTAAGTGGAGAGTTCCTCCCCAGAACAAAGGGAAATCCTAAATCATCTTGTTTGTTCTGCATCACTTGGCCTCTGCCAAACCAAGCGCAGCCATCAGAGCCCAGATCAGTGCCTCAGAAGCGCTGAAGAGGAACCCAGGCTCCAACCACTTCACTCACCACCCAGTGAGGCTAGAGATTTCCCACACCTTCCCTCTTTTCTTTTCTTTTCTTTTCTTTTCTTTTCTTTTCTTTTCTTTTCTTTTCTTTTCTTTTCTTTTCTTTTCTTTTCTTTTCTTTTCTTTTCTTTTCTTTTCTTTTCTTTTCTTTTCTTTTCTTTTCTTTTCTTTTCTTTTCTTTTCTTTTCTTTTCTTTTCTTTTCTTTTCTTTTCTTTTCTTTTCTTTTCTTTTCTTTTCTTTTCTTTTCTTTTCTTTTCTTTTCTTTTCTTTTCTTTTCTTTTCTTTTCTTTTCTTTTCTTTTCTTTTCTTTTCTTTTCTTTTCTTTTCTTTTCTTTTCTTTTCTTTTCTTTTCTTTTCTTTTCTTTTCTTTTCTTTTCTTTTCTTTTCTTTTCTTTTCTTTTCTTTTCTTTTCTTTTCTTTTCTTTTCTTTTCTTTTCTTTTCTTTTCTTTTCTTTTCTTTTCTTTTCTTTTCTTTTCTTTTCTTTTCTTTTCTTTTCTTTTCTTTTCTTTTCTTTTCTTTTCTTTTCTTTTCTTTTCTTTTCTTTTCTTTTCTTTTCTTTTCTTTTCTTTTCTTTTCTTTTCTTTTCTTTTCTTTTCTTTTCTTTTCTTTTCTTTTCTTTTCTTTTCTTTTCTTTTCTTTTCTTTTCTTTTCTTTTCCCTTTTCTTTCTCTGAAATGCTTGTAATCTGGTAGCTTCTAGCTCTACAAAAGCATTTTAAAATGTAATGCACTCTTATAGAATCATAGAATTGTCTAGGTTGGAAGAGATCTTTAAGATCATCTAGTCCAACCATCAGCCTAACTGATAAAAAACAACAACCAGTGTGAAAACAACCAAAGTAAAAATTTTTCATTATATCCAATCTGAACCTCCCCTGGTGCAACTTGAGGCCATTTCTGCTTGTCTCATCACCTGTGACTTGGGACAAGAGACAGAATCACAGAATCTTCATGGCTGGAAGGAACCTCTGAGATCATCGAGTGAGGGATGCGTTGCTAACTCCAGTTGTCTGAGCTACTGTGCACTTAAGCTAGCGGGTCTAAAGCTGTAACAACAGAAATTGGGAAGACAGCACAAAATGAGAGCAAGACAGGAATAACAGCGGGACAAGAAGCCTGAGCAGTTATGTCATTCATTCTTTTGATAATGCGCCTTCTACACTGGCACTTTCCTGGCACTGCCAGTTTCCAGCAGTGATGGGAAGCAGCCCAGGTCTACCTGAGAAGGAAATCCTGCCTTTCAGGAGTGCTGAAAATTGCGATACGAGCTCAAAGGTCTGTACGCACACACTCATTTGCCAGGGAAAGGATTCCTAGTGACTTTAGTAGTTTTCGGTTGCTTGTGCAGCCACCCTCCCCTCGCCTCAGACCTTCAGGTTATTTTTCTACAGCTTTTAGAAGTCACGAGCATCTCGCGTTCGCTTTCACACAAAACCAGCAGCCCAGCGTACAAACCGAGAGCTCTTCCATCCGCCGATGTCTCCCCCTGCCCCAGAATTTACGGCGAAGGGGTGCTCCGCTGCCGTGCAAGGAACAATAGCAGCGGGCGGGCGAGCGAGCGAGCGGCGGACCGCCAGTCGCCCCGCACGGCTGAAACACACACCGCCGCTTCGGTCCCCGCAGCGGCTCCGGCCGCTCGGCGCTCACACTGCACCGGCCGACCCAGCCTCCTCCTCCGCCGCAAGGTTCACAGCCGGCGCCGGCCGCCTGCGGCGAGATCCCGCACCCCGGCTCCTCCGCACCCC